>BSBK01005999.1:0-475081 GCA_027943335.1 Chamaecyparis obtusa
AAATGAGTTAAAACCCTTTGGGAATCCTTTTTCCAGCTTCAGTTTGACCCTTAGAAATCCATGATGGATTATGGGAGGTAACGCTGCTGAAGGCTTGCTGAATCCTAAAATTTGGCTAAGTTTGGAATTTTTCAAATCTAGAATCTACATGTTAACTCCTATGAAGCTGGAACCTATCCCAAACATCCTGAAAGCATTATATTTTATAATTTATACAAATATAACTTAAAGCATAAGAAACTTATACTTAGATGTTATATTTGTATAAATTACCTCTCTCTCTCTCTCTCTCTCTCTCTCCTCTCTCTCTCTCTCCTCTCTCTCTCTCTCTCTCTCCCCCTTATCATCCTCTCTCTATCCCTTATCTCTCTCTCTTTCTAGTTTTTCATAGTGCACACGCACTATAAAAATATGGATTACACTTTTGTGGCTTTGCATAGTGCGCACGGGGGGTGAAAATTTTGGGATTTTACAAAGCGTTTGCGCCCTATTTGGTGCACGCACTATTTGGCGTGCACCCTTTTTGGTGCACACGCTTTGTTTTGGATTGTCCAAGCCTAAGGCTTGGGAAACCCAAGCCATAGGTCATGCACCCTATAGGGAGCACGGCAGTGCATGTGCACTATGCACGATGGGGGGCCAAAAAGAAAAGTGGCATCTTTTTGGTCCCCCATCTTTGTGCACTTACCCTATATAGTACTTACCACCCTCATGATAGTAACTTTGTTTGTATCTATGCGATTTAAATGGTAATCTATTAGCAGTTCTTCCCCTGCACTTATTGATTTTATCACACATACAAAAACTTGATTCCCTCACGCGCCTCAAATATGCAATTGGGTTGCTTATTAGTTGAGGAAGGTCGCATACTATTTATAAAACCCACAATATTACCTGTTTCTTTTGGTCTCCCATCAATGTACATTGCAAATCTTTTACTTTGATCATTTTCTTTCTATTGTATATAATTTGTTGATAGTGCATACCTACGCATACTTTTTTTAAATTGAACAATCCACATCCAATCATTGTAATTGAAACACGGACCGACATACTTGAACAATTCAACAACTTTGTTGTAACATACCTTTATCCCATCATGGAAAAATAGGCCCAAACCATGTAATGAGGATGGAGCTATGCAATATATCCTCTCATTAACACAAAAATCAGTGTTAATTGGAGGTAGCTCATTGGGTACCCATTCTTTCTCAATATGTGTGTATCGAAAGGGAACCTTGATGTCAACTTTGGTCTCATCATCATAAGAACATGACCCCCCTTTAGCAAGGAAAAATTGCATGCGTTTATCAAATTTTTTTCTAATCTTTTGACCTCTAGTTGATCTCCCTATTTTAGTCGTACTACATGTAGAACTTTCATCTACCATTCCCTCATTTCCCTCATTCAATGTAGATATATCTAACAAGTACCTATTTGGTGGGTCTTGCAATCCATCAAATGAGATATTGTCACGTCCCTGCTTCAAATAGAATTTTGATAATATTTAAATAATATATATATAATAATCAAGTCATGACCCATACGTACGGTTCTTCTTTGTCTATACGTGGGAGATATAAAATGTACTAAGTTGAAAGTGATTATATAATTATATTTCTATACAGTTCTTCTTTGTCTATATATACATTACATGATTATATAATATGTCTATTTATAACATACGTGCTCAGTGATAAACAAGAAGAATATAAAAAAATTATGTCTATTTATTGACTTATACCTGCTGAACCATGTCACTATGCACGATCCACGCCAAAGGGGTTAAATTTTCTGCATATGTTAATCATTTATCTTAAGTTAGCTAAAAATTACATGATACGTATGCTACAAATAACTTAGAAGACAACATGAACAATATGCAACATCGTAAACATGAACAAATTTACCTTATATATGGAATGCAAGATCGTCAACAGAAGGGGTTGACGATGTCTGTAGTCAATTGCCTGTTTGCAAAAAGGGTGATAATCAAACACAATATATACATGTATCAGCAGTAATTAATTGAGCATCGTAAGCAAAACATTGGTAATTATAAATCACATATGTTGTAATCATTAGAATTGAACACAATAAATATGTAATCATTACAATTGAAATCAATAAATCATGTCAATCATTTCATTGATCATATTCTTCATCCATATCATCATCATCATCATCATCATCATCATCACCACTATCATCAATCACCATCATCGCCATCATCATCGCCATCATCGCCATCACCATCATCATCATCATCATCATCATCATCATCATCATCATCATCTCATCATCTTCAATAACTTCTTCTTCCATAACATTATACTTTATCAGCCTTCCTCTTGGATCATGTCTAACAACAAATGACCAACCCTGTTTATGTGGAACCTCTGAGTAAAACACTTTCTCACATTGGCTTGGAAGAACATAGGGCTCATCTCCAACTGGCTCAAATGACCTTGTATTAATCATTGTCAAATCCATTATCATGTTGAATAACAGTTCTATCTGGATCATTTTGATTTAGTTGTAGCATGTACCATTTGACGACGAATAGAACTACTTTGAAGGAGTTAAAGTCGTACTCAATTATATCATCCAAGATGCCATAGTATCGATTTTGAGATTGTTGAGGATGTATGTCATTTCTAGATGATATATTAGTGACCTCAAAAACTGCAGTTATCCCAAAATCACAAGGTTTTCTTTGTCATCCAACTTTTTTATGCGAAATTTGTGGCCATGATAGTACATAGCTTTGTGGTGCTTGACCTACAATTTTCAAGCGTGTGTAAATTATTTGCATCGTGAGTTGATACAAAACATACGAGTCATGATCATTAATAAATTTGTACGTACCTCTCTACCTCTTAAACCATATGCTAGATCAATTACCATTGGCATAACATTGGAATCTCCATTATGATGAGCTTCTCTAACCAATGAAGCAACACCTTCCCATGTTAATGAGCAACCATTTTGTTGACATCGTTCAATCTATACCGTCATCCAAGCAAGATTGTTCGCAA
This sequence comes from Chamaecyparis obtusa, assembly GCA_027943335.1. NCBI lineage: Eukaryota > Viridiplantae > Streptophyta > Pinopsida > Cupressales > Cupressaceae > Chamaecyparis > Chamaecyparis obtusa. Next base: position 3,039 of record BSBK01005999.1, read on the forward strand.
TATACAAATGTATTGCATCCCACTCTCGACCAATTGTATAAAAAAAAATACACCAATTATAAATAACTTATATTGAAGATTTATAAAAATTAATTAACTACAATAACATCTTATATTTATCTCTCACTTTCCTCAATCTACCTTTGCCCATCAATTACTCCTTTTTGAATTTGTTACTGGAGTTGGGATCCCAAATACGATCTACATGGATCTTTGCTACAAACTTAAGAAGATATTCACTAATGTACACCATGGTCTGGTATACCATATATCCCTCCACCATAGAACCCTCAGGATGTGCTCTCTATCAAACCAAGCCTTTCAAAAATTTCAAGTGCCTCTCAACCATCCACATTGACCTAGTTGGTACAGGTCCACACAATTCAATCTCCTCAACTTGATGTATGAGGTAGTGTTCTTGTGCATTGAAAAAAGTTGAAGGTAGACACTTTTGCATTTCACAACATAAGAAGAGGAATTTTTCTCTTCCAATATTTTATATCTTCTTTATTGATTTTTTTTATGACAACCACCTCATATATTTTTCCAAGATCATATATAACTTGTTTGACATTGTTGGCAAAGTGGTGTGGGAGAGATAGAGGTAGAACGTACTGCAATATTTGTAAAATGATCTTATCAATATTTTATAAAAGAATGCAATGAAAACTACATGGAGTATACAAATATATAGTGAATACAAAATAACATGAATTACCTTAATAAATGTATGTCAATCGTGTGTTTTCATCCCTAGCCCAAATTCATTTTTCTTTGATATGAGATTGTTTATGTTCGCAGCAAATCCTGTGGGGAATCATTTTTTTTTTTATGACTTCTTTTATAGCATTGCTCTGTTGCACCGACAATAACCAAGGGCACTTGTATCAATCTGATCTCCATTTTTATTTGATCAAATGACATTTTTTATTACATGGTTGGATTCTTCAATGTCACTAAAAATTTTGATAATTTTGTCTTTGTCACGCCTCCCATCCAAGATTTTCCATAATGTCTATGTTACATTCTTTCCAATATGCATAGGATCAAACAAATGTATGATTTGGAGTTGCTCGTAGTACGGCAACCTACTAAATTGTGTAGGATAAATTTTTAGTCCTTTTGAAAGTTGGTCATTGATGCCTTGATGACCTTCATGAGCATCAATTACATCATCAGTAAATAAAACACAATATCAAAATATAAATTTCAAACAAAAACTATCAGATGGAATGACATTACCTCGATAATTTATTTTATTGTATGCCAACTTCCATAGACGAGGTGTCATTGTCCGTGGCTTTAATGTAGTCTCTTCTTTCCCATTGAAAAGATGTTTTTCGATAATTTGGTACTTATGATTTCTGTGGAAAAAGTGTCTATTCTCATCGAACACCTACTTTCTTAAACTTTTTGAATGATGAGATTTTGTCTTTGGACCACAAACTGAACATGCAAATTTTCCCTTTGTCTGAAGACCTACAAGATCATGTATAATTGGATTAAATATGTTAACTTTGTGTTAGCACTATAACATACCAAAAAAGAGGTGTTAAGAAGAGAACATACCACAAAAATGTGTTAGCCCAAGGGCATCATGTATTGTCCATACAAAGCATTGCATGGAATTGAAATTGTCTTTGTCCTATTGGTCTAGAGATGTCATACATAGTGACCCCCATTCTATAACACCATCAACTTGTCGATAAGGGGCTCAATATATACATTGATATCTTTAACTTGGTACTTACCTAGTTGAATGAACAAAAACATTACATAATTATTATGACCATTTGATGGATTATTTATAATAAATTAATTTAGATGACTATTAAATCAAAAAATACCTCGAAAAATCAATGCCAACATTATGTGCTCCCTCTTTATGGACAACCAAGGAGGAATGTTATTGTTGATAACAAAAATAGGCCACACCGAGTAAGTAGATCTCATCTCTCCAAACGGATTGACACCGTCCGCTGTCAATGAAAGCTTGATTTTATGAGGTTCTTCTTTAAAGTGTGGCCATTTTTTTCTCTATTTTCTTAAATGTCGAACCATCCGTAGGCATTCGTATAATGTCATCTTGACTTCTATTGCGTGCATGGTAATCCATAAATTGTGCCAAGCTATTGCACCTGAATAATCATTGCAAACATGGAATAATGGGAATAAAATGAAGAACCTTGCGAGGCACCTTTTTTGTTATTCGATCTTATTGATATCTACTAATATGACAAATAGGGCATTCTGTTGCAAATTCATGTTGTTTATGATATATAATATGATTGTTTAGACATGCATGTATTGTTTGATACTCCATTCCAATATCTTTCATAATGGCAGATAATTCTCGGTACGAGCGAGGTAGAATGTTTGATGGTGGAAACAAACACTCACCTATAAACCTACAACCCAAAATATAATTTGTTAATTTAAAGAATATTAATTGCTACATGATTCACCCAATGTTAATTATAAGAGAATTACGACTAAAATAATGAAAAAAGATGGCATACCTTAACATACGTGTCATTGCTACGTTGGATAAACCATTCATAACCTTCAAGTTCACCAACAACAATATAGTGGCAAGAAGAGTTGTTTGGGAGCCTTCATATAGGGGCTCGTGTTCCTTCTCAAGTATAGGGTACATCAAGGTCTACGTCAACATCATCATCATCATCATCTTGATCATCATGATCTTCTTCATCATCGTGGTCTTATTCCATGGGATCATTACCTTCTACTTCTATATTCACACCTCCATGTTCCCTCATTTGGAAATCCACATTCTCCAGATTGTCATGGTCCATAACATGAAACCCAGGGAGATTGACCTATATGAAAATGATGACCTTATATTAACCATGACCATGATGTCATCATAAAATCATGTCTTATGTATTTTATAAATTATTAAAATACATACCAATGGATAAAATTTGTTTCCCCCTTCAATGTGACCATGTTGCCTACAATGTTCCTCAACTATTTTGATTAGATATCTTTGAGTCTTTAAGCCCTTACAAATTTTGCAAGGACAATAACATTTTCCATCACCTTTTCTTTTTAAGTTAGACCATAGTCTAGCAATTGTCTCCCTATTTTTTTGTGCATTGATATCATCAGACATGGTCTTTCTTGAATGGAATGACTCATTGGTGGAAGAAGGGATGATTTTTTTACAACCTGCAGATACAAATCGTTACTGAACAACCCATTTTCTCAACTATAATTTTCTCAACACAAAGGTACATTTATCATACGAAATGAAAGTTTAGAAATGGATGGTTCTGATGCTTTGCCATTACAATAATTAAGCATTCATCATTTGGTATTGTGTATCCCATTTAAGTATGTCAAAAATGTTCAAAATGTTGTCACCAAGTACAAACATAGGAAATAAAAAAGGACAAAAGACAAGAAATAAGAAAAATCATTACGACTATATAAAATCTGCATGTTCACAATACTACATGTGCATATAAGAGTCCATCAAAGAAGGTATAGGCATAGGTGAAAAACATGCAGATTTATCAACCAAGCATTACTGGGAGCTCGACCCTACAACAAATGGACTTGTGATGATATTTCATAATAGTACATGTGTTGCAAGGTAAGCTCCCAATAGTGCTTATACAAATATGCATGTTCATTACCTGTGCATATGAAATAGCTCTAATGGTTACTTGAAAGAGTGGCTTAATATAAAAAAAAATGGTTACAAAGATGAGAATATGTCGTTAGAATAATGGCAAAGAGAAAAAATATAAAAATACCACTATAATCCTTTAAAATATCAGCATAAAAATACCACTATAATCATTTCATTTCACAAAGGCAAAGAGAAATTTCAGTTAATACCACTGACTTGATAGTGTATGTCTACTATGTCCTTGAACACAACCTCTTCCTTGCTTGATAGTGTATGTCTACTATGTCTACCTAATACATGGCATTTAAAATTAAGCGCTCTCTAATAATAACTTAGATAAACTACCACATCCAATTCAAAAATGATTCAAATAGAAAGAGAGATAACCTTACACTTAGATTTCACATGGATTTCACCAATACATCTCAAAACCATTCTTGCACTCCGAAAAAAATTACTCACTAAATCCCTGTGCTTCTTAATCACCTCATCGTTGTATTTATTCTCTTCAATTTACTTTGTCTCACGGGTACAGTCTAGGAACAGTTAGTTCTTAGGATGGATTAAAAAGTGTTTGGGATTGGTTCTCAATGTAAAAACATTGTATTAGTTATTGATTACCTTTCCACGCTTTTTTTTACTATTTCATTGCATTTTGAATTAGGAATATTGAGCTGGTATTCCTAGGACAGCGACTGGTAGGGTACAGTCAGTTTGGTAGTTTGAAGTTTTCTTTATGATGTTGTTAGTTCAAAGTCAAATATAATATGGATGGTAGGAGGATAAAATAGAATACAATAGTTGTTTCTATATAACCTCTACATTCTAGAATATACCTATGAGAGCTCTACCATCCACTTCTTTGAAGTGAATCCAAAGTTAAGATTTTATGATTAAGAGAGAGACACAAAAAAATGTCATTTTAAAAGGAATGAGGCTGGCCAAAAGAATAAAATATGTTGGGGGTAATTAGGACAAATTATCTAATTAGTTATATAAAGGTTCTTTATTCATTTATTCTTTGAACATAGGAGTGCAATTTAGATTGAGTTTTATTCAACATGTGTTGTCTCATTCATTATAATATGGACACTTGTCAAGCTCTCTTTTGATCTTTTTGTAGTATTTCTTTATTTTTGAGCACACAAGACAAACAAAGTGGGGGGAGTTGAATAAATTGTATGATAAAACCTTAAATTTTTTACTACTTTGTATGTCAAAATATTTTACTTCATGAATCAGCAACAATGTAACAATGAAAGAATACCGAATTCTACACAATTACACAAGTGAACACTAGATTTATATGGAAAACCTAGCTACGGAAGAACCACATTGATTGGTTTACTTACATTTCCTTTCAAATATCTTCATGTTTCATTAAGATTTGAAGGAAGAATACAAAGTTGTGTTTAACTATTTTTGGATTTTGGATTGCAATCAACACTTTGGGATTTGAAGTCTCCTTAAATGGATTGACTCTCCCACCCTGTGGCTAATGTGATTGGTGGGAGGGGTCAAAAAATGATAACAATGTATTGAAAGAACAACTATTGTTTACCAACCTTGAATGTGATAATAGCTAGAAGATCTCTTGAAGTATCCAAATCCACAAGGATACAAGTGAAGATAGTGTGAGTGAAATTGGTAGTGTTTGTATTAACCACTGTAATGTCTCGCTTTCGGTTCTCTAGGAATTGTGACTGATTTCAGTTTAGGTTATCACAACCTCACAACTGGGTACCCAATCACTAAGTCCCAATTAAGTCACAAAACCCACCAATCATTGGTTGATGAACACGTACATAGGCTAGAACAGCAGTTTAATCCTCCTTTACATGGATCACCAAGGAAAACAGAGAAGTTTAGAAATGATAAATGGTCAAGTCAGACCCCCACTACCATAGAAAATAATTTCATGAGTCCACATTTGTCAGATATTTGTATCCAACCTACTTATACCCACATGAATTGACTAGTCAATCCTCTGTTGCAATAGACTCATGTATAAAATCACCGAGATAACACTGTGACATATTCGATCTAACAGAATAGTCTCAATTTGAAAACCCCTTCAACACACAGCATGATACCTCGACACAACAGTCATACACTCAAACAGTCTTGTTGCTGCATTGGCATCTTAATTGGTAAAGAACAAACTATCATAGACTTTTGGGGTTGACAGTTAGGCTAACTTGCAAACACCTTAAGATCTAGACCGACTTTTACTACAATATCAAATGAACTCACAGGTTATCAAAACCATGGTATTCTATCAGGGAATTCCTTGACTGTGTTCAAGGTATGTCCATTTGGAAATTTGAGGTCTAATGGGGATTTCACTACCCTTCTCGAGCTTCAAGAAACACTCTTGATCAATCAATCTAGGGCAGTGAGGAAGGCTTCGACAACGCCACTACTTGACCAGGATAGTGAGGACTATATTTTGATGACATTCAACACTCCCATTTCCACGAGCCCCGAGCCTCAATGGAGATATGAGGGAACATGCATAGGAGTCTTCCCCACTGGGTTTTTCTATGGTTTGTGTCACCATTGGAAGGCAAAAAATTAAGCTTACAAAACCATTACAAGACCGGGAAGGTTAAGGAAAGAAAGAAAACCCTCTTTAGCTGAATGAAATGGTTTCAATTTTATTGATTATAGTCAAAGTAAAAAGGGATGAGGTTAGAGGTCATGTTGAACTAATTACAATTTTTTTCATTAGGAGATGAGGTTAGAGGTCCTGTTGAACAAGCCCTAGATTAGTGACCCTAGAATCAAGGGTTTGGTGGAAAATGAGTTGGGTGAAGGGTAGAACCTTGTAAGCTTGGAATCTATTATTTCTCAACCTCTAGAAGGAATTTTTTATCCTTTTGGGTCACTGGATTGAGTGGATTTATGGGTTGTTTTGTAAAAGTGGAGAATTAGGCCTAGTGAGGATAGGCTAAGGGTATTGGATCTTGGGTATGATCCAAAGGAATTAATATTGAGTCTTGGGGAGGATTTGTAGATCCCAAAAGGGTATCTTAATCTTATTTGATTTTACTTAGTTGTTTGGGGAATATTGGAGGAAAAGCCAAATTAATGACTGGTGAGGGTTACTAGCTTTAAGGGCCAGATGTGAGTGTTGGGTAAGAGATTAGTTGCCCAGATTGGATGGATGGATGGATGGAACATGGTATAAAGGCCATGGGGAGATGTTTCATGAAGTTAGAATAAAGGTTGAGGCCTTGGGTGAAGATATGGTGACTAGGAGGAACTAGGTACACTTGGGGTAGCCTAGGAGACAAGTCATTGAAGGACATTGAAGTAAAGAAGTTATTGCAAAGTGAAATGGATTTGTTGTTTGATATGATCAAGATCGATAGGTGTTAAAAATATTTGTGCATATAAATGTGTGTTTAGGTATTATCATGAGGGAACTAGCACGAGGGAAGGTGTCTAATATTTTTGCAGACTAGTCCCTTTTATTTGGTGTCCTTTGGAGTCAAAAATACAATTATATGTATGGATGTCCTATTAGGATGGAGTATGATTATTCTGGATTCAGTATTATAAAATCTTATTTTACATGTATTTACCCTTGAGTCATATGAGTAAGGTTTGTTTATGATAGAAAATTTTCAAGTACAAAAATGTCATGACTATCCTATAGAGAATCCTACGATAAAGGTCAATGTGAGTGTAAACTACGTTGAAGGTTTAGAAGTCCATGGCCTCTTGCTATGCAGTGCCTATCCAATTTTAACTCAGTAAGGAACCATGTCGATAAGTGAATCATCCATATTTTCTAGGTAATTTGTTAGTTGAGACTATGTTGAGCCAAATATATCAAAACATGAACCTTTACTTGAGTTGTATGAATTAGTGTCAAAGGATTGTAACTCAATTGGTAGAGCAGAATTGGTGAGAATGATGATGACAGATTTCAATGATTTAAAGATGACACAAGCCACTCCAAATTTAGGGGTCAAGACTATTAGCTCTTATGTTTGAGATTGATGATTTCTTTCTCTCACCTATTATGTTTTCAAAAATGTCAAAATAATTCCAAATCCTATAATTTAAATTTGTTACAAGCTAAAACAAGACCCATTTTGTTTCAATGAGTTAGGTGAATCTGGAGGACAAACTGTGTACTAGCAGCTATTTTTAGATTCTTGCGGGGGCGGGGGGTCTTGAGCATTCAGATCTTTCGACTTGAATTAGCTGCACTAGTATACACTTGTGTCCCTTGGAGATTCCCTCAATGTTCATGAAGGAATGTAGACCATCTAATAGTTGCCAATGAGTTTGTATAGGTTTGAATCGATTCTCTTTCTTTCCAGTTCTTGTGTCCACTTATTTCATCTATTAAATGGTAAAGCTTTATATCAAGTTCGTAATGTTTTTAATGGTAAAGCCGTTCGTAATGTTTTTAGACCTAATTTGCACTTTTATATCATGACCGAAGGAAATGATAGGTGATAATCTTTATGGCTAAGGTTGAAACCATACCCAAACATTGAGTCATTGGATTATTATATGTTCATTTTCCATAACAACTTTGTTTGGTTTTTATGTTAATAATTTAGGGTTGTGTCTTAGTTCTAAATGGTTATTTTAATGATGTTTTCAGTCGGGTAGAATTAAGTGTTTTTATATAATAAATGTTATGTATCATTGTGAAGTTGACATTGTCAACTCCACGATACTTTTCTAGTTTCTTTAATATATTTAGCACTCACTCTAATCGGTGATGAGAACTGTTATAGGATTTAGCATGAGTCAATTATGGGAAGTTAAAAAGAAGTTATGAGAATTAGTTTTTGAAAGTGATTGAGTATTTGGGGAAGTCTTTATTGTATATTCAAGCCCCGAAGAATAGGTAGTAGGATAGAGTGGCATAGGATGAAAGATGGGGAACCGATGAATGAAAAGAAACAATGTAATGGAACTGAATAATGATAAGAAGGATTTAATTCTATTTCAAGATCCTTGGGTTCTTTACATTCCTATTACCTTTCTCTGTTTAGATTATTGACTGAGGATCTCAAATACAAGTCAAATTAAGCAATGCTATTGAGCTAAGTTTTGGTTGAATGAAACAATGTTGAAGATCTATGTTTGTTTGATATAAGTTGATTCATGGTTTTATTGAAGTTATTTAAAGTTATATGAATTGGTTCATGATGACGATAATCAAGAACCTATTTGTGTTTGTGTCCACTGTGACAACGAAAGATTAACTTAAAATCTCTATTCTTACTATGAATTACAATATATGATACCACTTGCACCTTATTCTACTGCATTCTTTGATTAAGCAATTGGAAATATGTTAAGTGAATTGATCTTATAGATGTATTTTCACTTAGCACCTTACTATGATCTTTGCTATATCTGATATGGCGACTTAAATATGCAAGATGATCTTCATAGCAATGGTAAACATGGTATGAACTTTTCCTATAATAGCTTTTAGTGGTTGGATTTCTATTTATGGTGTAATCCTTTTATGTATGCAATGAGAGGTATGATAATATTACTTATAGTGATAGAAATGTTGTCTCAGATATAATCCTTCGATAATATCACTTATAGCGATATAGTTTCTATTTCATATAATATTGCAAAAAGTCTGATGTTGTTTCTGATGTATTCAGTTCTTCCTTGCTACCAATGGTGTTGTCTCTGATCTTGACTTGATGTGCTTGTAACCGATAATAGCCAATAAGGCAGATTCTAAATTTGCATGAGCCCAACTCTGAGTTTTGATATTTTCGCTAGCTTGCTATGAATGTCTGATTGCTTCTTCGATAGTTTGATTTAGTGTGCTAGTGTGATCATGAAATTCAAATGGAGAGAGAGATTAATTTCCCCTGTAGTCTATTGATAGTAATATGATACCATGTTTTACACAGCGATAAGTCTCTTATTGATAATTATCTGGGTCATATATGGCAGGAGACAATGGTTGCCGAGCAGATACCATATTTCATATCCAATATTACATTTCCCTACCTTCTTCCCTAGTGTTGTCTTTAATCTGTACCAACTTATTACTATGCGTGAATATCTATACATGAGCGTTGGGTATTCTATGGTTGTTGCTAATGATGTGTATCATGTATCATATCGCTATTGATATGATGTCTTTCTTGTTTGATATATCCTCCATGTCCAAGTATATCAACTTCTCATGTCGTATTATGTTTATAGTTGGTGTCGGCCAATGGATGTGTATTTCATGCCACGGAATAGCAGAAAAAAACAAGATGTGATAACAGTCATGTTGAATTGGAACCAAGAAGGGACTTTGCACAGCAAGGACTAAATTCAAAATGGCTAACATATAGATCTGTGCCAGTTTGCATGATAGTCAAACAAAACCATGAGCACCATATTTACAGAGGCATTTCAATATGTAAGCTTGTGCGGACTAAGAAAATATCATTACACATTCATTGAGGTTTGAAGGTAGTTTAAGTTTAGGTTTTTTTGAATTACATAGGGCACCATGGATAGTTGCATCCCTAAAGAGGGGACCCTGTGATGCACTAGATTCTCCATTGCCACCCAAAACATTTGCATTAATTGAAGGAAAGTTAAGGAAAGAAAGAAAACATAACTCTCAAACCTGTTCAAGCTTCTACCTCTCAAACCTGTTCAAGGAAAGTTAAGCATATCGCGTGTGTCGGGATTGAAATGAGGTTTGAAACCTTTTTTTTTTACTTTAAGTTATGCCTGTCTTGGTCAAAATTTCAACCAACACAGGCATGTATTAAAAAAAAAAAAAAGTTTTCCTTCTATAATCCGACCAACCTAAACATTTTTATTTGATGATCGAATTGTTTAGTCAAAAAATAAGGTCAAATGAACTAGTGGGCCATTAGATCTAACACACAAGGTGTTCGTAGGGTGCATAAAAAAAGAAAATAAATGATCCAATGGCCATGAGTGTATTAGAGTACATAACAAAAGAAAATCAACCAAGCCACTACAACAAACCCAGTACCATTACTATCACAGACTCTAATGAAGGAATAATTCATTAACTGATTCAATGTTCTCCAAAGATGTAGATGAACTAAGAATATTTTGGATGACCTTATCATAGAGGCCAAAAATTGAAAACTTGAAGAATGCTATGAAATTTTTCTGGGCTTGATTGTGTACAGAATTTTTATCATCTATACACAATCAAGCCTAGAAAAATTTCATAGCACAATATGGATTTGGAAATCTAACTAATTTAACTTGAAGAATATTTCTTCACTCAATAAGGCCATCAACTTCAAGCTTGGATGAGCCTCGATGTAGGGAATCACATGTCCTAAGAATTAAAATAACAAAAAAAACTAGAAGTCTTCAATAACATATCAACTTTGAATACTAATTTTTCTTTTACTTAATAACGTTAATCATTGATTTCTCAAGAGATAAAATTTGAAAGTGTCCATCCAGGAAAAACTTTCCACTTAGCCATCCAAGCTCTTCTGTCCTGGGCAAGTAAAGGGGGTCATCCGGGCCTGATCTCTATCTATGTGGGATAGTGGATGATGTAAGTGACCATAGTAGTCATTCTTCCATCCATCTGGGATGGGTTATCATAAGGATAGGAAATACTTACTGCTTTGATCAAAGACTTGCGCTCTTCAGGATCATCTGTGTCCAGAGTAGCTTGCTAGAATATCACAGTCAGCCCAAGACTATGCCAAGGTTCTTTAGCAAGGTTATAAATAGGATCTGCACCCTTCCTTAGTTTTTGGGCTTATAGCCAGGTGCAAGACCATCGAGAGTAATTTTAAGTTCTATACCCCCTCTCATCTTTCGGCCATCCAGCCGGGTATAGATACCTTCCTGAGAATCATTCTTTTCTAAGTTTTAGTAACTTTAGAAGTTTAGATCTTGATTTGATCATTAACATATAACCACTTTAATTATGTCTGAGGCACCTACACACTGGAGGTGGTATCCTTCACCTACCAAGCTTCCTACATATACCCCTATCCATAGGATCAAGGCCCTTGAACCACTCACACTAACGTTATATGTAGTTTTGTTTTCTACTTTATTTGATGTAACTATAGTGAGAATGAAACCCTTTCAAGGAAATTCCCATTCCCAAATAGTTCTTCATCATCATACACCCACTCAGGTGAATTAGGTAGAATCCTGAGTTTTCTACTATAATCCTTAATAGTGCTTGCTATGTGTGTAAGGTTTTACCGATACGCACACATGCTACTTTTTCCCCCCCTGATTGTTTCAAAAGCAACTTTTCCTAAATTGTTTCAAGATTCCTAACAAAGTTTGGTGTGAGTTTATTAGTTGAAGACATTCCACGTGTTCCTAACAAGATAAGAGACTATGAGAAAACATGAAGGTTAAACCACTAGTGAGATTGCTTCTCTTGACCAAATAAATCTTAACTTCTTGATGTGAGATGTTGTCTAGATTTTCAAGACAATCATCTAAGAACAAATTTGTCCCATATGTTTTATCAGCAGTGTTAATTTCGCATGTCATCCATGCTTAAACAACTACAAGAGATTTGTGGTAATATCTAATTATAATGATTCCATGGTAAGAGAGGTAAATAAATAGAGAACAATAATAACATTGGTGGGAAAAGATGAAGACAACAAAAACTAGCGATGAAAGACATTAAACAATTTTCTTATTAACAGATGATATACAAAATTGAGAATTATCAAGCACTGCTACATATTTATTAGCAGTAAATATGCACAACAAAACTTCCTAAACATTGGTCTTGATAATATAATTATATTTTCATGTGGGTGACGGCATGAGTAACCAAAGATGAACACAAAAATATGCACATAATACAACACAAGTGTATATAAACAAACTAATGAGCTATATCTATTTTATAAAGAATTTGATGTTCAAATGACTAATTTCTTTCCTACCCAAAGTTGGCAAAATAGAGATCAAGACTTCAATTATCTAGATACTGGTATCTAAGAGAGCGGTTTTCCTTTGGTATCCCTAGTGTAGATTTTTCTTTTAAGTTGTCAATAAGTTTGATAAACCTTGTCACAACTGCATTAATAGAACCTTTGACTCTTTATGTTTTAGTTTCAATGTTCAATAATCACAACTTTTTATAAATCATTTAAAGAAGTAGCAACTCCAAGCAAAAATTCCATAAATGAAATAATCATTCTCTTCTAATCTATAATTTTTCCAATAGCATGGGAGAACATTCTTTTTAAGTACAGTAGTCCTCTATCAACTTCAATTCTTTAAAAGGAGCAACAATCTCAGTAAAGAAAGACTATTATTATAGAACAAGCCTATGATACTAAGGCTTAATCTGTATTTGTATTTGTTCATTTTTATTAACTTTTGAGATGAAACTCAGAGGTTAGATATTCAGGAGTGACAAAAACATGTAAACATACCTTACTGACTCAGCCTAGACCTTGTAGAATATAAGTATTGTGTCAAGTCATTTTTTTGAATCTTTTTAAATACTACAATCTCTTATTTTTTTTATTTTTTATTTTGAATTAGTAAATACTGTAGCAAGACAATCTCCCAGAATTTTTCTACATATTATAACTACATCCTTTTCGGATTTAATAAATATTGAAGCAATGGCATTCTTCCAGATTTTATTTTCTAAATGCTAACATGAAATAGGGGATTACAATGTAACCCAAGTTTGTAAAAAAAAAAGAAAACATAGCTCAATGTTACTACAGTAGTATGTATAAATTTAGAGTTTATGTAAAGGAAGAACAGTAAGGGTTAATTGTGAAACTATACAAATGTATCATTAATGACCTCTTAAGCAAGAGTACAGTAAAACCAATGTTCTCATAACAGAAGATGACACCAGAGATCTCCTGGATTAAATCAAGAATTTATAGGATAGCACTACCACAGAGGTTCCCTTAAAATATCTAATGTACCTATACAGTCCAAACAAGGGTTTGGAATTTGTAGAAAAGAGAAAAGAAACAATATTTCTTTGAGAACAATCAAGAGGTAATTTGTGCACCTAATATTGCTTCTTGAAAGATTAATGGAGTCCAACACCTGATGTTGTTTAGTTTTTTCCCAAGTTTTGAAAAGGACTGGGTCTTCTTACAAGTGTCGATAACCAAAATATCAGTAAGGATGCATATAATGGTGTCGGCTTGCTGCTCTCCAATGTCTCCCCAAAAAAATGATTCAAACCCTATTTATCAAATCTTTAGGTGGTGTTGAGAAGTATGTTTTTCTTCTAGAAACAACCTATTGATATGTTTCAATCAGATCTTCCTGAATTTGTGTGTATGCCTTCTCTATTTAGTTGGACGCGTATTTTACTAACATTTTTCCTCCATTTGGAGCTAGACACGTATATATTGAAGTTGATGAGTAAACAATCCACAGCTCCCAAGAACACCTGCGTGCAAACACCTGTCATCGAAAGAGAGAGAAGTAAGAAGCTATGGAGGCCTGAACGCATTGATCCACAAGAGAGGAGAAATCATTCTTGATGTGAAAAAATAAAAGTTACAATTCAATAATGAATAATCTATTATACAATTTGTTATGAAAATAAAGGACATCAATCCTTATAAAAGGAGATCAAAACCCTAAAAGGTTAAAACCTAGGTTGCACAATAATAATTAATAAAGTAATTAATTATTATACACCTAAAGTTTAGCTTAAGTAGAAATAGATAATAAGTGACTTAGTAATTAAATCAAACATGATTTAATTAATAAGAAAACACTTTATTACTCTAACACCCCCCCCCCCCTTAAGATGAACTTTGGGAGAAGCTAAAAACCTAGAAAGAACTACTGAAAGCAAATGGGTCTCGGTAACAAAAGGTCTGATCAGGTACCCAAGTACAAAAGAGAGTCTCTATAAAGCAGAAAAATAGAGAAAACCACATGGGAAAAAATATACTCCAAAAAGAGACAAAGACTAGTCTGAAGGACTGAAGAAGCCTCCAAAACTATGAATGTTCCAGAAAATAGGAACAAGGATGAACATGTACAACATCATTGAAGCAATAAACTACAAACTCTGTTAAGAATTAACTGATGATCTGAAGATCCTCCACTGAAATATGACCAGGTAGAGAAGACTGTAATCTGCATGAGTGCCCTCAAATGACACTACTCGAATCAGGAGGCAAACAAAGGCAAACCACTAAAGTCAAAGATACAGAATACTGTAATCTGCATGAGTGCCATCAAATGACACTACTCAAATCAGGAGGCAAACAAAGGCAAACACCTGAACTCAAAAATACAGATGGCATAAAAACACCAAAAGTCTGAAGACTTGATCAATCAAAGCTGAAAGAGTGCATCCAAAAAATAGGAAAGAAAGAGTGTCCATATGGTAAATGATCCATCTCACCAGAATGCATGCATAGGTACCCAACCACTGCATCCACCTAGTACATAGAATCAAATACTGAATACATAGCTCACAATATCAAACCAAGGAAACGGTAGAACCAACAGTAGAACCCCCCCCCCCCATAATGTTGACAAGGGAGTAATGGTAGGTACACTGAAAAGATCATCCAATATGAACTACATGATACTAAGAACATCGAAGGTGCAGAGAGAGTACAAAAACAAAAGATACCTGAGGCTAATGTCATTGGAGGAACACTCACATGAAAAAAGTAGATGGAAAACAAAAGGAAACATCAAACCCCCCTAGCACTTTCTAATGGAGTGTGAGTACAAAGAGCACAAACATGTGCAAAATATCATACATGCAATAGAATGGCACTTTATCTCAGTGTGTGGGCATAAAAGAATGCTATAAAAGTGAAGTATACACTGCTCAAAGAAGAGCGAAGGCTTCTGAAACAAAAGAATAGCCTAAGATGAGTCATCCCTCAAAAGAAAAAGATCCCAGGACATGAACATCCAAGATATCCACCAGATTGAAAAAATGTAAAAATATGAATAAAATATACCTAGAGTAGATTTTGGAAAAATGACTCACAGCACTGGAAATCTCTCTAAACAAGTTTTCCAATGATATATCATTTTCCCAAAATAGAGTCCGGATGCGCAAGATAGAGCTCTCGGAGTGCAAAACTGAATATTTGGCTTTGACAGTAAAAAACACCATCAAAAAAGAAAATTCAAAAATTCAAACCTCCAGATTTGGATAAAGCTCAGAACTAGCTTTCCGTCGATAACTTGTTTGCCCAATTTCGACACAGTATGCTCAAGATATGAGCAAAAAACCACTGAGTGCTCTGGAGGGCTTGAAATGGTGTCAAAACCTTGCTGATGCATGTTGACGTCAGTGACCGACTGGCCTTAATTTGACGGCCAAATGACCGTCAAGGCTTGAATTCGCTCGAGGGTTAAAAAACTGGGCCTCTGGTCACCATATGACCAGGGGCTGAAGCTGCTGCCTCCATGGGAAAAAAATTGACAACCAAATGGCCATCGTCGGCCAAAAAAAAATCAAAATCGCATGTGCACCTCGGGATGTGTGCCAAGTCGTACAGATTTTTGCCTCAATTTGCATGTTAGGGCAAAAAAATTGCCTTGATTTATGTGTTGAGTAATAAAATCTTGCCTCAATTTGTGTACCAAGGCAGTACAATTTTGCCTCGATTTACATGCAAGATCGATACAATTTTGTCTCAATTTGTGTGCCATGGTCGTACAGCCTGGCATGCAAAACAATTTTGCCTCAAAATGCAATGGCGTCTGAATTGGACGTGCCTTATATGGATCTGGGGGTGTTTGGGCGCTGCAAGCTCAATGGCGAGGTCCGTTTGGGCCCAAAGTGCATTGGGATCTATGCTAGGGCTGGTTGCAAAACAAAAATTTGCCACATATTCCAACTTTGTCCAAATTAGACAAATTTTATATGGATCTAGGGATTATTGGATGCTTTGAACACAACCGTGAGGTCTATTTGAAGCCAAGATGACAAGAAAAAGAGGTCCCCCCAGATCTGACAGAAAACCCTCTGAAAAATGCAGATCTGACGAACACAGCTAAATCTCTCAAGAAGAGGACAGGGGCAAATAGATATGAAGCTCTGATACCATATTGAAGTTGATGAGTAAACAACCTACAGCTCCCAAGAACATCTTCATGCAAACACCTGTCATAGAAAGAGAGAGAAGAAGCAAGAAGCAAGAAGCTATGGAGGCCTAAATGCATTGATCCACAAGAGAGGAGAAATCATTCTTGATGTGCAAAAACAAAAGTTGCAATTCAATAATGAATAATTTGTTATACAATCTTTTATGAAAATAGAGGAGATCAATCCTTATAAAAGGAGATCAAAACCCTAAAAGGGTAAAACCTAGGTTGCACAATAATAATTAATAAATCAATTAATTATTATATGCCTAAAGTTTAGCTTAAGTACAAAGAGATAATAAGTGACTTAGTAATTAAATCAAATGTGATTTAATTAATAAGCAAACACTTTATTACTCTAAAAGTATATACTTCTCCAGGCCTGTACATGGTGTTTGCATCTTTCTTTGGCTTCCAATGTGAAGTTTTTAATAATTTATAGAGGTGTGACTTTGTTTTTATTTGATTTATTTTTAAACATGCTCGACTCTCTCTATTCATAAGTTATGAAATTTTCATTTGAAGCATCCAAATAAATTTTTAATACTTTAATTTTTCATTGATTTGTTTATTTCTGGGGCTCATTTATTTTGGTAATGTTGATTTCATTTACTTAAATTAAGAATACATATGACGTTCTTTTTATCTATGTATTATTAATTGTTAGTATTTATTTAGTATAAAATTTATTTTAGTATTACATTATTATATATATTATTTAATAGTTACGTCTTAATAATTTTATTATTATTTATCGTATTCATATTATTTTAATATTTATTTATTTACTTATAATGTCTAATGATTATATATAATATTAATTATAAAACATCTAGTCTAATTTTATAATAAATTTCTCCATTTAATTTTTTTAATAATTATCGTCTAAGGAGATGGACATATAGGTGAACACATAAAAATCCACTTAGTTACAATAATGTATGATGAATATCAAAATGAACTTTAATTAAATGTATAGATAATTAAAAAAAAAAAAATTTGAATCACATAATAATCAAAATAGTTCATCTCAAAATAATTAATAAATATCATCGAGAACAAAATAATTGATGTACATTAGAAGAATGTCACACCTTAGTTCATTTGTCAAATAATATACATATATGTATGTAAGAGTTGTAGAGATAAGCATGTAGAGGGGTCATGACACTCGACCTAAAAATACAAGTTTACAATTTACATTGCAGCATGTGATTGAAACTAACATTATAGAAACAACTAATTCATCCCTAATAGTCTATCCTTTCAAGATGTTAGAGAACATTGAATATTTGCATGCAAACTTATTGTGGCAGCATTTTTTTAGTGAACAATGTGGGGTGAAACATAAATTGCACAACTATCATAATGTGTTACCTCAATTTCTATGCCACTAAAAGAATGTGGATATATAAAATGCAATAGCCACAAGAACTTGGAAAATACACCAAACTTATTCCTCATATGCTTCCATAAAGTTGTTTGTGATCTACCATTTTACCAATGATTTGAACCTAAGAAGATCTAGGAAAACTGTTGCAGATAGATTTTCTGCCTTGTGCAATTAACCTGACTAAAAGTAGAGTGACTGAAATAAAATTTGATCTCATCCTGATAAAATTGTGCTTTATGCAGATCCTAAAAACTAAAAGTGGAGATCAATCAAATATCACCAATTAATCTTGCAATTCCCAATCCCAATTATGTGGTTGAATAGGAAAGGGACTTTATTACTGCAACTACGGAAAGCTACCAAATTTGGTCAACTTTTAGAATTTGAGCTAGGATAATATTTTATTCCAAAGAAAATCATAAAAGCATACTTTGTATAATTGCATGGGAAGTCATATCCATATTTGTGGAAACAATTAGATCAGTGATTGTTCTGCAACGTACAAATCAGGTAAGGATTTGAAAGTCTCAAGCAAAACCTGGTACATAATAAGAAGAATGGAAACATCTGACATAATATATGTACTCTAAGAGGTTACCATTTTAAAATTACTTACAATCGCATTATGGGCACATTCCTCAATTTAGCAAATCATAATAGACCACGAAAATAGTAGATTAGAAAGCCTTTAGGCAAGAAAACTAAATAAATATAGAGAGAAATTTTCCCTACAAAAATTAATATATATTGGTTTGTAAAATCTAAAATTTCAAAAACAAGTAGAAGATTATAAAAAAATATATAAATTTAAATTATTCCATACATGTAGTTTAAGCTTCAGTGATCTGAACAGGTAGATGTTATAAAAAAATAATTTAATACTTTAAAATGTGAGTGCACCATGATTAGTTGATAGGATTTTACGTGGTGGGTACTGCCCACCACGAGTGTCTCACGCAACTGATGGCCGGAATTGGTTTCAACATCTGATAAAAAAAATTAGCTGCTTGCCTTCCCATATTCAAAATTGTAATCTCTAAGCATGATTTTTCTGCCATTTATCATAACAGTGCTTATTTTACATCGATGGTAGTAGTCGTCCTCCTCTTCTTTGTGTAATCACCCAAAAATCATCTAGTAAACTTTGAGCCCCTTTCTAAACATTAAAATTTAAATACTAGACTAAATCTTGTGCTTAATCAATTTTGCATATTTATTTTTAATCTCTTATTTCTTGATCAAATCATCATGTTGTCATTTATTTGATGATATCTTAAAGTTTGACCACTTTATCCTAAGCTTTATTTAATTAAGAGAACATGCTCCCTTTTAATTAATTAAAAAACTTTTAAATTAAATAATAAAATCACTTTATCCTAAGCCACATTTAATTAAAAGAATATATCCCCTTTTAATTAAATAAAAACTTCTTTTAATTATATAATGGAAACCACTTTGCTATAAATAATAAATTAAAAATTAAAAATAAATAAGAAAAGTACACTTTCCAATGAGATGAAATCTTTTGACTTTTGAAAAAGTTTTTGCCTCTTTATCTCAACCACTAATTATTTTGCCTCTTAATCATGTCTATTGATTTTGCCTCTTGTGAATCTTAAGCACATGGATCAATCAAGATTTAATCTCCAACCTTGCTCAATCTTTTTACCTCTTAATCTTGATCGTTTATTCATTTCTACATTCAATTAAAAGGAGACTCTCTCCTCATTCTTGAGATCTCTTCCTCATAACATTCTTAGCTTCTTGAGATCTTGAAATCTTATTGTAGGTTCTTAGAGTCTTGGCATCTTAGCATCTTGGAATCTTGGAGTCTTGCAATCTTGGCATCTTGGAGCTATGACTTTCTTAGATCTTTCATATTGAAGCATTACATCATCATTGTCATTTTCTTTCTTGCATCTAGCTTAATCCATCTAGCTTAGATCTAATTTTCTTACATTCTTGCATATCATTTTAGCTTAGATCTTGCATCTAATTTTAGATCTACTTTTCTTTGCATTTATTACACATCATTTTAGCTTAGATCTTGCATTTCATCTTAGATATACTTTGAATTATCATTTGAATCTTCTATTACATGGTGTACCTTGCAATATTTTTTCTTTAAGGCTCATTTGAGAGCCACCATTCATAATAACTACATGGTTCTTGCATGTCATAGATTGGAAGCTATAAGCCACTTCTTGAGATCTTCTTCTTCACGGATTCCCTCAAGTGTAATGGTTTATAGAAGTGACCTCACTTTTTATTACATATTTTTTGGCGCCCACCGTGGGACAAACCCATGAATTTTTGGATACTCACTTTGGTTTTTAATGCTAACCCTTGTGCAGGTTGAGTTGAAGGCAAAAACCCTAGGTTTTTGAAAGATTTGATCATATCTCACAAACAGCTTGGAGTTTTGATCTAAAATTTGTTTTGCAGGTTGGTAATAGATCAAAGGTGTCTCAGTCCAAAAATTAGATTTTTCGGATCATTTTTCTGTGAGTTATAATTTTTTATTAATTTTTCATGAAAATTCATTTCTGGTCGCAAATCATCATATTTTTTGGAAAACTTTACAATTTTGGACATATCTAAGAATTATACAGGTGTTTACTTCTTTGTGTTTTGAAATTAGATGCAATAACATAGCTCAAATAGTCGATTTATGAAAACTGGTATGTTTTGGTAAAATGGGTCTCTATGACACAAATTAAGGGATATTTCTAAAAAGTTTCCATTTTTGGAAAGCTCTCAGATTTTTAACAAGGGTCTCTTCTTTGTATTTCTATTTTTGGGGCCGCAATTATAGAAAAAAAAATGGATCTTGTTAACGAGGTCAAAAGCAAAAAAAAATGTGATGAGCTTGCACTTTATTTGCACATAGTTTAATGCATGATTGAGATTTCTTGCAAGTATTTGATATTTCCTATCTCCTAACAAGTGATTTTGCAGGTTTATTTCTTTCATTTGCATATTTTTGTGCCCTAACTTGTGGTTTTGTAGGATTTGCTTGTCAAAAGAATTGCATGGCTAAGACTAATAACAATTGAGATTTTAAAAAATTGTGTTGAAGGTATGTAACTAGATCTTGACAATTTCATTATTAGATCTTGTGTGTTTTTTCTATCATTAGATCATTTTTTCATAGGCACGTAGCTTAATTAGTTTTCTTTTGGTAAATGAACATGTGTTTGATGTGTTTGGGAGACACTATAGAGTAGGAGACTATGCTCTTTTCCTTTTGGAAAATCAGAAATTTAGACCTCCATTAGCTATCATTTTACTTTCTTGCATTTACCTTTAGAGGGTCTGCCAAGAGAGAAATCTTTTGGGAACGACCCAAGTGGAGAACAAGCAAACCTGACTACTCCATCCCACTATAATCAAAAGCTTCCTTCAATCCAAAGAGAGGGAAGACTTGGCTATTTTCTATTCCTAATGTTTCTTCATGTGTAGGGCCTAGTTGCCTAAATCTTGCTGAGCAAGACTTCACTTGATTGGGCACTTGTAGGGTCATCAAAGGTCTCAATCTTGTTTACTACAAGGGGAGCACGTTCATCTTGTATAGGGCCGAGAGGTCTAAATCTTTCTTGTGAGACTATACTTTTTGGATACTTGTAGGGCTGAAAGGTTTTAATTTCACTTGCGAAACTACAAGGGATAGTCATGAATGGATTTTACTAAAAATCTTAAGTTAGAGGCCACCCTATTGATCGAAATTATCATAATCTTTGTGCAAGGACTAATCCAAGTGATTTCTCGGATCACCTCAATATTACTCGCCATTTGTATTCTTTTGGGATACCAAGTTGTGGGCAATGGTTTTGATACTATCCTTGACCTTAGGTAGTTCTTGCTTGATGTGTTTTCAATTTTTGCTAAACCTATGAAAATATTTGTAAACGTACACTTGACGTTATTAGAATATTGCAACATATCTTTAGACTTCACAATTTCTTGTATCATGCAAGGTTGTTTTGTCCCTTGATTGTTTCAAGACTACTATATGCATCACATTTTCTTTAAAAACTTGATCTTGAAATTCAAACTTGTCAAAATTAGAAATTGTTGTTTAAATATCACCTACAGTCGTGATAAATATTGTATGACATTCTGGAATATTGCATACCATTCAAGGAAATATCATCTATATTTACTATGGTCTGTCATCTTGCCTGTCATCAGAATATCATATCATCCTGAAGTGTCATATGGCTATACTATGAAAGTTTATATGACTTTTTATCCTTTTTTAACTATCACCTGGCTTACTGAGGTTTATTGCCCAATCACTGATTTGAGCTAGTTCTCTCAAAATTTTCTCTTAGCTATCTTAGGAAGCTTATACTTGAGTTTTGATGGTCTCTTGATCTGAAATGAGCATATTAGGAATTTCCTTTAGCTAATGAAGATCACTTGTATCTCTTGACTACACTCTTGGTTAGTGAATGGTTCACTTGTCCACTCTTTTCGTATCATTTCTTTTGGATGCTTGCATCTTATCTTTGTTTTCTCACAAGTTTCGTACATAGGGAAATCTACCTACGGCTTGGGCATCTTGTGGTAAGTTATCTTTACTATCTCTTTTACACTTTTTTCACTTTGGACAAGTGGACACTTTTCTTACCTAGTTTGAAAATCAAGTCATTCTAAGTAATCATTATTATCTCTTGGCGATCTTCTTTCATGCTAGTTAGGAATCATGACTCCAAAAATGTACACTCAGGAAGAGGAGAGAGACATATCTAAACAATTCCAGTCTTTGAAAGCTAACTTTGATAGATTAAAGACAAAACATGATACATCCTCTAATAAACATTCATGGTTCAAAAGGTACACTAAGAAAGAAGAGAGAGAAATGGCAGCCTTATTTAAACAACTCCAATATTTGCATTCTAGAATCCAACACTTGGAGAAAGAAAAGGATACATCATCTAGCCAATATTCTCATAAAATAGTCTATCCTTTATTTGCATCATCTTCAAGAAAGGCCATGTCACACTCTCATAACTATATCTTTGAGAAATATCAAATTCCTAACAAACCAGTCTTTGATCGAGAATCTCTTGATGACCAACCTATCTTTGATCCAGAACTCATCTTTGATAAAGAAAATGAACAAGCAGAGCGAATCTTTACTCTTTGGGAGAATCTTATGAATCAACATTGGAAAAACTCCTTGAAGGGAATCTCATCACATTACCTCCAACTACTTCAAGAGGAATTTCATTCATGCATACTCACTGTGTGTATCATCAAAATAATAAGTATAAAACTTCATATTGCATAGAGTTAAAACATAAAATCCAAGACCTAATTGACGATGACATAATTGGAATTGAAGATCCTAATGACTCATTTAATGAAGATACTACTCTCAAGCTTGATCAAAATCATGAACCTATGTCTAGTAATGGTTCTCATGTTGCATCTACCTCTTCCATCATGCATTCATCTCCTAAAGAAGAAAAGCCATCCAAAATCTCTTCACTAAACAAAGAACTTAATGCTTTTCATGATACCTATGCATTTCCTCAAGGGTTACCTCTAAAAGAGATCCAAGCTAATATACATCTTTCTACAAGTCTCTTCCATGTTTCAAAGGTCATAGATCCCAAGCTTCCTTGTGCTTCAACACCTATCAAACACATCCTAAATATCCCTTCATCAACCCCTCACACATCCAAACCCTTACCTTGTCCCTAGAAGTGGTTCCATGTCAAGAGGACAATCTGAAGTGTGAAGAAATTATTATCAATAAAGATCAAGATCAAGATACCATCCATCCTTATCCAATGGTTGACCAAAGTATCATATCCCAAGAATCTCATGATGATTCCTTCCTAAAATATATTCCTCCATCTCCTATATCTTATCCATCTCCCAAGAAAGATCAAAATGCTCCTCCCACCATCTCTAAAGAGCTTATTGAAAATTGAGAGAAAATTACTCTTCCTATATTATCTAAAGATCCTTGTCAAGATCAAAATATACTAGCAACTCCTTGTCATATTCCTCCACATCCATCTCCCATTTTTCCTACTCCTTTGCATAAGAAATATTTTATTGCTCCTATCAAAGTTACTCATGAGCCTATTGGTATAAATATGGACCTTACAGATCAGAGCCTTGGCCATGTTGCTCACTCTACGGATGTTGATATCCCTATTCATTATTCATTTGCATCTTCTAAATATATCCTTGGTCCTCATAACCCAAAGATGAAACCTTCACACCTTCCATCCATATTAGGTCCTTATGTTCCTCCATCTACTATACCTCTCGCTCCTAGCTCATCATCCATTGATCCTATCATACCTCAACATCAAAAAATACATACATCCTTGAGAAATTTTTATCCATTCATCCATCTAAACCCGTCATATCAACATCTTTCATCCACAATTCCCAAGTCTTTTAGAAGCAATTTGGACGTGCAATATAAAAATTTAAAATACAAAAATCCACTTACATATCAAGATAACCATGTCCTATCTAATCGACATGTGACTACAAAGGAAAAGGAAATATTAAAAAGACTACAAGGGTCTTCATAGCCAAGAAGAAAAAATTATATGGATTCCTAAATCCATCATGGAAGAATTGTGATAAAAATAACCTAAAAGTAAAGAAAAATCAAAATCTATATGGATTCCTAAGTCTCTCTTAAAGGACATAGATATAAAAGAAAAATAAAGTTGACATTCAATCTTCCAAAGACTTCCACTCTGTATTCTTTCAAACGTCTTGTATCCTCTCCTTCATCCATATTGGGTCCTTGTGTCCCAAGATCTGCATCACTTCCTATATCCACTAATACATTTGAGGTCAATTTTCTACCTTTAATTTCGACCAAGGCCTTTTTTTGGCTTGTTCGATTCAAAAAAAAAAATTTATGATCCCAATTTGGTTGAAATTTGGCTTTTAATGTTTATGCTAGCCCGATTTGGTCAAAATTTGGCTTTTAATGTTTATGAGGCCCGATTTCGTTGAAATCATTTGGTATAAACAAAAAAAAAGAGTTTGATATCATTTGATCACTCTTTGGGTATTGTGGGCAGGAGGTTTGGAGGTCTAGGCATGCAGGAGCTGGTTGAGGTGAATGTGTTTTTTTTATAGGTTCTTCCACATTTTCCCTTACCTTGACATTTTCCTTGAATCATTTGCTATAGGTTCTTACACTACATTGACATTTTGACATGTTTTTGGGAAACATTAATCCATTTTTTCTCCTAAATAGGTATGTGCTCCTTATATACCTCTGCATTTTTATCTTGCATAACTCTATTTGGTATTTTACAGCTCATTTTTGGGAAACATTCTTGTCCATTCACATGGCTAGGGTTCCATTTCATTTCAAAGGAGAGGTATATTTTAATTCAAGGTCCGACTAGACAAAAATGTAATGTTTAAACTGAGCTAGTGAGGGGTGTTTAAACTATCATCTGATACCTTTCTCACACCACCATTATCTAGAATTGAATCAACATCCATTCATCCATCTATCCAACAAGAGAAGGAATATATAGAGACGGAGAAATAATGGGAGGAATATAGGGAAACAACAAATATTGAAGGGCATTCATCTGTTTATCCCAATATGCTCCTACCAAACCTACTTTGCTACTGTAAATATCTTGTAAATGTTCTCCCAGGATCGTAAATATCTTGAACCCAATCAAACCTTCTCTGCTACCAAACCACCATGTGATCTTACATAGTTGTGTTTGTTGCTGGTTTTTTTGAGCTTCTACAGACTGACCTTAGCAGTCTAAGCAAAGGATGTATGCATCATCCTAGCAACACTTTTTGTCTTAATTCCTCATCACATAGAATATGGTGAAACCCGTATTGACCTTTGCAACTGTAATCTTGGACTTCGTAAATGTAACTAGAAAAGCTATTAATTGTGAATAAGAAACTACTGCATTTTTTACATCCTTTTAGACTTTGCAAGATCAAAAATCCTTTTGTTGCCAACTCCTTTTCATGTGATCTGGATATGCATACCTATAAATTCTCAATAAATTCAGCTATAGTTTCCCCTATACCATTTGGATCTTCCATCCCTACTATTCCATTCAAGTCCCTAAAAACAATTATCTTAAAATAAATATACCAAAAAAGTTGAAACCTATAAAGGTAAATTTAAAGTTAAATGGAATGGAAGCACAAGGATATTGAAAAGCCTTTGTATATAGCATATACAAATTAATATAACTGCACTTCACAAGTTCACTGAAGTCATTGTTTAATGAGAAAACAAGTGTCCTAAAATATACTTATTAGAACTTCCATTGGCATGAGCACAATAATGATGTTGTACAATATAAGAATGTAACAGATTTCATGAAATCTTATAACAAATAATTCATAGATGCCTTGTCCTAGCCAGTGGTGGTGGATATAATGTTTGTGCTTCAAAATCAGGAGATTTTAGATCTCCTTCATTGATGAATGAAATCTTTCTATTTCCCAAATATATTGTTGAAAGTGCATCAATAAATAATTTAGCAATAAGAAAAAGTTGAAAAGGATTCCAGTTCTCATCTATATATTGTAAAGCTTACCTGGATCTAATAATGAATATGTGAAACATGTTATTTGTATATTTAAAAGATAAACACATTAGAATTCATAATATTAAGGTCCAAAAAATTGTCTGCATCAAAAGAATGAGTTCACTGAAAAACACATCAAAGGATTGTAAATGCTCTATAGGACAAGATATGCTCAGATACTTACAATAATAATGGCAACAATGGCCAACCTAGGTACTTAAATGATGTTGAGATAATATCATTGAAAATTTCAAGAGTTACCGGCCAATTCTAACTTTTCATAAGGCAACTTTTTCATAACAGTGGTTGCTAATTCACTACCTATAGTGTTGTGATTGGACCAAACTCGCTAAAGAACACTAAGTTGTTAGTTCCAAAATACAAACAAATAGAAGGTAAGACTTTAATATAACAGTTTTGATCAAATGGTTAAAATGGGGCAGTTTGTGAGAACAAAAATGTGTTAAGTCCTCGTGCAGAAATACAGATCCCAAAAACAACTTGAACTTAGTACTAAAATCGAAATCACTAAACTCCTCATCTAGAGTACAATCAAAATTTCCTACAGTTCATCTTTCCATTAATAGAACTATAGTGTTGTGATCAAACCAAACTCGTTGAAGAACACTAAGTTGTTAGTTCCAAAATAGAAACATAATAGAAGGTAAGACTTTAATATAACTGTTTCGACCAAATGGTTAATATGGGGCAGTTTGTGAGAACAAAAATGTGTTTAAGTCCTCGTGCAGAAATACAGATCCCAAAAAAAACTTGAAATTACTTATCCCACAACAAATAATCCCAACTCAAGAGTATTGTTTATTACATCAACAAAGAATTCCAATTTTAAAAAGAATAAGCCATAGACTTAGACTAATCATAATGCTATGCCAGCTATACAGCCTTAGACTTTTATTTATATTCAGAAAAACCTTAACAACTATATATTTCTATCTTTAATACATTTGTTCTTTCTAAAACATACTTGACTTGGATTCCTTGAGTTTTTTTTAGTTAATATAAAACTGGTTTGTTGAATTTTCAGTTTCAGATCCATCAATTGGAATAATTTTTGGGTGGATTGGATTCTTTTTTTTAGGGTTTTTAAGCCCTAAATGGAATCCTTTTATGCTTTTGAACTTGTGAGACTAGCAGACAACTTTTGGCATTCTAGAAAATTTCCAAATAAATAATATTGTAATGAATAATCATTTGCATTGATTTTATATAATGAGTACACGGAGTAAATTAAGCATTAATATATGGATGAAGAATATGCATATGGATGTTGGAGTTGATGAAAAACAACCCACAGCTTCCAAGAACACCTACACGCAAACACCTGACACAGAAAGAGAGAAAAGCAAACAACTATGGAGGCCTGAACGTATGGATCCACGAGAGAGGAGAAATCCTTGATGTGCAAAAACAAAAGTTGCAATCAATAATGAAATGTCAGAAAAGGTTACAAAGTGCTATGAGATCAATCCTTATAAAAGGAGATCATAAAACCTAAAAAGGTAAAACCCTAGGTTGCATAATAATAATTAATAAAACAATTAATTATTATATGCCTAAAGTTTAGCTTAAGTAGAAAGAGGTAATAAGTGACTGAATAATTAAATCAATATGATCCAATTAATCAGTAAAAACTTTATTACTCTAACACCCCCCCTTAAGATAAACTTTGGGAGAAGCTAAAAACCTAGAAAGAAAAACTGAAAGCAAATGGGTCCTGGCAACAAAGGCCTGATTAGGTACCCAAGTACAAAAGAGAGTCTCTACAAAAGTAGAGAAATAGAGAAAACCACATGGGAAAAAATCTACTCCAAAAAGAGACAAAGACTAGTCTGAAGGACTGAAGAAGCCTCCAAAACTAGGAATGTTCTAGAAAATGGGAACAACGATGAACATGTACAACATCACTAAAGCATGAAACTGCAAACACTGTTAAGAAGAAACTGATGATCTGAAGATCCTCCACAAAAATATGACCAGGTAGAGAAGACTATAATCTGCATGAGTGCCCTCAAATGACACTACTCAAATCAAGAGGCAAACAAAGGCAAACACCTGAACTCGAAGATACAGATGGCATAAACACCAAAATCTTGAAGAGCTGATCAATCAAAGCTGGAAGAGTGCATCCAAAAATAGGAAAGAAAAGAGTGTCCATATGGTAAATGATCCATCTCACTGGAATGCATAGAACCCAGCCACTACAACTGCCTAGTTCATAGGATCAAATACTGAATACATAGCTTACACAATCGAACCAAGGAGGTAGTAGAACCAACAGTAGAAACCCCCCCATACTACTGACAAGGGAGTAATGACAGGTACACTGAAAAGATCATCAATTATGAACTGCATGATGAAGATGAATCTGAACCATCGAATGTGCAAAGAGAGTACAAACACAAATAAAGATACCTAAGGCTAATTTCGTTGGAGGAACACTCACATGACAAAAGAAGATGGCAAACAAAAGCAAACATCAAAACCCCCTTGGCACTTTATAATGGAGTGCGAGTACAAAGAGCATGAACATGTGCAAGATCCCATCAAAGCAATAGAATGGCACTTTATCTCAATGTGTGTGCATAAAAGAATGCTACAAAAGTAAATTATACACTTTTCAAAGAAGATCAAAGGCTGCTAAAACAAAATAACAACCTAAGATGAACCATCCCTCAAAGGGAAGAGATCCCAGGACCTAAAACAACCAAGATATCCACCAGACTGCAAAAAAGAAAAAATCTAAATAAAATGAATCTAGAGTAGAATCTAGAAAAATGACTCACAACACTGAAAATCTCTCTGAACAAGCTTTCCAACAATATATCATTTTCCGAAAATGGAGTCTGAATGTGCAAGATAGAGCTCTCGGAGTGCAGAACTGAAGATCTAGTTTTGACAGAGAAAAACACCATCAAAAAAATAAAACCATAAAAAAAAAACATCCAAATCTAGAAAGAACTCAGAATCAACTTTCTGACAATATCTCATTTGCCAAATTTTGACACCGGATTCTCAAGATATGAGCAAAATACCAACAGCTGCGCTGGAGTGCCCAAAGAAGGTGTCTGGAAGGATCTGAGGATGGGTGACATCAAAAAAAGGATAGAATCACACTTGAAACCATCAGATCTGATAAAATCTCAAAAAGAGCTTTCCGGCAATATCTCATTTTTCAAAAACGGAACCCGGATGCAAGAGAAACGAATCTTGGAATGCAAGAGGTCTGAAACGCCAAGATCGCAAAGAACATCTGACTTTGACAAAAAAAAAGCATTGAAATGGCAAAGTTAGAAAACCATAATAGTAAAAATGTATCGGTCTCAGAACCAGCTTTCCGACGATATATCGCACGCCCAATTACGATCCTAGATGCCCGAGATATTTGCAAAAAAGCACAGGTACCTCCAAAAAGCTTCAAAAAAGGGGCAAACCTCTGTTGAAGTATGCTGACATCAGCCTTCTATGGAATTAAATTTGACAGCCAAATGGTCGTCACCGCAAAAAAGTAATAGGGCCTGGGGGCCAAAAAATCTGAACCCCCGGTCACCCACGTGACCAGGGTCTGGCACTTAAGCCTTGGCGGCTGGCGGCTGGACTCCACATGACCGGTGGCAAGGCATTTGGGGGTTGGGTACGGGTGGTTAGGCACCGCGGTGACCGCGTGATTGGCGGTTACCGCCGACAGTCACGCCAGGGACAGCACAGTCAGCGGCGCACTGACGTTGACACCGTCGGGGACCACGCAATCAATGGTGGCACCTGGGTGGCTGCGCGGTGGCGCCTGGGTGGCCGCTGGCCCCATTTTTTTTTGTGATCGTACCCTCTATCTTGGAGTGTGTGCCAGGGTCGTAAGGTCCTGGTATGCAAAAAAAATTACATCAAAGGCCAACTTGTTGAAAATAGACAAGTCTTATATGATTTTTTACTATATTGGGCCTTCCGAATGCAATTGTCAGGTCCGTTTGGGCCAGAAGTGCTCCAAAAAATAGTGATCACCTCGGGATTCATGTCGAGGTCGATTGCAAAAAAAAATTCTCACATATTCCAACTTTGTTCAAATTGGACAAATTTTATATGAATCTTGGGGTTCTTGGACGCTCTAAATGCAACCGTGAGGTCTGTTTGAAGCCAATATGACTAGAAAAATAGGTCGCCCCCCCCCCCCCCCCCCAGATTTGACAGGAAACCCTCTCTGAAAATGCAAATCTGACGAACACAGCTGAATCTCTCAGGAAGAGGATAGGGGAAAGCAAATCTTAAGCTTTGATACCATGTTGGAGTTTATGAAAAACAACCCACATCTCCCAAGAACACCTGCACGCAAACACCTGTCACAGAAAGAGAGAGAAGCAAATAGCTATGGAGGCTTGAACGTATGGATCCATGAGAGAGGAGAAATCCTTGATGTGCAAAAACAAAAGTTGCAATCAATAATGAAATGTCAGAAAAGGTTACAAAGTGTTATGAGATCAATCCTTATTAAAGGAGATCAGAAAACCTAAAAAGGTAAAACCCTAGGTTGCATAATAATAATTAATAAAATAATTAATTATTATATGCCTAAAGTTTAGCTTAAGTAGAAAGAGGTAAAAAGTGACTGAATAATTAAATCAATATGATTCAATTAATCAGTAAACACTTTATTACTCTAACAATGGAAACTATATGAGAGGAATATGTGTGTTTAGTTTTGGGATTGATGATACAATTTTGTAAAAAAAATGGTGGTGTTGCATTGAATTTATTTGTCTTCATCTAAAATTTGATGGTGTTTCAAAATCTGTATAGTTTTAAGAAAATGGGTGATGTCAAATTGAATTTATTTATACTCATCTTAAAATAACTATGAATCTAATATCTCATATAACAAGTGAATATACTCATCTTAAATTTACTATGAATCTAATATGTCATATAAAATGTGATTTGTAATATGCGAGAATGATTTAATAAGTATGTCTAAAGATTTACTTATCTTTATGATATCTAAATTTATTAAGGTTATGTTTAAGAATATCTTTGAGGAGATTATTGACTTGATAAGCAAGCATGTTCTCCAAAGTCAAACCTCTTGGTGGATTAGATTAATGGTATGGGTGATACCAAAGACTAGCATTCACAAACACGTAAATAGCCTATGTAGTGATGGTACAAATTTGGTTTATTTATTGTCTTTTAGAATTGGAGTATGTTTTAAAAATAAAATCAAGGTGCACATTAAATTTGCAAACATGTTGCACAAAATTTGTACTAGCCAACTATAAACAACTTGTTGAAATGAGTAGGGAAGTTGAAAATTGAATTTTATAATTTGAATTTCAAGTTCAAGTTCACTCCTATCTAAAAAGGAATATAGAAATGAACCATGGAAAATACATCAACAATCTTGAGTTTAATTGTGAATGTGAAAAAGTAATTCTAAATGTTGTAAAATCAAAATGAGGAGAAGATAAATGTTTTAAAGAGTAGTGCAGATATGGATATCAATTGGGCTATAATACAAAACCAGGTACAAGAACATGTCACTTGTTGATATGTTTTTGCATTAAGACATTCATGTCAAGGAAGATAGAATAAATAAATGGGAAATGACATAATTATGTTAATTCTAGGTCATTAAAAATTCTTATGTGGAAAGGAGTACCACTTACCTTCTCTTAGGATTAACTAATAATATTAGTAAAATCACTTAGTCTAGCTTTTAATTTCACCTATTGCTAGCAATCATTTTATGATCTTCTTGCTTTAGCATTTATGTAAGGATAAAATATCTTACCATGTGCATTTAACCCCTCCTTTATATCACTTTGTGTGGATCTCATAAATGTGTGGTCTTAACAATTAACATGGCTCCTTTGTCACGCTCACTTATTTGTTTCCAATTCACATCTGCCAACCACCACTGCACATTTCTCTAATCATTGCCATATGCATCCCATAAAATGTCTTTTAGTGCAGCTATGTCATAAGTATGGTTGTGCCCCATAAATAGAATTGCATATACCATTTTTCACACTAGCCTGTTCATATCTAAATATCAATTTGATGCTTAAGAACACCTTTGAAGATATCACTAACTTGATATGTGAGCATGTTCTTCAAGTTGTTAATGTAATTGGGTTGGTCAAGTTGTTCATGATTAAGCTCACCAAAATAATCATAAATGATTATTTTGGCGAACAACATAATTATCATTTGTTATGAAGGGTGGTTGATTACTAATGAAATTTCATCAATGGTGGCTAATTATTAATGTTAACATTATTGTTTTTACAATTTTGCATTCTAACCAATTATGAACTTAAAAACCTTAATCACATTAAAATACTAAGTCCAAATTATGGTGGAGGAAAAATATTAGGAAAGATGATTTGGGAAGGAATGTGCAAATTGGTTGGCCTAATCTAGTGAGCATGATTTGTATGTGTATTTGTAAATCTTGTATAATCTTGTAATATTTTATTATTTGTTATTATATACAAGATACTACTAATGCTTGTATGTTTAGATTTTGTATATTTATAGCCCAAATAATTGCCTGTGAAGAAATTCCACACCTGGCAATATGAACCTAGAAAAAAATAATGAGACAATTGCTAGATTGTAGTCTCAATTCCAAAGAAAAGTTGATAAATGTAATTGTCCTTGAAAAAAGTGTAAGGGCTTAAAGAATCGAATAATTCTAATCACAACAACCCAGAGTCATTGTAGGCAACATGGTCACATTGAAGGGGGGCATGATTTTCGTCGATTGGTGAATGTGGATTTCCAACTGGAGGAACATGGAGGTGTGAATATCCGAGCCGAGGATAATGCTCCCATGGAAGAAGATGATCCTGTGGCAAAGAACACAATTGAAGATGATGATATTGGCGTAGTTGATAATGTGCCAGAGGACATGATTGAAGAAGATGGTATTGGTGTAGTTGATCATGATGATGGTACTAGCGTATCTAAAAATGATGATGAAGATGGTCTTGATATACCTATACTTGAGAAGGCATACGAGCCCCTATACCAAGGCTCCCAAACAACTCTTCTCTCCACTATAGTGTTGTTGGTGAACTTGATTATGAATGGTTTATCCAATGTAGCAATGTCACGTATGCTAAGGTATGCCATTTTTATCATCTTCAATGTTAGTATACCATTACTATTCATTATATTAACAATTCATAGATGTTGTTGTAGGTTGATAAGTGAGTTTTTGTTATCACCGTCAAACATTCTGCCTCATTCATACTGATAATTATCTACCATTATGAATCAAATTGGAATGAAGTATCAAACAATACATGCATGTGTCAATGATCACATTCTATATCATAAACAACATGAATTTGCAACAGAATGCCCTGATTGTCATATTAGTAGATATCGGTCAGATCAAATAACAAAAAAGGTGTCTCACAAGGTTCTTCGGTACATTCTCATTATTCCACGTCTTCAATGATTATTCATGTGCACTAGCTTGGCACAATTTATGGATTACCATGCACGAAATAGAAGTCAAGATGACATTATGTGAATGCCTGCAAATGGTTCTACATTTAAAGACATAGAAACAACATGGTCATACTTTAAAGAAGAACCTCGTAATCTCAAGCTTTCATTGTCAATGGACGGTGTCAATCCATTTGGAGATATGAGATCTATTTACTCAGTGTGGCCTATTTTTGTTATTAACAATAACATTCCTCCTTGGATGTCCATAAAGAGGGAGCATATAATGTTGTCGATGATTGTACGAGGTATTTTTTTATTTAATAGTTATCTAAATTAATTTATAAACACCGCATCAAAATGGTCATAATAATTATGTAATGTTTTTGTTTATTCAACTAGGTAAGTACCAAGTTAAAGATATGAACGTGTATATTGAGCCCTTTATTGATGAGTTGTTGAAATTATGGAATGGGATCACTATGTATGACATCTCTAGACCAATAGGACAAAGATAATTTCAATTCCATGCAATGCTTGTATAGACAATACATTATGCCCCTGGGCTAACTCATTTTTGTAGTATGTTAAATATTGTTAAGGTCACATATTTTTTGTATGTTATTGTGCTTGCACATTATTGATGTAGGTTTAAGTTCTGCATGATAATTGTACATGATCCAATTGTACAGTATCTTTTAGGTCTTCAGACAAAAGGTAAATTTGCATGTTCAGTTTGTGGTCCGAAGATGAAATCTCGTCATTCAAGAAGTTTAGGAAAGTAGGTGTTCGATGAGTTTAGGCACTTTCTCCACAATAATCATAAGTATCGAATTATCGAAAAACATCTTTTTAATGGGAAAGAAGAGACAACATCAAGGCCATGAAGAATGACACCTCGTCTATGGAAGTTGGAATACAATAGACTAAATCACCGAAGTAATGTCATTCCATCTGATGATTTTTGTTTAAAATTTATATTTTGATATTGTCTTTTATTTACTAATGATGTAATTGGTGCTCGTGAAGGTCGTCAAGGCATCAATGACCAACTTTCTAGAGGAATAAAAATTTATCCTAGTCAATTTTGTAGGTTGTCATACTACAAGGATCTCTCAATCATGCATTTGTTTGATGTTATGCATATTGGAAAGAATGTAATAGAGACACTATGAAAAATATTGGATGGAAGGCGTGACAAAGAAAAAATTGTCAAAATTTGTAATGACATTCATGAATCCAATCATGCATTGAAAAATTTCAATGAATCAAATAGCAATGGAGACTACATAAATACAAATGCCCTTCCTTGGTTATTAACTGAGCAACAAAGTGATGCATTAAAAGAAGTCATAAAAAAAACAAAATTTCCAACCAGATTTGTGGTAAATATAAGCAGTCTTGTATCAAAGAAAGGTGATTTTGGGCCAAGGTTGAAAACACATGATTGGCATACCTTCGTCAAGGTAACTCATGTTCTCTATTTACAATATATTTACAAAATTGCATGTACTTTTTATTGTATTATTTTACAATATATTGAAAAGATCATTTTTTAATTATTGCAGTACGTTCTACCTCTATCCCTCCCACACCAGTTTGACAACAGTGTTAAATAAGTTATATACGAT
Source organism: Chamaecyparis obtusa (assembly GCA_027943335.1). Classification (NCBI taxonomy): domain Eukaryota; kingdom Viridiplantae; phylum Streptophyta; class Pinopsida; order Cupressales; family Cupressaceae; genus Chamaecyparis; species Chamaecyparis obtusa. The sequence goes on from BSBK01005999.1 coordinate 38,844, forward strand.
CTTGGAAAATACATGAGGTTAGAAGTGTTATTTCTTAGACTTGTTGTACATATATTATATTTATGACTTGCTTTACTTTTTATGTAATTTATTGTATATTTTTTTCTAAAATCTTGTTTATATGTTCTTGTGAGTTGAATCTCTTTTAGGTGGTTATCATCTAAAGAAATTGATAAAAAAGATATAAAATATTGAAAGAGAAAAATTCTCCAACTTATGTGTGAAATGCAAAAGTGTCTACCTCCAACTTTTTTTAATGGTCAAGAACACTACCTCATACATCAAGTTGAGGAGATTAAATTGTGTGGACCTGTACAAACTAGGTCAATGTGGATGGTTGAGAGGCACTTGAAATTTATGAAGGGCTCGGTTTGACAAAGAGCACGTCCTCTATGGTGGAGAGATATATGGTATACCAGACCATAGTGTACATTAGTGAATATCTTCCCAAGTTTGTAGCAAATATCCATGTAGATCACATTTGAGATCCCAACTCTATTAACAAATTCAAAGGGGAGTACTTGATGGGGAAAGGTAGATTGAGGAAAGTGAGAGGAAATTATACAATGTTATTATAATTTATTAATTCTTATAAATCTTCAATATAAGTTGTTTCTAAGCGGTCTATTTTTTTTCTTTATAGTTGGTCGTGAGTGGGATGCACTACATTTATATATTGCAAACAATCTTGATTGGATGACGGTATGGATTCAACAATCTCAAGAAAATGGTCGCTCATTAACATGCGATGGTGTTGCATCATTGGTTAAAGAAGATCGTCGTAATTGAGATCCCAATGTTACGCCAATGGTACTTGATCTAGCATATGGTTTAAGAGGTAGAAAGGTACATATAAGTTTACTAACCATGACCCATAAGTTTAATATCAACTCATGGATTGATGCAAATAGTCTTGACATGTTTGAATAATTGTAGATCAAACACCACAAAGCTATGTACTACCATGGCCATAAATTTCGCATAAAAAAGTTAGATGACACGAAGAAAACTTGTGATTCTGGGATAAGTGCAGTCTTCGAGGTCACTAATACTTCATCTAGATATGACATACATCCTCAACAATCTGAAAATTGGTACTATGGGATTTTGGATGATATACTTGAATGCGATTTTAATTCATTCAAATTAGTTTTATTTTTCGTCAAATGGTACAGGCTACGGCTGAATCAAAATGATCCTGATAGAACTGTTATTAAACATGATAGTAGATTTAAAATGATTAATACAAGGTCATTTGATCCAGTTGGAGATGAGCCCTATGTTCTTCTGAGCCAGTGTTTTACTTTGGCGTTCCACATAAACCAGGTTGGTCATTTGTTGTTAGACATGATCCAAGAGGAAGGTCATTAAAGTATAATGTGATGGAAGAAGAAGATATTGAAGAATTAGAAGACGAAATAAATGATGATCACGAACGACTGTTACACAAAGAAGAAGAAGAAGAAGAAAATGATGATGTTGACGATGATGGTGATGATGATGATGATCATGATCATGGTGATGAAGATGGTGTTGATCAAGGCGATGATGGTCATGATGAGGATGGTCATGATAATGGTGATGAAGATGATGGTGATGGTGATGAATATGGTGGTGGTGTTGGTCATCATGATGATGATGACAATGATGACGATGATCAAGGTGACAAGTACGATGATGGTGATGATGATAATGATGATGATAGTCATGATGATGACATGGATGAGGAGGATGATCAATAACATGATCAATGAAATGTATGTCAAGGTATGATCAATGTCACGTATGAGGTATTGATTTATTCATAGAAATTTGTTTGACTTGTTTGTTTTTATAATTAAGTTATTATATGTTGAGCTCTAATGTCATGGAGTATATTTTGCATCATGTAAATTTTGTCTTCTATGTAATTTGTAGCTTACATATCATGTATTTTTTGGCTAACTTAAGATAAATGATTTGCATATGCAGGAAATTTAACGCCTTTGACATGGATCGATAGGTATAATTTATTATTTGGTTTCCTTTTCTTTAGTCAAAAAAATATATAGATCCTACTATGTCTCTCATTTGATGGATTGAAGGTATCACCAAATAGGTATTTGTCTGATTCATCTTCCTGAAGTGAGGAAAATACGGGAATAAAAGACAAAAGTGAGACATCTAGTAGGTCTAAAATAGGGAGATCAACTAGAGGTCAAAAGATTAGAAGAAAATTTAATAAATGAATACAATTTTTCCTTGTTGAGTGGGGGTCATGTTCTTATGATAATGAGACCAAAGGTGACAAGAAGGTTCCCTTAAGGTACACACATCTTCAGAAAGAATGGGTACCCAAGGAACTACCTCCACTTAACACTGATTTTTTTGTTAACGAAAGGATATATCGCATAGCTCCATCTTCATTACATGGTTTGGGCTTATTTTCCATGGCTGGCATAAAGGTCAGTTATAATCAGTTTGTTAAATTGATGGATTATGTAGGACCTTGTTACAATTGCAATAATTGGATGCGGATTGTGCAATATAAAAAAAGTATGCGTAGGTATGCATTGTCGGCAAATTATATACAATGCAAAGTAAATGATCAAACTAAAAGGCTCGCTATGTATATTGATGGAAGGCCAAAAGCAACAGAGAATATTGTAGATTTTACAAATACATCTCGACCTGTGTCAACTAATAAGCGGCTGAATTGTATATTTGAGGCACACGAGGGAAATTGTGTATTTGTGTGTGTGATAAAATCAATAAGTGCAGGGGAAGAGCTTCTGATATATTACAATTTGAATCGTGTAGATACAAAAAAATTCCCTATCATGGGACTGGTAAGTATTACAATTAAACCAATTGCCTCCAATTAATATTGACTCCAATATACAATCTATTGTTTTATTTCAAAAAAAATTGGTAAGTTTATTACTTTCATTTTGTTGTTGATTGCTAAGAATTACTAATCTTTGTCACAGGGCGACATGGATCCACCACAAGACACAGGCGAGGATGTTCCTCACACACCTTCTTCATCAAAGGTAAACCTTGATTAGTGTAATTCTACAAATTATATAGAAACAAATGTCATATTATTATGCTCTTTTCTTTATGGCTTTGGAGTTATTTTGATATAATTTTACTGATATTGTTGTCACAACTTGATACTTATTGATAGGGAAAAGCACAAATGACAGCAGATCAATTACGATTTGAAATTGAGGCGGCATTTTTAGATGACATCGCATGTAGCGCTAACCCTGTCTTCATGGCTACTCAGATTCTAAATAAATATAGTAAAGAAATTCTTAACCTTGTCATGGAACCAAACAAAACTGAGGAGAAAAAGGCTCTCAAAGATGAATTGATACGTAGAGTCAATTGTATGAATGTAAGCAGTAATTAATCTTAAGAAATAATTAAAATTCAGTAGATGTTTATATTTTATAATATCGTATGGATCATGATCTAAAATATGATGTGTTATTCTTACAGGATTTTTTGACACCTATGAAACATGGTCAATATGGTGAGGGTTGTAGCACACAGCCTTCATGTAAATAATCCTTAAACCTTTAACCATTCATTTAACCTTTGTATGCATTATTGACTCAACTTATGTTTGGGATTCTTCTAGTAGCCCATTTAATCTTTATCCATTGCAAATGTCTTTGCTAACAATGTATTCTTCAGCTCATGATGAAGTGCAGACGCCTCCTTCGATCAACAATTTGATATTGTCAGATGCATTGTCCGCAACAAGGAGCTTGCAGACATCTTCCTCTATACTAGCTACAATTTGTAAAACCTTATTTTTCAATATTTTGTTATGTGCTAATCATGCATTGATTATTTTTCTTGTGTGAATTTTATACACATGGACCTATTTTGAGCACTAATAGATACACCTACACCTGGTACAAGAATAGAGACCAGTACTAGTGAAGCTCAACCATTTCTTGGATCAGCCTGTGTTACTAGTACTAGTTTGTTTGCGGGGTCATTGTTGTTGAACAAGAAAAATATGTTTCCGTTAAAAGTACCAAAGCTTCCAGGTGCTTTAAAATTGTTATTATTTACAGTGTAATTGTAGTTTACTTATACATAACTCATTTTGGACTAATAATCCCATGATGTTTTTGTAGGAAATGATGTTTTTTAAGAATACTCTTTTTGAAATGACATTGAAGCTATTTGGCCCACCATATGTAAAAGGTACGTAGCTTCATAATATTGGTACAATATTTTTCGTATCTTCCATTTATTGTACTATATTAAAGTTATGATATCTAACAATTTTGTTTTGTCAAAAAAGGTGGAATGAATAGGATGTTGACTTAAAAAATCAGCTCATTAAATCTTTAGAGGACCTCTTTGGAAATAAAACTTTTGACAGTGCCCTGATTCTTAAAAAATCATCCAAACATATAAAGATTGTGAGGGACCAATATAGAAGGGCTCTAAAGGATAACCCAAAGTATGAGCATCCTCCTATGATTCCACCGATGGAGTGGAATGAAATAACGGAAGATGCAAAAGAGAAAAGGCTAAAGGGTAGAGGAATTCAACCAGAAGACAGCAAAAGAAGGTATGTCATGATAGTATTAAGTAGAATGTAATCATGCACTAATTAGTGATCTTTGTAAATATATAATCTAACATGTTTCAAATTTTTCATAGACTGCAAGACACATCAAAAGCTATAGAAGCGAGATTAAAAAAGGTTGGCCAACACAAACTTAGCTCTGGTGGCTATATGAAACTTCACTCTCGACTTGTAAGTAGCAGCATTGGAATTTCATATCAAATTTTTACATATAAGGTTGCAAACAATTTTGTTTAATCAAATCATACATGCAAAATTGATGATATTAAACAAAAAATATAGGGCACAGAATTCAATGTAGAGCCCATGGATGAAGACAAAAGAATAGACTTGAAGGGAGGCTATAAAGTCCTGGTTGCACGCCTACACCAAGAATCTGAAAGCCATAACGAAGAATCTGCTACACCATATGAGACACAGGTAAATTGGTCAAATGAAAAGTAAATCAAATTGAATAGTTAATTTCGAACATAAATTGACTATTTCATATTAACAATGTGCATGACATTTCATTGCAACCTTCAAATCCTATCATAGAACCTGGGCGTGACGAAGGCCATGATGTGCATCATAGTGGTGGAGGTATTAATTTTCTATTGGAAATAAATTATGTAATTATTAATAGAATTTAACATCTTTAATTGCAATTGGCCATGTAACCTTTTTTTGAATATTTTAGAGCATGTTGAGCATGTTGAGGTGGCGGCAGATCAAAATGTTAATGTACATGATGTGGCATTTTCAAGTAAAGAAAAATACATGTTATGTTCTACTGGTTAATGAAATACATGTAACAGTAAAAAAAAGTAAGTGGATTTAACCCATTTACTTGTTATTGTAGCAAACCCCCCTTTAGTGCAGCAGCCTCGTGCTCCTCAAGACATGAGGAAGTGTCATAATTTGAGATCACAACCACAAGAGGAGGAGGAAGATATTGATGCTCCTCTCAACCTTTACCTTAAGAAATCTAAGAAAAACCCAAAAAAGAAATGATTTCTTAAAAATGCTCTTTGATAAAAACTTGTTTGATTAACTTTGTTGGATAATGAAAGAATGTTGTTTTAAGTAATTATCTATGAATATTGTGTATTAATATTGAATTTTATGTCATGTTAATTAATATTATTATGTGTTAATGAATTCTTGATAAGTGTTGCATATTAATGAATGTTATGTGATTGTATTGATTGAATGTTATAGTTCATAAATGGATGAATAAAGTGTGTAATTAGATGTTAATGAGGAATTTAGATTGATGTTAGGGGGAGGGGGGGTGACGCCAAATGATCTTCCACCTTCACATGGTTGGCCTTATTAAGTAGAGAATATTAAAGTATTCTCGAAACCAAGCGAAGCTCAAACTAACATACTTTCATTATTTAATCAATTTCATTTGTTCTAGGTATTTGCTCATAAGTGCATTTTGAATGTGTCATTGTCAGGCAACTATCAAAAAAAAAACTAGAAGGGCCAATAGTCAACTTGTCTGGCATGATTTGGCTTCATTTTGTGTAAGTATTATTTTCTTGAATGCATCAACCTCTCTTGGCCTAATCTGGATTATTTCATTGGTTTGTGTTTTTAAGTAGGTGAAGTGTTAAATCAGTTCCTTTGGACTCCTATTTCCTCACACAGAGTGGTAATATATGTTAACAATATGTAACTTGCACATAACATTCATAAACAATCCACCTCGCTTGTCAATACTTCCACATGTCATGTACATGGGACATGTGGCAGATGATGGCTTTGCATGGTGTTAAGCTTGCTATAGTATTTTAGCCCAACAAAAGAGAACGTCTCTTGTCATTCTCACATTACATCTATTGCAAGCAATATTCATCCGCATTGTACAAAAACTCATTCATCTCTTCCCATTTATTTCAACGATGTCACCTCTTCTTCCTATGTCTCATTCAGTGGAATTGTTGCAATTAAAGAAGAAAGAATCCCGATTGTGATCACTTGTATCCATATTTTTTAGGTTAAGTGCAATGATAAGGTCTTACAATTGGCGGGCTTCACCTTCCAGTCTTCAAGATTAAGAAGGTAATTGCAATATGTACAGAATGTTCAAATTATGGACATGGCAGTGAGTTGTCTGACATAATGCCTAAAATCAAACATGAAATATCATGGGATATAATGTTTGTATGTTGATATATTAAAGGAAATCAATTTCTAGAAGCATTTTTGTGATTTGAGGTTTTGATTTGCAGAGAGGAACGGTGTTGGATTCAGGGGGCAGCCAAGCTAGTTTCTTGATGCAGTGTTACGTTTTAACACGTAGGTCATTTGTCAATATGAGCAGAGACGCTGGGTATTATTGGCTCGGGCTTGTCATCTACATTTTTCTCACAATTTGTATAGGAACCATCTACTTGAATGTCGATACATCCTATAATTCCATACTGGTAAGATTGCATTTTCATGTCACCCCTAAAATTTTCATTGACATAAGTTTTGTGCTACTCAAATTTTTTACTTAAAAATGTTGTACAATATATGTTTAGGCCAGAGGAGCTTGTGCTTCCTTCATTTTTGGCTTTGTTACTTTCATGTCTATTGGAGGCTTCCCATCTTTTGTTGAAGATATGAAGGTAACTTCATTTATCTGATAAAATTTCATGATTCTAATGAACTATTATTTTTATTGTGTGATGTAGGTATTTTATCTAGATCATTATGGACTCTGAAAATTTCATGATTCTAAATGAAATTATTATTTGTATTGTGTAATGTAGGTATTTCAGCAAGAAAGGATGAATGGACATTATGGGGTTGTGGCTTTTGTGGTGGGCAATATTCTATCAGGTACGCCCTATTTGCTTATGATCTCAATAATATTAGGGACGGTTTGTTATTACATGGTTAGGCTACATCCTGGTTTCAGTCATTATGCCTATTTTGTGTTGTGCCTATATGCAAGTGTTACAATGGTAGAAAGTCTTATGATGGCCATAGCTAGTTTTGTGCCTAACTTCCTCATGGGCATTATCATTGGTGCTAGCATTCAGGTAAATACTTTCTATTCTTGCATTTTTTTGTTGTTCTTGAGAGAATCCTCACGAAAATATCAAGGAAATAAGACCAAGAGGTCTTCCATTATAAAGTTGGACAAGAGTAAACTAATTAAATGAGATAGTATCCATCTATTTATGTATCAAAATCAGCATTATTAATTCTTACAAGGTGCTCAAAAGATACCCAAATTAATTACTTCTCTAGCATTGGTCATAGTTTACCTTTGGGATGGATAAATGATCAATGCAAGATTTTATTTTTTCCATATTCAACAAAAATCCATCCAAGAAGAAATGAACTCAACCTAGATCATGTTCCCCCACTAACAACATTGAAAACCAATAACCCTTGTAAACATGTACAATTATCTGCTAGTTTCCTCACTTGCTCTGCGCAAAGGTCCACAATTTCATTTCCCAAGTTATATTAGAAAAATAGGGATCAAATAATATTTACAAGTCAAATGGCTATCAATATAATATTAAAAGGATGTATTAATATACAATGCTCAAGAAATACCCACATCACAATGTAATAATGTAAAATCTAAGCTTATTGAAGATGTTGATCAACATGATATTGCGGGTAATGGATACCAGGATTTAGATTTTAATTATTCCCAAACTCTATCTTTATCCTAGAAAATTTCCTCATATAATTATTCTAAACCTTTTCCTAAGAAATGGAGCAGTAAATCAAAGGTTGCAAAATTAAAAGAAGAAATTGAAACGGGTATACAAACAATGCTTAAGCAAGCTCTGCCTAGGGGGCAGTGCCCATTATATTGCAAAAAAATGAAATTACAAAGGGAGATGGATATGCAACTCCATATTTGAGCAACCGGCAAGGGTCACTGATACAAATACATGATCCCATTGCCAATTGACATCAGCCTAGATCCTACTTCCTCTGGAAAGAAGTTCCCATTTGCTTGAACAAAAGCCTCAAATTTGGCCAAATCGTACTCCTTTATGATGCCTGTCTTGAAGGTTGCCCAAGCCTTCTTCATCAATTTTTTCTTACCTTCTGCCTCAAGAGCAAAGTGACCCATCAAACAACTATTTGATAGCTTCATTTCAATTTTGTCCATCGCAACGACCACCTCTGAATACAAGTCATCTGCCACCGTCCTGCGCACCATGACAACTGCGGGTAGCGAGTGGCCAAGGACCTGAATGATGGGTTGGAAGAGATCTGCAATTAGCCTCTCATTATTAACATGTTCTCCCACCCAATATTCTACTCCTAGGATCATCACCATATTTGTTTGTTCCTGCTCATTGGCCCGGCTGAAAATCCTTTGAATATGTTCCTCTAACGATTCCATTAGAGCCTCCACTTTAACACAGTGACAAATGATGCCCAAATGATTCACCATCGACTCCGAGATGAAAACGAGTTCCATGAAGGCCATTTATAAACAAAATCTGGCTCGCCGATGGTGTCTCTCTGCAAAAAGATAACTCTTTGTACCTGACCGACTGTTATAAAGGACTAGGTGTCCAACAAGGGCCATGTGACGAAGACTGTCAAAAGAGCCATGTGATAAATCTCTGCAATGAGCACGCGCATTGGCCAACATCCCATCCCCCACTGCCAGTGTCATCAAACATCTAAATCTATTATATTCTAGCCCTCGGGGATGAATCAAGATCTACAGCAATAATGTTTTGTAGATCACACGGCAGCGGATCATCCTGACCGAGCTCCAAGTTCGGCGCTTCATCAATCCCCAAATAGAAAATGATCTGCAGATGTTTCTTTCCCCACATAACTTCCCAAACTGCCCATAAGATATATAATGACATTCATAATCACTCAGTTAAGGGGCATCTGGAAAAAAAACAATCCATATACTTTTGAAATCATTGCCCTCAATCATCAAATGACAAAAGAAGATCATATGTCCAGCGCATGGAGTTGAGTTGTTTAATCGAACAACACTTCCATCTTATATTATAAAATGAATGCATAATCATCAACTACAGAGCATGTTACAGTCAACGCTAGAAGGCTGTGAATAAACACTTGACATTACAGAGCAATAACTCCATACGGGAATGTTTAATTTGGTACAATCAAGTAGCCATTGGGATGACTAAACATCAGTTACATAAATACAGTCAGCAACTACGTCGGTAGCTCTCACATAGTCAGCAATTTCACTGTACAAAAGGAGATTACGTTGGCAATTAGAGGATCAATTACTACTTAATGCAAAGTCTTTTTAGTTTTTGTTGAAGATTCATATCCACAGTTACAAAGACAATACCAGCCTGCACCAGCACATTCTTAGGAATCGCGGGATACTTAGAAATATTAAATCCATTGGCAAATTCATCGTCATTTCATAAGATAAAATCTGATAAGCAATTACAAGATCAGTACCTACTCATATAGAGATATCTATATCATTACATTAAGAAACAAACTCCACATCAACATATCAATAATAGTTATATACTATGTATTCAAACATTATTATAGCAATTACATATACAAGAAAGACACATATGTAGATCATTTACAGTTCTTTTTTAGTTAGTTTTTTGAGCATCAGGTGGTGTGGAAAATAGGGAATTTTTATATTATTCTTATGCTTCTTTATTACCTGTACCACTTACATCCAGAGCCGAAGGCTAAAACTGTTAAGGAAATGACATATGAGTGGGAGCTTCTAAATGATGTCAAGTCAATCTGGCTTCAGAATCTGAAGGAGGTCACTGATGAAGAATATTCCAACTTCTACCATTCACTTTCAAAGGTCTGTGAACTGCAACTTTAAAGTTTGGTTAGTCTATTTTCAGAATATTGTGAATGTGTATGCTAGGATGATAATAAAAGGGTCTTTAGCAATAGACTCGAAGAGCATGGATAAGACATTAGAAGAATTTCAAGCCATAATATTTTGAATGCTAAATCATTTAACAATCCTGATTTTTTTGGATTTTTAATAATATTAGCACTCATACTTGGACAAAATGATTTGTAGTATTACTATTAGATTGTCAACTTCAGATGATAGTTTTCCTTAGTAATAGCAACAATTTGGTCAAAACTACAAGCATATGGATAGATAGACACATCATTTGAAATCAGGTAAAGACATATTCAGTTATTCACAATTTCACATTTCTATAGGCTTGGGCAACAAGTGGAAATACACTTATTGTAGTCAATGAACTGCTCTGTCTAGGTAGTCATTGAATGTTGATGTACTAAAGGATATATTTAATGCAAATGCTGACTCAAAAATAGATTCGAAGAAAAAGGGCAAGTAAACCAAATTCTGGAATGAGTTTGGAAAATCTATCAAGTTAGGTATAATTGAGGATGCATCAAACAGAAACAAGCTTGCAAAGCTTCTGAGATTTGAAAGGTGACTGCTACTGCCCATTTTGAAAGCATATGATTTATTTGCTTGATTGTGGATGAGTACCTTACTAAGGTGTTACTCTATATTTCCAATCATTAAAATTTTCATGCTACTCATTTATACTGGTATTCTCTGTCTATTTTAATAGCACAAAATCTGGCGATAAACTTACATCGCTCGACTAGTACATATCAAGAATGAAGAAGGACCAGAAAGATATTTACTACATTACTGGTAATGATAAGGAGCAACTTGAGAATTCTCCATTCCTTGAGAAGCTAGGGAAGAAAAACTACAAGGTTTGTGATTTAACTTTTAGTTTTTGTGAGTGTAGGTTGAATGCTATCATGATGGAAATGGTTAGAGGACCCTGTATTCAACAGCTCTTGGCAAGCGATCCTTCTTAGCTGCTATTGTTTTATAAGGTTTGTCTCAATCCCAATAGGTTGTAGTTTCATTTTCTATATGCGTAAGTCAGAGGGGGCTTACAATAATAAATCATGTAATGTTGTTTTGAATACGAAGAACACTAGTATATGCAAATTTCATTATTTAATTATGAAAATCTATTAAAATGTTTGCAGTTGCCTCATTGAACAGCTAGTAACCAGCGTCAAATAAGTTCATAATAACCATTATGCTAATAGTAAAGTAACATAACAAAATACATAGCCATATATATTAATGCAAAGTAACACCTAAAGACGAATATCTAGACTAATCACCAACCAGGATGTCGTTGGTGATTACTCTGGATATTTATCTTCAAATGTGTTTTTAAACATTCCACATTGGTTGAAATTTTGACTAACTTTGGTCGAAACCCTCACCAAGACTGGTCTACATATCGACCATTCTGTGTCAAAATTTAGCGTTGTGGGTTTGGCATCCTGGTCGGACGGGCCAAACATTTCAACCAACATTGGTCACAAGTTCAACGAATAAACTTTCCAATTGCAGATGTCAATTTCGACCAAGATTGGTGTAGAACATTCTACCTTAACAACGATGTCAAAATTTTAACTAGAAAAATAGTGACAAGACCATTTATAGATCATTCGACCAATCTTGGTAGAATATTTGACCATTTTTTCATCAAAAACAGGTGCCAATTCTACTAGTGATCAAAACCTCAAGCTAGCCAACTTATTCTCCCTCCAGTTGTTCACTACCCATCAAGGTTTGTGTCAATGTTGATCTTTCCATCATTTCCATCTACTCCTACAAAAACTTTTCAATTTCCTATCTACTATCCTACACCTACTTACGATCCTTACATCTCCTATCCTTTCATTCCCCTTATTCTCTCTTACACATAAATCCTTAGCCATCATCTACCCTATCCTCCATACCATTTCCTATCATTACCTTATCAACATCTTCAAGTGTATCTCTCAACGGTCTTGGCCTATCATAACATATCTTTCCAAAGAAGCATTATCCAAAGAGCATCAGGCTTGACTTCCCTCAAAAATCTTTTTAAAAAAATTGAAAATTTGAAAAACAAAAAACGTGTCTTGGTGAAAACTTGGAAATAGGTGCCTTGGTAGCAAAATTAAAGGGAAATAAATTCATCCTATGGTGAAAACCACTGCTTGTGGCACTTTGGACAAGTACCATGATGAAAATCTGGCAAACGGGCGTCATGCATAGTTCATCTATCTTGCACTCTACACTTGGGGCAAGATGCATCCACACTAGCTATGTCATGTGCACTCATACTTCTTCTTTCACCTTTGATCTTGACAAGGTTGAACTATTCACGAGCATCATATATCTTTCCATTTCAATATCATTTCCATCATCTTACTCACTTGCTTCCATCCATGTTACCCTATCATGATCTTGCTTATCCAAAATTTGCCATCATTATTCCTAAGCATTCTTTGTCATTATCCCAAACCATTCACTCATAATCTCCATCATCCTTTATCATGATTGTGCTATCCTATCACTATCATATCCAATTGACTCCTTGGTCTTGATCAAAATAAAGAAGAAAAAAAAAAAAAATATATATATATATATATATATATATATATATATATATATATATATATATATATATATATATATATATATATATATATATATATATATATATATATATATATATATATAATGAAAAAATTGTTAATAAGAGTCTCTTGACATGTCCAATCTTTGGACCACACGCTTTCATGACACCAGGTCATTATCCTATATGCTACCCAACACTACTTCATGAGCTTACATTTCTATATTTTCTCTTTCCCTAGCTTGGGTACTCTTGACGAGATTTTCCTTGAGGGTTGCATTATCTTTCCGCCCCCTCATTATCTTTTCGCTTCCTTCGTCAACTTGCTAATTCATCCATCATGTCCTATACCTTGCTAGACATTGGGTGCAAACCAATGTGATCTTGCATGAGAACTGGTAATCTCTAAAAAAATAAAAAATGAAAAATGATCCTGAAATATATTTTTTTTAAATCATATAAAACCTTTAAAAATCATATAATGTCCTGAAAAAATTATTATCTTGGTAAAACCTAGAAAAAGGCGCTACTTGCAACCTATGTGCTTATATCTATCAGCTTGTCGCTTTGTACTCTGAACACTTTTGACTTCCATCTCCAACCTCCTTGGTCTGGAATTGATCTTTGTCTAGGGCTAGGGGGCATGAATTGTATTCTCCTTTGTTGCCCAATAGTTTTTTCTTAGTAACTCACATCAGTGTTTCTCAACACTACCCCAAACAATGTTTCTCAACACTTATCGGATATGTTACCTTGAGTCGATGCTTTGTGTGCAGTCTAGGATTGTGCGATATTTCTCACCTACAGGCATGAGTCCTAGCGAGTCAGTGATTATCTTTTTTATTTTTACACGCACTTAAATTAAAATTACTGAGTTATGCTTAATGATATTTTATTTGTATGTTGTCTATTATTGAAGATTTTCATTGATGTTCCTTCCTTGGTTTCTCCATGATGTTATGACTAGAGGACTAGGGGCATGGGGCATGTTTTCTTTTATTTCTACCTATGGTGTGATTCCAATGATCTTAAGTTGTCTAATAAATTGGGTGTCTGTGATAAGAGCCTACATCGCAATTGGAACGCCACACATACCTCGACCTTCTTTATTCAAACACTTAGGTGAGCTTGGAATTATCTCCTTGATTGTTACATTGTGTTTGCTTACGCAACAACCATTCAGATCATCCTGGACTCTTATGTCTTGATACTTATGGTTACTTGCAACATTAATTTGGAAATTGTGTTCATGTCATCTTGGCCCTTATGTCTCGATGCTTACGTGTGTTTCCTTCATTATGTCTGATATAGATCATATTCATATCTTCATAGCTATGCTTGCACTAGTGATGGTTGTATGATCTTGTGATGTCCCTTAATAAGGCTTGATGATAAAAACAAGGACCTATTTATTGACTTTGCAAGTTGCACTTTGCATCTTTATAGTAGTTTGCATTTTTAGGGTTCATTCTAGTTTGCATATGAGTTAGGAGAGGGTCTCCTTCATCATTATCAGACAACTTTGGTCATCCCTTTTTAGCATTCTGGTTTCATTTTCGAGATCGATACTGAAATTTAAGTTTATTTTGTTGTTCTTTTAAGGCTTATCTTTTTATCCTGAGGAAAACATTGATCATATTTTCTTCATAATCACTTGCTTTTACCTAATGTTAATGCTATACCTTCCTGGTCAACCTTATTCAAACTAGGGCAAAATTTTCATCACTTGGTGGTCAAACTTGGTCTTGTGCGCTTATCAATCATCTTGAACCTTATATTATCCTAATTTGATCAACTCTATCTCATTTCTGCATCTCCTTTACCTCATTTCAATTTTGATCCCGAGGGGGCAAGAATAACCTATCTTTCAAAGCTACAAATTGATTATGCTATCTTATCTATCTTTGTTAGTTCTCATTCGATCAAGTTCGGGATTAGTTGTCTTTTTGTGCTTCGTTCAATCAAATTCAAAGTCAGGTCTATCTTACCTATCTTTGTTAGTTCTCGTTCGATCAAGTTCAGGATTAGTTGTCTCTATGTGCTTCATTCGATCAAGTTCAAAGTCAGATCTCTATCAGTTACCTTGACATCATCATTCTTTGACTCAATGTGTTCTCAGCTCGCTCACACATTAGTCAAAGAGGGGCAAATATAATCACCCAAAAATGGTCTAGTAAACTTTGAAACCCTTTCTAAACATTAAAATTTAAATACTAGACTAAATCTTGTGCTTAATCAATTTTGCACATATTTATTTTTAATCTCTTATTTCTTGATCAAATCACCATTTTATCATTTATTTGATGATATCGTAAAGTTTGACCACTTTATCGTAAGTTTTATTTAATTAAGAGAACATGCTCTCTTTTAATTAATTAAAAAAAAATTTAATTAAATAATAAAATCACTTTATCCTAAGCCACATTTAATTAAAAGAGCATGTCCCTTTCTAATTAAATAAAAACCTCTTCTAATTAAATAATAGAAACCACTTTGCTAAAATTAAAAAATAAAAAATAAAAAGAAAAATGCACTTTCCAATGAGATAAAATCTTTTGACTTTTGAAAAAAGTTTTTGACTATTTATCTAAACCACTCATTATTTTGCCTCTTAATCATGTCCATTGATTTTGCCTCTTGAGAATCTTGAGCACATGGATCAATCAAGATTTAATCTTCACCCTTGCTCATTCTTTTTGCCTCTTAATCTTGACCGTTTGTTTATTTATAAATTTAATTAAAAGGAGACTCTCTTCTCATTCTTGAGATCTCATTCTCATAGCATTCTTAGCTTCTTGAGATCTTGAAATCTTATTGCAGGTTCTTGGAGTCTTGGCATCTTAGCATCTTGGAATCTTGGAGTCTTGCAATCTTGGAATCTTGGAGCTATGGCATTATTAGATCTTTCATATTGAAGCATTGCATCATCATTGTCATTTTCTTTCTTGAAACTAACTTAATCCGTCTAGCTTAGATCTACTTTTTTTGCATTCTTGCATATCATTTTAGCTTAGATCTTGCATCTCATTTTAGATCTACTTTTCTTTGCATTTCTTACACATCATTTT
This sequence comes from Chamaecyparis obtusa, assembly GCA_027943335.1. Classification (NCBI taxonomy): domain Eukaryota; kingdom Viridiplantae; phylum Streptophyta; class Pinopsida; order Cupressales; family Cupressaceae; genus Chamaecyparis; species Chamaecyparis obtusa. The sequence continues at coordinate 54,926 of BSBK01005999.1, forward strand.
AACTTAGATCTTGCATTTCATCTTAAATATACTTTGCATTATCATTTGAATCTTTCATTTTATAGTGCACCTTACAAGGGTCTTTCTTTAAGGTTCATTTGAGTCACCATTCATAATATCTACATGATTCTTGCACGTCATGGATAGGAAGCTATAAGCCTCTTCATGAGATCTCCTTCTTCATGCATTCCCTCAAGTGCAATGGTTTATAGAAGTGACCTCACTTTTTGGTGCACACTTCGATGGTTGTTTGTGTGATGGTATTTTTTGTCTCTTTTTGGTGCTAGCGACATTGCTTGAGAAGCGATATTCTAACAAACATATGGTTGCCAGTATATTCAATATTTAATATTTGAACACAACGGTGGTATTGGTCCGTGGGGCTGTCAACTCAAAGCATACTAGTTTTTAATATTATGAAATTGTAATTTATTTTAAATAATTACAACAAAATGATCGAGAGAATGACTGGAATAATTTTGTGTTTGTTGGTCAAATAAAAAACTCTTTTTTTTCCCTTCACTATTAGAATAACACTCTATCTAAAATAATTTACGATAGTTGGAAATGAAAGGCAACCATAAATGGTAGTTGAATAGGAATTCTAATTAATCAGACATTAAGATAATTTATTAATAATTTGGATTTCTCTAATTAAAATAAAGATATTAATGTGAATTTTATTGTTAATTATTAAATATGATCATTTATTAGAATTGAAGTTATAGAAGAAAAATATAGAATGAAAAAATATACCATTAAAATATTTTAAGCAGATATTAAATTGTAAAATTATGTTGGAAATTAGTCTAAAATTTATTAAAAGAACTAAGGTTTTTATAAGAATCATTGTGATATTGCTTTTACGATTCAAGTCTGTAGTTTTTGAGTCAAACTCATTAACCCATGATCCATAAGTAGTGCTTCATAAGAACTATCTCTCATGAGAATGAATGGAACACTTGGCACTCATGGAATTGGTGCAAATAAGGAAATGATAATAAACAACAAATTTTATCAACATTTATTGCCCTTAATATCTTCAAACAAATATATAATGAGTGGAGGAAGATTTTACTTATTGTCACAACAGTCATGGCCACAGTCGTAGAGGAATGTGGACCATCTGGAAGAGTGGTAAGAATACTGAGAATTTGGTGCTTGCAGAGGAGGTGCAAAAGCATAACTTGGATTTCCTTTATATGCATATGGTGTTGTTGATACATCCTTTCACAATAATTTACACAGACTAAATTCCAGAGAGAGGTAGATTATGGTGTTGGAATGTTACGTATAGAATATGGCAAAAACTCCCAACCCAATATCACCTCCCACCCCTTGCTATCGGGAAGCGGGGTGGGAAACTATAGGAAAGGGAAACGAATAGTAGGGGCCTTTCTCAATTCTATACGTAACATGCCACCCCCTCCAATCAACGCATGAAAGAAGTTGGTTGAATAGTGATCCTTCTCTCCCCAACATGTTGGGCCCTACTATTCAGAGATCAATTTGACTACCATGGTTTGTCTATATGATTGATTCTTCGTAGTAGTATGCATAGTGCTAGTAGGGTTTTTGGATCCATACAGACACTTAATGGGTTTCCAGTGATTTGGGGGAGGATGATCCAAGGCATGTGGACAGACAACAATGTTTATGTATGGGGGCCTTGCATGTTGGGGATGCTATATTATAAGCTTCACTCAATTGCTTATCTAGGTGCTCAGTCGAAGGGATGTGGAGTGACACTTCTGCAGATTTGGGCGTGGGAGCACATCCGTGTCCCAATTGGCCAGTCAAAAAGTAGGGCCCATTTTCAGGAATAATAGAATCTCTTTTCTAATTTTGAGCTTATAAGAACAACTATCATAGGAATTCGTAACAAGCTTCGGATTCTAATCTTTATAGTTCATCACCACTGCCCTATTTAACAACATATAGAAGACTGAATCCTGTTAAAAAGGAACAAAAAGTCATTTTCTTCTTCAGATTAACCTGATTCTTATAGAATCCATAGATTTTATCGTTTCATAAAAAATGGTTCCATATATTACCATCGGCTACACCACTGCACCTCATCTGGTGCAAGTGCTAGTTGTATCAAGTACATGAATATTTAACTTAAGTTTTAGGTCTGATAAGGCAAGTTATGACTCAAGATAATTCTCTCTATGTACCTTAGAGTAACGAAGCATTTTTTCTATTTCTTGTTAAGAAAATATGAGGCTTGTGGATTGAATTTTTAGCACTTTAGTTTTTCTATTTTACCAAGATAAATTCCCTGCAAATGAATTTTTACATGTTTTAGAGATAAATCCATTATTTGTGACTGATGAACTCATACTTTTCACTTTCAGTGATCTCTCACCTTGTGTATACCTTTCAATTTATCTATGCAGATGCGCACCATACTCTGTTTACAGAAAATTTTCCTGATTGCATGTAAGATAAACTGGCTGAGCTGTCGCCTGAAATCTCAGTTCTTTTAAAAATTGTGTGTACTTGGCCTGGAATAGTCACCACTCATGCTGATGAAATGGCATATGTTCATATTGAATTCTTGATCAGTAACACATGGCAACAGAATAGGGATGATGCAAATTAGGTCATAGCAATTCAGTAATTACTGTGCTCATATTAGCTATGTAAAAAGTAGAGGTAAAGCCAGAAGCCGGAATGCTAGAATGAAAACCTGAGAATCCAAAGGAACTTTATAAGAAAATCTCATTTTCATTTTCCTTGGTGAAGCGCATTGAAGCTTTTAATGTTAAAACATTTCCATTGCACCCTCTTTTCCCACCAAGACTCCCAGATCTGAACAAGTATTCTTAGAACCAGTACGTGAATAATCAATTTAGAAACTAGACCGGCAATTTAGTTGATGAGGCCAAAAGTAGGAGTGAAAGAAATAAGAAACAATCTACAAGTAAGATTTCTGCTTCTAGTATCTTTAGCTTCCTGTCAGTGACCATCTGAACCACTATCATTAAACCCCTTTCCCTTAGATCTCTTATGACTGCAACAAGAAATTAATCATAGATAGTGTAATAAATAATCACAGTGTAAGCTATCTGAAAAAAGGGACCTTTCTCAGATGCTACTGTATATTTTACTTCAAGATGGGGCTTCCACCACATGACATTAAATATTTTAGTTTGCGGACTGTTCTTGCCCCTGAAAACCATATCCTGACACAACTATTAATATCTCATTTTTACCAATAAAAAGAACTTTTATTGACTATGAAGGTACCCAATCTATATGATCAAATACTGTCTTCCAGATCTTTTGTAAGTATCCAATAATCTTAGACACATTTTCTTGCTCAAGACTCTTCATTCTTGTGTAAACAATGTGCAGTGCTACATATGCACACATTGTGACCTCTAAACACCTGCAACCAATCAAATATATAATATTTGTAATTCAAATGCAAGTTCACGGGACGAAATGTGTTGTCTCCACAATTACACATATGCAAAGACATGTAATTTAGTACATTGAATTCCCATTCGAGCAAAGTAGAACTCTTTTTAATTAATATAATGGGTGCTACCCCTTAGCAGCTATTTACCAAAAAAAACATATTAGTACATTGAATTATGAATAAGTTTATAAGACCATGATGCAGAGAGTAACTCTGCTCTCCACCTAACTAAGTCTCTTGATAGTGCTGATCAGTATTTTTTTGTTTATAAAATCAATAAAACACCCTTCTACTGAAAAAAAAATGTCTAGCTACTAACCAACACAAAACAGTAATTCAGAACTCAGATTCACAATTTCAGAATACAAAAATAAAAACTAGAGAGAAACAGAGACAACAACAAGCATCGATCTTTTAATTCATCAAAAAAGGTCTTCAGCACCAAAACTTCTACACACCCAAATCCTCCCAAAGCCGAAAACCTCCTCCATCACCAAAAATGCCAAAAACTCCACAAAAAGGGAAAAAAGGCCCAAAAAGAGAACCTGCCCAAATCCAAAAATACACAAAAAGCTATAGAAAAATAAGATTGACAGGTAGTAGAAACCCATCCATTAATTGACGGTTACATTATCTTCCCTACCTTTGAAAGGTTTTAATCTTCTAGTTCAGAAGAGTCTTATTTCGTAAATTTCATGAGATCTTACGTGATACAAGTGTTGTTGGAACTTGGAATCATGTAAACCCAACTGTAACAAAAAAAAATATAACTGTTGGTTCTTGTGGCAACAACCTTGGTGTCCACTATCTTTTCAATTTGCTCCTTTTTTTTTGTGGCAATATACTAATCAAGCCTCTCAGCACATTTTCATCAGGAACTTGTTCAAGACCAGAATGGTAGGGGTGAAGATCCACAACATTGAAGATTGGACTGATAGCCTATCTTCAAGAAAATCTAGTAAATATGCATTCTCACTAATTCTCTTTAGTATTTTGTATGGTTCCACTTTTCTAAGTTTCAATTTGTTACAAGTTCCCTGAGGAGATCTTTTTTTATTCAGATACACCATGACTTGCTCGCCCTCCTCATATACTTTCTCTCTCTGTAACGCAAATCAGCCTCACTTGTTGTACTTCTTGTAGATGTCTTGCAAAGTTCTCTACATCTTGGCTAAATGTTTGGAAGATCAATACAATTGAAAATCACTTGTTTTCCAAAACAGCTTGCAAAGGAGACTTACTAATGGACCTATTGATGCTTGAGTTCAAAGCAAACTTGGTCTATGCCAAAATCTAATCCCCTTACCTAGGATTCTCACCAACTAAGCATCAAAGCAAATTACTCAAACTCTTGTTTGCCACCTCAGCTTTCCCATCCATTTGAGGGTGTTAGGCTTAACTGTATTGCAGTTAGCTATCAAGCATTCTCCGCAAAGTCCTCCAAAAGTGACTCTAGAATTTTGTATCCTGATCACTAGTAATAGTTTTGGCCAGTCCATGCAAGCAGACAATTTCTTTAAAAACAAATTGACAGCCTTAATTGCATCTGAGGTCTTTTTGCATTGAATGAAGTGGGCCACCTCTGAGAACCAATCCACAACAACAAAAAAGAATCATTTCGTTGCTTAGTACAAGGTAATTCCAACAAAAAATGCATGGAGATGTCAATACACGTTCCCTCGGGAACATGTAAAGGTCTGTATAAACATGTGTTCTGTTTGTCCTCCTTTAGAAACTGACAAACTCTACATGTAGAAGCAAAACTTATTCACCTCCTTTCTTAACTAAGGCCAAAAAAAATTCTCACTTACCAAGCTGTAAGTATTGTCCCTTCCAAAGTGTCCCCCCAAGTCATTTGAATGCATTTCCCAAACCAGTTTTTCCCTCTTAGATCCTGTGGGGATACAAAGTTGGACTCCTCTAAATAAAAGTCTATTTAGCAATAACTAGTCTTCAGAGAATTTATTCCTTGCAACAGCAGAACTATTGAGCGTAGCAATTAACTTTACTGAAATAAGGATCAGTTGCATATTCTCCTTTCATTTCTCTAAACCCAAAAATCTCATTGGTCATTGAGACGGCAAGTGACATCTTCTACTTAAATCATCAGCCACTACATTAGTTTTTCTACCACAAATGTATAATTCTGCAATAAAAGATCCATTTGGCACGTTTATGTGATAATTTAGCTTGAGAGTTGATATATTTTAGTGCTTGAATGTCTGCCAACAAGATGAATTCTCTAAGTAACAAGTAATGTCTCCATTGTTTCAATGTTTGGACAATAGCATATAATTCTTTATCATAAGTACCATACCTCTTTTCAGCATCATTTAGTTTCTCACCGAAGTAGATGATTGGCTTGCCCTCTTGACTCAACACACCCCCAATAGCTACTGCTGAAACATCACACTCAATGGCTATTGTTGAAGCATCACACTCAGTGGTAAAAAAATTCTTAAAGTCTAGTAAGTCAAGTATAGGGGATTCTGTCACCTTCTTTTTAAGCTGCTCAAAACTTTTCTCAGTTGTTTGAGTCCAAGAAAAAGACATTCCTTCAGTTAATCAGTCAAGGGAGCACTTATTTCTCTAAGATTTCTAATAAGCATCTTATATAAGTTTACTAACCCATGAATACTCCTTATTTTTGTAATACTTTTAGGGATACGTCATTCAAGGCCTTGATCTTTCTGGGATCCATGCTTAGTCCTACTGAAATCACATTTCAAAGGAAAACTCTCTACAAAAGTCACCTTTATTAAGATTTATAAACCCCTCCCTTCTAAGTGTACCAAAAACAATTTGAAGGTGTTTCAAATGTTCTTCCATGCTCTTCCTAAAAATCATAATATCATCAAAATAGGTTATGATAAATTTTCCAATGTAGGATCTAAATACCCAGTTCATGGTGTGCATGAAAGTGGCAAGGGTATTGGACATTCCAAAAGGCATCACCAACCATTCATATAAACAATCCTTGATCTTTAATGCCCTCTTCCATTCATCCTCTTCTCAGATTCAAATTTGATGCAACCACTTCCCAAGTCAACCTTGGAAAAAACCTACCAAACAATCTAACATGTCATCCATTCTAGGAAGGGGGTATCGATACTTAACCGTGATCTTGTTGATGGCTCTAGAGTGCACACACATTCTCCATTTGCCTCCCTTTTTAGGCGAAAGTAAAGCAGGTGTAGCACAAGGGCTCATGCTGTCCCTTATGAACCCTTTTTCTAACAATTTGCCAATTTTCCTTCACATTTTCTTCATTTTATTTTAGAAATAGTTTATATGCAGCTCAGTGAGGAAGTTTGGACCCTAGCCCTAAATCAATATGGTGTGCAATACCTCATGAAGGAGATAAACCAATTGGCATCTCTATTGAAGTTATATTAAAATATTCTTTCAACAACTTTCTCATCTCTAGTGGAGGTTCAATCCTACTAGCCTCCCTTGCCTCTTTTGGGCATAACAAACAAGTTGATCCCTTGTTCTTGTTGCAAAATTTCTTATAGCTAGTTGAAACAAGAGAGAAGGCTGACATTTCAAATTTATTCTTTCTATCAACAGTTTAAAGAGTGTTTCATTTCCTTCATGTTGAACCTCATAAGTGTTCTCCCTACTCCAATGGATTACATTTTGGTCATACTACCAAAGCCTACCCAACAAAAAATGATATGATACCAATCGACACTACATCACAGAACACTTCATCTACATAAAGACTAATTTTGACTGCCACAAGTAAAGATTTATCCACAAGCACACTACGACCCTTCTTTAACCAAGAAATCTTGTATGGATTAGATTTTGAAACACAAGCATGTTAATTTTTCAACCATTTCTATACTCATCAAATTATCAATAGATCCACCATCTATGATCACCTTACATACCCTGTCTTTACATTTGCATTTCGTTTGGAAGATACTTTTCCTCTTCCAATCAACTTCAAGAGTTTCTTTGACCCCAAATATTAAGGTTCTTCTCAACATTAGATTCTCTCCAACTCCACTATAAAATCCCAAGTTCAATTTTCCCTACTTATTGATTTTGTAAGTCAAGAATTCTATCAGACAATTTCACCCTCCAATACTGTTGATTTGGATTCAGTTCGATGCTAATGTTTTTTCGATCATTATATTGTTTTAAAAGAGTTTTTATTCATCTTATTTATTTATAAAATGTTGTTAATTATGTACAAGAACAAAAATGATCCAAAAAGAAATAGATAATAAATCAATGATTAATATTATGCACCTAGAGAAGGCTCGACTGGCTTAATAGAATAATAGAGACAGTAAGGAATGAATATCTGAAGCTTCAGAATCAGGTAAGATCAAACCAATATCGGGTGTGAATTGCTTGTAACTCTCAGAAGATAATCTCCATGCCACCATGAACATATCAAGGATATCAGCACAAAAATGTCACTAATACATCCCAATAATATACTTTGATTCTCCTCAACGCCAAAAGTATTCACATCTAGCATTTGGAAATATATATATCAAACTGGTCTGAATATAACAAGAATGAATAAGCCATATGAGCACTTCTTCCCAATATTAGGGATATATTGGTGCTTGTTTCTCCCGATATGCAACCTCCAACCACAACAGCGTAGATACCCTGAGTGCATTGTTCTTCCAGGTTGGTTGTTCGTTCCAAGAGAATAAATATAGATAATGCAAGAGTCAATTATTCGGTATGCTCTAATATTCAGCCTCATCTCAACTCTCTATTCTCATGTCATGTTAATCCCCAATCAAAGCATTGAACCTCAACCGCCAAATCACGATACTGTTGTATTCAAAAGGTTTGTTAACTTCAAAGGGAATATATCAATGCCTATTTTTCCCAATATGCAAGCTCCAACCACAGCAGCATAGATACCCAAAGTGTGTTGTTCTTCCAGGTTGGTTGTTCGTGCCAAGAGAATGAATATAGATAATGCAAGAGTCTATTATTCGGTATGCTTTAATATTCAGCCTCATATCAACTCTCTATTCCCATGTCATGGTAATTCACAATCAAAGTATTGAAGCTCAACCAAACACGCCAAATCACGATATTGTTGTATTCAAAAGGCTTGTTAACTTCAAATATACTTCCACAAACTGTTAACACTATGTTCCAATTTATCCCAAAGGTGCGTAGTAAACAACATGGATGAGTTTTGTTGATGACCCGATCAACATTGTTGTCTCCATATTATTCCCAAAATAATCCTACTCCAATATATACTTTACTTTTGTAATAGGCATGTAATGGGATTAATTTTAAAAAGAAGCAATATCAAAAACATTATAGCTAGCCAAGTTTCCCCACACCATAGATGATTTATCCATCGCAAAACATAATATGAAACACCAGAAGGACCCAATGATAATAAGAAACCAAATTCTGTTGTTAACAATGATGAATCCAAAAAGAAGAATGGATGATGATGAGAGCTCTAAAAAGAGTAGCAATGGTGAATCCAAAACCATTGAAGCCCTACAACAAGACATGATGCACATGATGGAGCTTAAGGCCAAAGAGGAGAGTTCTAGAGAAAACAAAGAGATGTGGTGCATCGACTTTAAAGTAAAAGGCATACGAAAACCACCTATCCAAAAAAAATTGCAACATCTATCAGGTACTAGAACATTCCATCAAGGAATGCCCGTACAACTTAAAAATGAGCACATAAGTGCCCTTCACTCAAGGGAAACAAACAACCCCACTAAAACCACCTACAAACTCCAACACATCACCCGACAAATACCGCAATAGGTGAAGAAACAATGAAAACAACAACAATGGCCCACAAAGCAAAATATAGTACAACACAAAGCGAAGATCGATGATTCAATGTCGGAAGGGGAATGAATGGGATCACTTTGCTCAAGAATGCCGAAGCGGTCAAAAAATATGGGCTTGTTTTGCAAATGGTGTGGACCTAGGAAACCATGAAGATGTTGATTGTCTGAAGCAAAAGGGAGTGAAAATGTTGGTCGTAGACGATCAAGGACTCCTAGGAATTACCAAGCTGCAAAAGAAGGCATTGTACCCAAATCCTCGTATAGAGAAGAAAGACTTCAAGAGGGCAAAGTCGATGTGGAACAGGCAATGGCAAATAAACAAAAAGCCTCAAATGAAGCTTCCAATACCCCTCTGCAATCGAAGTCGGAAAAGAAAACAGTATGATAGGTGCTACAAATAACAATACCTGTAAAGGTAACAAACCATTCCATAATTAAAAATATCAATCTCCAATATAGTCAGTGACAACACACTCATCCAAAACCAATGTAAGCCACAAGGGGAACCAACAATGAAGTCACCACCCGAAGGCAAACAAGCCATTGGTACCATGTCGATGGTGAGCATCAGGAGGAAGTCGTTTGTCATCAAAATGGAAAAAATAACAAACACCATAGTCGATGGAGGCCCTAGAGTCAATGTACTTCTTGAAGAAACTTGGGAATGCCTTAAGAGATCAACACTTTGGCCACCGACATTCCACTTGGTAGGCACCGAGCAACATGGCATCAAGTCAATGGGAACACTGATGGCACAAAATGTAATAATCGAGACACAACAATTCCTCTTATTTTCATTCCCTTGGAGAAAAAGGCATACAACGCTCTTCTTGGGAGGGTATGGTTGATTACTGCCAAGGCAGATCACAATTGGAAGAGGAATACACTTTTGATCAAGAGTAATGGGAGAAAGTACGTCATCAACCTGAGCAATCAGATGGTGAGTGAAGAATTGGCACCCTCTAAATCAGAGTCGAAAGATGGAGTCTATCATTGATGAAGGATGAGCATGAAGCCAAATGATGAAGGGATACTCAAATTGGGGGATTGTTCTAAAGACGAGACCAGCTCCTTGAATGGACTATTCTACTATAAAATGGAGGACTATGAAGTCTTCCACCTCAAATGCAACATGTTATAGATTGGGAATGTCACCGAAGGAGACCAAGGTAGAGAGAGGGAAGCCTTCCCTCTGAAGTACAAGGAATACAATGGAGTGGTGCAAGTGGATGATACACTAGCCTATCATTTTGAAAGAGACAAGACAATAAAATGTTATAAGCCAAGTATAAAGAAGATCAACTTGCGCAATGAAGGCAATTCAAAGGTCATCTTGTCCGATGACGACTGGGATCCCATACTAACGGTAGTCGCGTTCAAAATATTCATGGAATAGGACACCTTTGCATGGATGTACAAGGACCTGTAGGGCATACCACCAAAGCTCTACGCGCATAGAATTCTCTCGTGCCTCGTGCACACCAATATACAAGAGACCCTACAGATTGAATAAAAACTATGCCACCAAGGTACCTGAGGATATTGAGAAAATGTTAGACACGAGCATAATTTTCAAAGTAGACACAAGTGAGTGGATTTCACCCATTGTAATTTCTTTCAAGGAGACAAACCAAATAAAGATATGTGTGGACTTCGGGTGCCTGAATGTGGTAGCACTCAAAGATCTATTCCCAATTTCATTTACCAACATCATACTGAAAGAAGTGGATGGCCACGAGATGTACTTATTCATGGATGGATTCTCAGGGTACAATCAAATTGATGACTACCTTTGTGGTAGAATATGGAGTGTATATATACAAAAAAATGTCATTCGGCTTGTGCAAGGCCCCGACTATCTTCCAATAGATTATACTACATATCTTTGATAAGATATCAGTAGGAAACTTCAATTTTTTTTAGATGACTAGTCAATATACAGCAAGCACTCGAGGAATACAAGGAGAGGTGTCGAAGGGAAAGGTTGGCACTAAACCCAAAAAATACAGATTTATGGTGCCCCAAGGCAAGTTACTTGGTCATATAGTCTGTAAGGCAGGATTGAAGGCTGACCTCGACAAGGTGAGGATCATCATACAATTGAAGGCATCAAAGAACATTACAAGAGTGAAATCCTTCTTAGGGAATGTCAGCTATTATAGGAGCTTCATAAAGAGCTTTTCTCAGATCTCCTAACCCCCGGACATGCTCACAAGAAAAGGACAATCATTCATATGGAGAGATGAGAAAGAGAAAGACTTCACCGAACTAAAGTCAAGGCTAGTTAGCGCACCCATTTTGGCATATCTAAACTGGAACAAAAAGTTCCATTTACATGTGGAAGCTTCAAACTATGCCATTAGTGCTACCCTAGCGCAAGTGGGATTACAAGGAATAGACCACTTCGTGTTCTTTGCTAGTCAACCGCTCTTGAAGGCGAAGAGAAACATGCTGCGAATTATCCTTAAGAGTCATAAGGATATCTTAACACTCCTATATCCAATCTTTAGCCTTAGGTGCATTGCTATCTCCAAAAGCCATGTCCAAAAATGAAGTGACATTATAACCATACAATGCTCTGAAAGGTGACATTCCAATCAACATAAGGTAAGTGGTAATATATCAATAATCATCCAAGTGAAACCATCTAATACATGATTTATGTTGTCCTGCCACATAATTACGCAAGTATCCCTCAATCCATTTATTTACAATCTTTGTTTGGCCATATGTCTGAGAGTGGTAAATGAGACTCGGAGTTAATTATGTACCTACCAATTTGAATAACTCCACCCAGAAAGCACTAACGAACCTATTGTCCCAATCATTGACAATGTTCTTTGGTAATCCATGGAGCCTAAACACCTCCCTAAAGAATAAATCTACAATTTGAGGTGCCCTATACTCTGTGGAGTTGACAAAAAAATGTGTATACTTGGTTAACATATCAACCACCACAAATATACAATCCTACCCTGAACCTTAGGAAGAGCAGTGATAAAATCAATCGAGATGTTTTCCCATATTTGCTCTAGAATGGGTAGAGGTTGTAGTAAACCGGCAGGAAAAGTGTGCTCAGACTTGTTCTACTGACAAGTCGTACACTCTCTAACAAATAGGAGAACATCATCTTTAAGGCCCTTCCAAGACAATCTCTCTTTAATCTGCCTATAGGTTTTGAAGTAACCTAGATGCCCTACCAATGGAGTGTCATGAACAGCCCTCAAAATCTTCTCTTTAAGCTTAGATTCAAGAACTAAGTAAATTTGGTCTTTGTAGCAAATGACATCATCTACTACTTTATATTTGTCATCCTATATCTAACCATCCATCAACTCACAGGAAAAAGTGTTCTTGGAATATTCTACCATTAGGTGAGCCTTCCAATTAGCAAACACTTCTGACAACGATCATATGGCAAGCTTCCTAGACAATGCATTTGCAACTATAGTCTTCTTCCCCTTCACGTACTCTATATTGAAATCATACCCATGTATCTTACAAACCCATTTATGTTGGCGTTCATTCAGATCCTTCTACTCCAAGAAGTATTTCAAACTATTATGGTTGGTTCTCGCTACAAACCTCCCACCAAAAAATAAGTCTAAATTTTGCCAAAGAGTGCAATATAGAGAGCATCTCCTTGTCATATATAGAGTATAACATGTTAGTGTCTCTAATTTCCTTGCTCTCGTAGGCAATAGGGTGCCTGTTCTACATTAAGACTACTCCAATTCTCTCTTCTGAAGCATCACATTCCAGCACAAAGGGCTGGGTGAAATCTAGTAGCGCAAGAACAAGACAAATACTCATAACCTTCTTCAGTTTGTCAAATGTTTGTTGTGCCTCATTGGTCTACCTAAATGCACCTTAGAACTATTAGGGGAGCCCCAAGTTGCGGAAACCCTTTAACAAACCTCATGTAATAACTACATAACCAAAGAATCCTTGCACCTCTGTAAATGTCCTTGGTGGTGGCCAATCTAGAATTGTCTGAATCTTCTCCTAGTGTACCTAAACCCCCTGTGTATTAATGATGTGGCCCAAGTACAAAATCTTTGTTACACTGAATTCACATTTGGAAGCCTTTGCATATAATGATTGTACTTCCATAATACTCAGGACTTCATCAAGATGTTTTAAGTGGTCCTCCCATGTTTTGTTGTGTATATCATTGAAAAACACAAGAAAATATTTCTTCTACTATTTGTTGAAAAAATGGTTTGTGCAAGATTGAAATTGTTAAGGAATATGGATCAGAAGTAACATTAATTTGTATTTCTTATCTTTATATATTGACTGTCTGTAGACTAATATAGTTCTTTTAAATTCAATATATATATTGAGAGGCACTCCACTTGTACTAACACAAAAATACAGCAATGTTAGTACAAGTACAGTGCCTCTCAATATATCTATTGAATTTAAAAGAAATATATCAGTCTACAAAGAGTCAATATATAAAGATAAGAAATAAAAATTAATGTTACTTCTAATCCATATTCCTTAACATGGTATCAGAGCATTGGTGAAGTAATACCAAGAGCAAATATAATTACATTTTTTCTTATAAAAATTCGTAAGTAGAGATTAAAACAATCATGGTGTGTGGAATCAGACTAGACGATAGACTTGATGGAGCAAACAACTTTGTCTCATGGAAGCTTAGGTTAATGATGGCTTTAAGAGATCTAGAGTTAGACTCTTTTGTTGGAATACATTGGTCAACCCAAAGGGCATAACCAAAATCTCATGGTGTCCACAATGACACCTGAAAGCTATCTTAGGAATCATGTTCTCGAAGTTTGATTTGATGGTAACCTAACCTAAGATATATTTTTGAGAAGAAATTAGCACCATGAAGTTCATCCAATAATTCATCAATCCACAAAGTTGGGTATCTATTCTTAAGTGTCTTCTTATTCAGTGCACGGTAGTCAATACACATCCTAAGAGTTCCATCTTTTTTCTTCACTAGCACCACCAAAGAAGCAAATGGGCACGAACTAGGCCTAATGTGTCCATGTCTAGCAATTTCTTGATAGCTTTTTAAATTCATCTTTAAATTTCTTGGGGTGCTTGTAAGGAGTAGTGATGATAGGCTTAGCACCTTCCTCTAACTCTATGGTGCGCTCAAATCCTCTATCAAGTGGTCTCCTAGGAGATACATCATTGAAAACCATACTGTGACTACACAATACCGCATGTAAGCCATCCTAGTGATTCTTAGGTAAACTGTCCAATGACTTAGAGGAAACCAAACATTGTGTTGCCCATCCTACATCTCCATGCCCAAAAATCGCCTCCATCTACTTGGTTGAAATGACCTTGGGCGCATTTTTGGACATGCCCTTTAATACCACTTTCTTCCCATCAACCTTGAAAGTAAATTCTTATCTCTTGAGATTTTGGGAATTTGTCCAGAGATTTCATCCACTAAATACACAAGATGACATTTATATCATCTAATGCCAGCACATAAATATTGTTGATAACAATATAGCTACCTGACGTGATACTCAACTGGGAATTTTGTGTAAACACGACAATCGATGGCCAGCAGCCACTTTAACATCAAATCTCTCATGTTCCACAATCTACAAACCCCTATAGGCATCTATGAAGTTGTGGGTAGCCCCATTGTCAAGCATCACAACCATTCATTATTCCTATAAAACAACTTGCGCAAGAAAAATATTATAAGGTGGTGTACCAAATAGAGCAGCAATGGTGCCACCCTTTTTACCAATAGGTGTTGACTTCTCCTCAAGAGGTTGCTCTTCATTTGACCCATAAGGTTTGTTTTATTGATCCTGCTCTATGTGTTCTTCCTCTTCACTATTTGATATAACCTCAATGTAGTGAATCTTTTCCTTACCAAGACATTGTCTTGGTTCCCAAGACTCCTTGCAACTAAAACATAATGTTTTCCTTTGTAGTTCCTATCAAGTTTTATCATCTATTTTGTTCCACTTGGCCACTCCTTTTGAAGAGGCTTTTTGTCTTTGTCCTTCTAAGAGAATGATCCCTTGGGTAGCAATTTGTTCTTTGAAGTAGTTGAATTTGTGTCCCTAGCTTTCTTGGTTGCTTCCTGAAGTGAGCTAGGACTAAGGGCTTTGATCCAACCCATTAGAGGGTCCATCAATCCATCCGTGAATAAGACAAGTAATCTTCTCTCAGATATATCGGTGACCATCACAGAGAGCCTTTGAAAGTCAACAATATATCTACCAATTGTACTCCATTGTCTTAATTGTGCCAACTCCTTGAAATGGAGTTTTGGGTCTTTCTTGTCAAACCTCTCTATAAGTCTTTGTAAATACAGTGTATGAGGTGATATGATCGTGGCCCATGGTGATCAATTCATGATGCCACCATTCATGTGCAACTCCATCAAGATGTAAGGTAGAATATTTGATTGCTTCATATTGAGGCATTGGAAATAACTAAAAAATGTGTCAACATTCTAAACCCAAGCGTGGGTTGGCGTCTTCCTAACCCATCAAAGAAGGGCAAGCTATGCTTGCAAACCTTCCTTTTAAGGTCATTATTGTGATCTTTGTTTCCTCTATTGGGAAAGTGTCTCATCCTGAGGTCATATAATCCTTGAGGGGCATATCTGGTTGTAAACCTACATCAACCCAATCATGTATGATTTGATCAGGCAATTCTATCAACGTGGGTCCATTGCCCTTCTAAGACTCAACTCTGGGAGGAAAAACAGGCATCATTGGCCTAGAACAGGCTACAATGACTCGCTGCATGGGAGTCCCACCATTGACTGAATTGTCGCGTTGGCCATTATTACCATCATTCGTGTTTACACCAATATTCATTCCTAGCTGACGAGCAATCATTCCTATTGATAACTCTAGAAGTTGGTTCTATTGGTGTGCCCTTTGCTCGGCAGTTTACTGCCCTTTGACTACTGTCTAATACTCTAAAACCTCTCTTCCCCTTGACCTTTGGTACTTCATTCACCCATATGTATTTCCCTCTATTCATTAATCTTTGTCGAAATTTCAAGGTTGTTTGCACTATTGTGTGACCCCTCATGTAAACCCAAAATGTCAGAAGTTGTCTCACTTTTCGGAACCTATGTAGGCTGCCATTGTTTTCTCAATTCTCCATTGTAGTATTTTCTCTCACTCATGAAAAAACATGTTGGCGGGAAAACCAACTCTGATCCCACAATAAAATCCCAACTTCAATTTCCCCTACTTACTGATTCTATAAGATGAGAATTCCGTCAGATAGTTTCACCCTCCTATACTATTGATTTGGCTTAAGTTTGATGCTTATGTTTTTTTTATCATTATATGGTTCTGGCAGAGTTTGTATTCATCTTATTCATTCTTAAAATGTTGTTAATTACGTACAGGAACAATTTGATCCAAACAGATATAGATATTAAATTCAAAAATTAATATTATACACCTGGGGAAAGCTTGGCTAGCCTGATAGAATAATTGAGACAGTAAGGAATAAATATCTAAAGCTTCAGAACCATGAAAGATCCACACAATATTGTGTATGAATTGCTTGCAACTCTTAGCAAATAAACTCCATGCCACCACAAAGATAGCAAGGATATCACTATAAAAATGCCGCTAATACATCCTAAAAATACACTTATGTCCTCATCTCCAAAAGTATTCACGTCTGGCACCTAGAAATATATATATATTGAACTAGTCTGAATATAACAAGAATGAATAAGCCACATAAGCACTTATTTCCAATGTCGGGAATATCCTAGTGCATGTTTCTCCCGAAATGCAACCTCCACCAACAGTTGTTAGGCCCAAAAATACAATAGAATAAAAGATAATCCAAACATTATTGTGTATTGTTCATCAAGATTGATTACATAAATAAGGCAGTCATATAGCAGTTCAACTACTATAGAAAAACTACCAAAACTAAAATATAAACTAACTCATAAACCCTAAACTGAAATATAAACTAACTCATAAACCCTAATGATTAATACATTAACATCCCCCCCTTAGTCTGAAGGGGTTATCATGAAATCAAGGAGCATTTTATACTCCTCAAACTTATATTGCAGCCACGAGCTTTGGTGGAAACAATTGCTGGTTGATCTGAATCATCTTTTGGAACCCTGTTACTATGACAGAAAAATCCGTTTGAACTTACCTTCTTTTTTTCTTGACAGGGTACAAACTTTTATACTTGAGCCCATTGCTTTGGTGGGTCTCAAATTTTGATAATGAGCCTATTGCTTTGATAGGCCTCAAATTGGGACTTATTTTGTCCATTTTGAATTAGCACACTATGAGTGCACAATAACTGAAAAAATAGCACACATTGGGTGCAATGGACTTGTTCTGTCCATGTTACAATTTGATGATAGCACACATTGGGTGCAATGGACTTGTTCTGTCCATGTTACAATTTGATGATAGCACACATTAGGTGCAATTGAATTGTTTTGTCCATTTGTTTATGAACAACATACATTGAACTGTTGTAATTACCACTCACTTGAAATTGAATCTGACATATATATAATATTCATTCTCTTGGTAGATGAGAGGGAAAAAATATTAATGACATGATTTCATTGATGGAGTTATTGGACAAGAGGCGACATTTTTATTTTCATAGCCTCAAATAGGTGGAATGCATTTGTATAGACCATAATCATCAAAAAATTTATCTCCAATGTTAGCAAAGTCATTTCACTAATAACATTTTCATCAGCATGAAGACTGTCATCAACGATAGCCTCATTTGGAGCTTCTGTTTGAATTTCTGCTAAAGATGCCACAATTGCAAAATCTACAGAAGTATCTAATGTCCTCCTTGGTTCTTGTTCAAACAAAGGTTAACAAAATATAGCATAGCTTTTTGCACTTCCTTCTGAAAAAAAAATGAATTGAATTATGAATATTTTGACCACATGTGATGGGGTCTACCAACAATATTTGGGAATATTGTCCTTCGAAACATTATCTTCTACGAATCCAGCCTTCACCATTCCAATTCTCCTTTTTTGTCTGATTTCATCTGCAAAATATTTCAGATTATCTTGACAGTTTTATCTTTATCCCTATTAACAATCTAGAATCTGCCTTTCATATCTGCAATTTATCCTTGTCAATCTTATCTTCATCTGCAGTTTTACTTTATTACACTAATCTGATTTTAATGAGCATTTGTATCTCTTGTATGCTTGTGGTCTATTATTTAATCTGATATTTATATCTGCACTCTTCCCTTTTTCCTGCTGACGATGTCAGTGATATCTGGTTACAATAGAGAAATTTGTCTTATCTGCATTTTCCTTTCTTTCTCGGTGAAAGTTTGCACAATTCAAATATGAACATTATTATTTCCCTTGAAATCAACTTTTGCAGATTTTACCATCTTTTTGCAATACTTTTGCCTTTCAAAATAGAAAACTGGTATTATTTTGTTCCAATCTTTGACAACCTTTGTCTCGATTCTAACATGTCCTCTTAGATATCACCCATTTCCACATTTGAGTTTGACTAATCTGTCCAAAATGCTAGAAGACTATTTTGTTTAACAGATCAATACATACTTCAACAAAAACTTCAGTTGTGTAGGAAGTGCTTGATTATTCTATTCTCTTAAGTGTATTCATCAGTCCACATAATGATTCAACATTTTCCTCATATGACATCTTGTTTGTAGCTTTCAATCTAATTACTTCTAAGGAACCCTAATTCTCTGTAGATGGGATGAATGTTTATGACAGCCATTATTTGCTGCTAAATGGAAGGGATTTTTTTATTTTTTTTAAGGCATTAAAACTTTCATTCAAATGCTATCGGCTGATGTATGGCTGATTCAAAAACATTTGCACGCACTCTCCCTGCCCATGGGTACTTTGAATAACACATTGACAGCGGCAGGGCCTCTTTCAAAGCGAAGCAGAAGGAGATAATTCACAGATGTTAGAGACTCCTGGTGTCTGTAGCTTCTTCCTCTACCTACAATAATCGACTCCTGCCTGCCCTTCTTTTTATAGGTCAGTCAAACATTAGTATCTTCTTCATTCAATGAGGGCATCAATATCAATGAGACAATGACTCTCAGACAAGAATTTAATAAGTGAAGATGACAGAGATGGGGTGCGTGAAGGATTGTAATAGGGGTTCAGTTCATGTAGAAGAGCCAAGAAATTACAGCAAATGATATGCCAACACAATACGCTCATCAAGCATCGCTTCTCTTTCCTAACAATGTCTCAGTGCCCTTCCAGTTGTAGTACCCCAACAGAATAATGTGCAAGATATGGATGTAGGAGGATAGTTCATTTTTCTTCCTCTTTTCATACGGAGGTTGCAACTTAACTTTCTGGAAATGCTTTCTGGCTTCTTCTTCTAATTTTCCCAATCCTTATTGTAACTTCTTTTCTATGCCAGACACATCTCTTTTAACAAAAATCAATATTTACATCAATGCTATTGTTATGACAAACAATATCTTTCAGATGAATGACAGGTGATTTTTTTTCTTAAGGCATAACGGAATTCAAACAAACTACAATTCTGTCTTCTTGACAAATTTCTGCACTCAAAATCCTTTGTCTTCTCAAAACATGATCTTTAAACCATCAATTTCATCAGCTTTTAACAGAGCTACCATATAAAATATTAAGGCAAAGTACTAGTATTTACCTCTACCTTGGCGAGTTCATCATTTCGATATGCATTCCAATTGATTTCCAGAGTCCCGTGGACCAGCAATGGCTTTCCTTGTCAAAACCATGATTTTATTTGATGACTGTAAACATTGGATTTATCAGCAAGCTTCCTTGAGTGCTCCAACTGTCTTTTTGCAATCCTTCAACATCAAATTTCTCCAATAGAAATTACCTCTTAAATTTCTTCTACCTTTTTTTTAATTGCTGCAATATTTTACAAACATTTATGACATTTAAAACAACTTTCACCGATCTCCATCCTCCTGTGCTCTGATACCACTGTTAGGCCCAGAAATACAATAGAATAAAAGATAATCCAAACATTATTGTGTATTGTTCATCAAGATTGATTACATAAATAAGGCAGTCATATAGCAGTTCAACTACTATAGAAAAACTACCAAAACTGAAATATAAACTAACTCATAAACCCTAAACTGAAATATAAACTAACTCATAAACCCTAATGATTAATACATTAACAACAGCAACATAGATACCCAGAGTGTGTCGCTCTTCCAAGTTGCTTGTTCGTGCCAAGACAATGAATATGGATAATACAGGACTCTATTATTCGATATGCTCTAATATTCAGCATTGTATCAACTCTCTATTCCCATGTTATGGTAATCTCCAGTCATAGCATCGAACCTCAACCAAATGCTACCAAATCACAATATAGTTGTATTCAAAAGGTTTGTTAACTTCAAATATTATTCCACAAACTGTTAAGACTACGTTCCAGTTTATCTTGAAGGTGCTTAACAAATGACATGGATGAGTTCTGTTGATGGCTCAATCAACATTGTCATCTCCATATTATTCTCAAAATAATCCTCCAATATATACTCTGCTTCTATAATAGTCATGTAACAGGATTTAATTTTAAAAAGAAGCAATATCAAAAATATTAAAGCAGGCCAGGATTCCACACACCGTAGATGATTTCTCCATCGCAAAACATAATATGAAACACTTGAAGGACCCAATGATAATAAGCAACCAAAGTTTGTTGTTAACAATGATTAGACATAATGGTATTCCCGAAAAATCAACACATAAAATAGCCTTCTGTAGAATTTACTCTCGAGCCTGGAATACTCAAATTATTAAATTGAAAGCAAGCCAATATTATATTTTAGAGAAACAATATAATCACCCAGCATGATCTTCATAATAGTTACCTCAGATACCTCACCTCTAAAAGAAAACATGCAATTCCCTGTCTTCTTGGTTACTCACTATCTCCATTAATAGCCCCACTGAGAAATCTGATTGATTTCTCCAAGTCCACCTAGGACAGGTCTCTCACTGTCGAAGATGGCAAACTTCTGATTCTGAACCCGAGAGTGATATTGAGCAAGTTATCAAATCAAAGAATAGAAAGTCCAATGCGTATTGCGCACAAACCTCAAATCATTAAAATAATGATAAATTTCAGTTTCAACAATTTTCCCATGCGGCAATTATAATTAACATGTGACTTCAATTAATTACTTTTCTAAGTCACTTTTAATCATTTAATACTCGTTTTTTAATTTTCTTTTTAAAACATAGTATTAAATAATTATTTCAATCTTACTTTATAAAGTCAATTTGTGAGGGGACATTATATCAACTTCAGCTTCTTCTAACCAATGTTTTTCTTCTTCTTGGGCTACCATCACCCTTTTGGGGGTTTTGAGACCGATCTATAGCCTTATGTGCTTCATCACAAATAAAATACTTCAAGGGCTTCCACTCCCCAGAAGGTGGTTGTCCACATCCTCTAACCTAAAGCTTGCCCTTCCTTGGAATTCTGGCTTCGCACTTTCAACTGGGTCTTCTTCTTTAGTAGCTTGGAGGAACTCCCTCTTCCTCTATTTTGATAGTTATCTCCGCTCTTACTCATAAATTTTCCCTTCAAGTTTAGCTTCTCCTCTACCCTTAATGCATATTCATAAGCTTCACCCACCATAGGTACTTTCAGCAATGCAAGCTCGTCTTGTATATCTATTCTAATTTGAAACCTCGTGACCTGTTCAGTATGAGCCTGTGCTTCTAATCCTTTTGTTTCAAAATTTGAAATTGTTTAAACAATTTTTGCTAGTGGTCAGAGGGCAAGAATCGAGCTCTCAAATGTTTAGCATCTTAGGCCAAAGCCTAATTTTATATTTTCCTTGTCATCTTGTCGAAATCCACACATTATCCCACCACAGGGCTGCGTGCAACTTCAACTTGGGTGCAGCATTTTTTTCTTTTTTGGATCATCCTCATCAGTGTCCTCCATCACAAAGTATTTTACCAACTCTTAGACCCAATCTAGAAATACATCGATGTTGTTGAGCTCACCTTTAAAATCATACATATCAACCTTTACCTTAGAAATTTGGCTTTTTAAATTAAGCCTCTCCATAGGGTCTAAGGCATTAGCAATGTTTCTACGAAGGCCTACATTCCTCCTGCCTTTTCCTTCCCAATTCACATGGACTCCCCTTTGGACCATTGCTGACTGCTCTAATACCAAAAACTGATGCAGAGAGTACCTCTGCTCTCCCCCCTACCAAGTCTCTACATAATGCTGATCAGTTTTTTTGTTTATAAAATCTTGCTTCTGAAAGAAAAAGCAGTCATAGATTCTAGCCAACACAAAACAGTAATTTCAAATCTCAATTTCACTAATTCAAAATACATAAATAAAAACTAGAGAAAACAGAGACAGCAACAATCATCAATCTTTTATTCACCAAAAGAAAGTCTTCAATGCCAAAATTTCTACGCAAGAAGATCCTCCCAAAGCCAAAAACCTCCTCCATCACCAAAAAAACGCCAAAAACTCCTCAAAAGGGGGAAAAAAGCACCAAAAAAGGAATTCTCCACATCCAACAGTTACAAACCAAAAATACACAAACATCTATAAGAAAATGAGACTGATGGATAGTGGGAACCCATTCATTAATCAGCAGTTACATTAGACCAAAATCAAAAAACTAGGCCTAAAGCTAGACAATTCACCGAAATAATCTTCTAAACCAGTAAATATAACTAAAAGTCATAAAGACTAATTTAACCGTATAAAGGATATCTCATTTCAGCTACTTGCAAACAGGACAAATCTGTTCAAATGTTGAGGCACTCTGAAGTTTTATCTGTGAGCGAGAGAAAAACCAGGAATATCTCATGAGTTGATCCCAAGTTATTCCAGGATTTTCAGAAAAAATCAAGATTCTTTCCATTTTTTGTCGACCATTGACTGCAAGATGGCACAATGATTCAAATCAACATTAGAAAAATGCAAGCCATAATTACTTGCAATTTTTTCCTGAGTTCGACTCCTATGATGAAATATGGTCTCTCCTGGTTTCTGTCTTATTGAAGTCCCATGGAACAAGTTTAAAGATTTCCTTCTTTGCCATTAAATAATAATTCCAAACCTGCTCCAGGCAATGGTTACTGTCCTAGTGCGCTTGCTGCAAAGAGGCACTCTTTAAAAATGACAGATTTGACAAAACAAGAGTCTCCCCTATTCAGATTGCCACTGCCTATGCTCTTCATTGAAATGTTATTTTTTCTAAATGCTCCTGCTGAGCCTGAAGCTCAAAGTTACAATAACACAAATTATGGGATGCTTCAGAGAATGGAGTGAACAAGAAAAAGACAGAGGTAAAGCCTTGATACTAAACTTCCATTTGAGTCTGCCAATCCTGAAAACAAAACTTAACCTGCCACTATCTCTGTTAATCGTCAAGATGTGGACACTCTAAAGCAATTTTTACAGCCAAACAGAAACAGTATAGCATTATAATTTAAAAGGGGATTTTACCATTTAGACTGAACAAAGTTTCTTATTTTTCTGTCTTACAAATTTGTTGAGTCAATGATGAGAATCTTGTCTGATTTGCAGCAGCCATCACCTTCTCCCAACTCTTTCTTCTACAGCAAATCTTTCCACGGCCGGCAAGAGGCAGAATTTCGAGCCACTTGATATGGACATGTTTATCTGGAGAGTGTAAGCAAAATGTGGTGTATTTATATTATTGAGAGAACATTCTGATATTTTCTTGTATCCGCTCCATCCAGGAAAATAAGTAAAAAGTAAAAACCAGTGAGTTAATAATGAAATCAGAAACTCCTAATTTTTTGATTGGGTACTTTCTCCTTTGTAACAAAAACTTTTTATCAAACTTTCATGCCTCTAATTGTGCTATTCATAAAACTGAGATTTTAATTTCTTGTGGTCTTTGTTTTCCATTCCTCCCACATCTCTCCACTCCCTTTATTTAGTAATCCTGTGCCTGCAATGTATTATTTTTATGCTTCTCTCTTTGTCACGATGACAGATCATGGAATATGATCTGAAAGATTGTTGTAGAAAATTCTCGCACAGTTACATCCAGAACCATTTATGATTTCAATAATATGGACTGTAGAAATATTATGTTTATTATTAAATAGAATCATTGTTCAAGTTAAGACCTTATCTGCCCTCTTTAATCGACTTTAAAATATACGGTATATAAAAACCCAAATCAACAACCCTGCTTCAATGCAGAGAACTAATTTTCAGTATCACAGTTCTACCAAGTACGGAAGAATCCTCTGGCTTACTTAAAATCCACATGCTACATAACAGCTGATCCATTTTCAAGGTACAAACATCCATAAGCAACATCAATGACAATTGAAAATACATGGATGAGTCCTTTCTGCATAGGTTAGGAAAGATTTCACTTGATGCAGGTTCCAGTACTAAATAGATCATGTCATGTTCATGTAACAAATGGAAAATATATTGCAGGATTCAATTGAGGGGGCACACATCCAAATATAGTAGTGTCCTTTGAAATTAATGTTTACTAACAGTTTCAAATAAAAAGAGCATATGAGTGGCAGAGAATGCAGTATATTGAGTTGAAAATAAAAAGTATACTAGTGACAGGCCAGACTATCCACCCAGTTAATTTAAGGTGTTAATGTGACACCTATGTGTCTGTGGGCACCTGCAAAGTTAAGGTGGCACCCATCAGGCCCTCTCCCTTAATACCTTCCTCTGAAACTAGATATCCATCAATTGCAAGTTATAATTGATGAGATATTTCTTTTGAGATTTTGAATGAACAAGATGGCCCTTAAAATTTCAATATTACAGGTGCGCCATTTAGGACAAAATGGAGTTATGCAAAGAGTAAAATGGTAAGAACACTAAATACAAGAGACAACATCCAAAAATTGTTTTCTGAAAAACCACTCCCGCTGCCACTGTACATAAATATGCACAGGCACAATATATACCAGCTGCGTAAATATGCTAATAAAAAGTCATGGTTTCACCGTGATAATAAATCTTCTTCGTACAAGAAACTCTCCAGCTATTAAGAAAAAAATTGTAAATTTGCAATCGCTGTGATTTTTATTTCCATGGATCCCAAACCAATTTCCACAAAATCCAAAACTATCAACCAGCACAAACTAGTCATGCTAAACTTTCCTTTAAGCAGACATTCTTTCCGTTAGACTCTTCTTGCAAGTAATCATAGTATGGCCAAACAAATATTCTACAATTCCTTCCCTCATCTTGCAGGCCAAACCAATCTTGTTTATTCTATCAATTAAAGATTTGCACTGGTATTCAAAGTTCAAACAACATCACATGATATATACGCTAAATATAGAATATTTTGTCAAATCATTTGATATCAATTGAAAAACATGTCATCTAGAATATCACAATCAAATCAATCCAATATTCCAGGTGATAGAATTTAATGATTTAGTTGTGAGCCTCAGGCACGGAAAGTGCCCTGGGTAACAACCAAAATGTTTGTAAAACTACAAGAAATGATGTATGTTGCAGTGACTGGTTAGGGCAGTATCACTTCATATTGCATTTGTCTATTGAGACACATTATAACTAGGAAAGCTGACCTTCTTTCAGCCTTCCACAAACAATTAGTTCCTAAAATAATACAGCTACAGTCACCTGTGAGTTAGAGTTTCTCTGATATTCTTAACATGAAGGAATTGACAGCAGTCAGATCTAGCTTAATCCAGGATGACTCAAATGCGTCATGTCTGTAATCAGCCCCAAGTTCCTTGGCTGTGGCACGAAATGCAAGCCCAAACCGGTTGCCCTGTTGGGCTCCAAGTATGGGTCTGTTGGCAACACCTACTACCAATACCATCTTGGAGTGAGGAATAATAGCTGCACATATCATAGGTTTTGTTTTTGCGCCCTTTTCTCTCAAAGCATCCATGAGGAAATAGCAATACTTAACAATTGCTTGAGGATAAGCTAAGAGTTCGGTATCTGCTCCATCCTCAAGTTTCACCCATCTGAAACTCCGGGCACTCTTGATGAATCCATTTCTTGTTATTGCCAGACTACCCTGCCGCTGAGTAGCACACTGGACACGAATGGCAAGCTGCATCCCCTTTTGTAACTCATCCAAATGATTCAAAGAGAGTGCAGAATAAGCACTCCAGAATTTCTCAGCCCAAGAGTCTTTGGAATCTGTCCAAGACTCAAGAAGAGCTGTGACTCCATACACAACATCAGCAGCTGAAACCTTTGAGCTATATCCATGAAGCCTCTGGAAGCTTCTGTAGTAGAATTCATTAAGACCATATTCTGGCAAAAACCTCTCAAACTCATCCTTCATTCTTTTCTTCATGGCATTGCTCATGTACTGAAATTTCTGTTGGCAGTCCACAAGGGCAATACCCATTTTGGCCAAGAGTAGTTTTAGCTTCTTCAACCCATTATCACTCCAAGTTTTCAACTTAGTGGCAACGTAGGATGAGCATAACATCGAATCAAAAAGGGTCCACTCCCTCAAGAGCATAAGGCGAGGCTCATCTTCATAGGAAATCCTAGACACATCTGGTACTCTAACCTTGGTGCCATCCTTAAGTGTAACAGATGTAATCATTTCCAAATTTCCTGCACTATTTACATGCTGCTCAAGCTCCATGACACCAGCCTGGTACCTCTCATTGGTGACTCTCTCGTGAACAAATTGATCAGTCAGTGAGACACATGCTAACCAAAGCAACTCATTTGTGCTCTTATGCAGAGCATGGGCCATATCAAACATTAGACATCCAGAAGGCCTACCATAGTATGTTCCCGGACCATAATATGATGTCTTCAGCTTCTTCAATGTTTTCAGTGCATCCAAACCATTGTCTTCATCACTGTCATCCAATTTTCTCCGTTTTCTTCTCTGACCTCCACCATCATCGTTGTCCTCGTCACTGTCACTGTCATCACTTTCAGATTCAATCATTATTTCATCATCATTGTCCAGATCCATCATATTCGCCAGTTCTGCAACATCAAAATCATAAGCTATATCAGCCTGGCTCTCATCTTCCCGAGTATAAAGCACAACTACTTGCTGGTTCTGGTCACTGAGGTTGTGCAAATGAATAGGTCGATGGCTGTCCACAACAAAAACCTGAACGCTAGGCCCCAATTTCAACAACTGTCTCAGGTCCTGGGAACAGCCCCAATTGATTAGAAGAACTGTTAGTGCCTGGTCCTGTGAGCTGAGTTGCCGGCCTGCAATTCCGTCGATATCTCCGAAGCAGGACACGGGGTAACAAGAATACCTCAATGAATCAGATGCCAGTACATGAGTTGCAATCTTCAGTGCACAGAGAGAATCAGTATCAGTTGCTGACGGAAAGATCAAAACAGGTGAAGAGGATGACACATTTGCGGCACTCCGCATGCGAGTGTAGAAGCTTGCCACACTGTATTCTCTCACCATGGTTCGTTATTATTTCACGACCGCAGTGAAATTATTGTTCGGATGTACTTCAACGTCCATCAAAATCTGGAATCAAATAGATCAAATGAAACCTGATATAATTAGAGAAATCAAGATAATGATCTCTGGAACTTCAGAAAGAACTTTTGCAGTTAAAAATCCTACTCTCCAAAAGTAAACAGATCAAATAACCATCCTAATCTAACTGGAGATACCAAGATCAAATGAACTGGACTGGTTAAAAAGGTTTCTGCAAATGTCAACCCAATAAATAATGATGCGTGGCACAAAATCTCAGAAGTACAAAAGTTTTGTGGCTTCAAACATTTAATCACTAGAATTTGGATATTTCGAGTGCTAATCATCAGGGCTTTTCCGCTCCAGCGTCAAATCGTCAATTTAATTTGACCATTTTCAGCCAAAATGGTCTCCTTGCAACGTAAGTATACCAAACAGCTAGCAACTGACAGTAGAGCTTCAACATTAAAACCCAAATTTCTCCAACTTTGTTTTCCTATCAATTTTTCGTTGATCCAAATAGATTGCAAGCAGATCTAAGCTGTGCTAACCGCATCAGAGCGATTAAATCCTCTAAGAATTACTAAAACTGGCATTGCTTGCAAACGAAATCATTGTCACAGTGAAACTCATCCTTACCTCGCATTTTCTTGCGCAGTTTTCCGAAGCTCGAACTCGTGATCTTGGTTTTCAGGTCTTCAAGCTGAAAGCTTACAAAATCCTATCCTTAAGTTCAAATAATGCAGATGCAAGAAATCGACAGGGGGTTTGAACGCTATACAATGGCGGCAATCTTTCTATATACGACCCGCAGTGTAGATAGTTTGAATTTTGATTGAAAGGGGATAATTTGGGAGGGAAGAATCAGGCGTCTGAAATTTTGAATTTGACGGAAAGTCTTTATGGAGGAACCAAATCTTCTATTTCAACACGCATCATTACTACCTGTCGTTTCGCCCACGTCGGTCCTAAATTTGATGGCCATGTTTAACCTTTTTTTCTTTCAGAATTTACAATCCAAAAATTAAGTAGATTCTATTATGTGAAAGTGAGGATTTTAGATGGGACCTCCAAAAAAAATTGAGATTTTATAAATATGTAAGTATCAAATTTAAGTAAGTATTTATTTTAATAGAACAAAAAAATGAATGTAAATTATTGAGAAAATATTATATATGAGTGATTACAAATTTTCTTATTTCTATATAGCTTAAATTTGTGAATCTAAAATTTGTGCAAAAAATTCTCGATGAGGAATGAGCTTTGTTAGGGTTTTGGATGTTGTATTGTTTGTCTGAATTCTTGCGTCTTTGTGTTGTCATACCGCATTTACTATGGGATTTCAAGTTTTAATATGACTTTAGTCAACTTTAGCCCAACAGGTGATGCTATTGTTGGAGATTTGGCAATGGGTGATCATGGTACATTTGAACAAGCGGTCTCGCAAGTTCGTTATGAAGGTGTTTCATGAGGTATGACCTCTAGCACTCCTAATGTTGTTTTACCTTTGCAGGATTTTGATAGTGTTTGTGATTAGCTTGAGAAATATACTTTGGTTATTTTGTGGGGAGGGTTCAACTTGAAAGCATGTTGCGTGATTGGATTGCCAAAACTTGGGCCCCTCACGGGGTCCGACTTGATAGCATCTAAAATCTCACCAATGGTTAGTTTTTGTTTTGTTTTTCCAATCCCTCTCATGTTGATGCTATCCTCAAGAATGGGCATTGATTTGTTAGGTCATCCCTGCTTGTTTTTTAGTCTTGGTCACGAGACCTTACTGTCTCAAACGAAGAAAAAACTTAAGGTCCTCGTATGTATAGAGTTCCTAGGTCTACCATTTCCTTGTTGGTCATTCTTGCAAACTATTGCTCAATCCCTTAGCAGGGAGGGTGGTTTACAAGGAACTAAACCATTTTTTTCATGCTCATCCCCAAAAAAGGGAGTGTGTTGAAGTTGATTTATTGCGTGATATCAATGAGACCATTGATATTCAAGTGGGTGGTCAATACTTCTCTTAATGAGTGTTTTATTTGAATTTACCCAACACCTATTATCATTGTCAATCTTCTAAGCATAAGATCAAGGATTGCCCTTTAGTTGTTCCTAGAACAAAGTGTTAGAATAACTGATGTAGTGATGTTAAGTGTTGCATTGATGAAGATTGGTATAGATTTGATGACAGATGAAACAATTATTAGGTTATCATTGATGTCTACCAATTGACTTAGTGCTTTCAGTATGTTACCAGATATTGTGTGAGTAAATCATGAGTTGCAGTATGTTTCTGAAGTTGTTATTCTAATGGAAGAATATGTTATGTGTTGTGATGCTAAGTTTGCCACCGCGACTTTTCATATGAAGTATTGAGTTGGTTATGTTTGAAAGAAATCAAACTGGGTAACTACTAAAATAGTCAGTGATAGATAGTAAGTAATTTGGATTTTATTTCAAGTCGGTAAACTATTTGATGGAGCGGTCATAGGACATGATTAATAACAATGTCAAGATACTATGCTAAGGATCGTGACTCATATTGTTGATCGGTGAAGATGGTTTAATTGACTAGAAGCAACATAAACAGAATGAACAGGAAAACAAGACAAGGTTCTTGAACAGGTAATGAATATTTGTGAATTGGTGAAGAAATTTGAAGTGGCAATAGGATCGGTGATGTTTTTAGTAAAGTAGTAAGGTAGCTTTGTGATTTGTGGAAAGAATTTGACATCACATTGTCTGAGGTGTGCATTTGAGGTGGATTCTTCAAGAAGTTTCTTTTGGTCAAATGAGTTTTTGAAGATGGTTCAATTTCCAAGGTGAAATCTATATGGAAGTCGACGCGGTCAGAGAAAAATGGTTTATAAGTTGTTAGATACATTATATATTATATAATATGATCTAAATCATTCATATCTCATAACTAGGGCTTATTTTAATGCAATGGAAGAAAACCTATATATTGGAAAGTTGAAAAAGGAGTTATTTGTTGATTGTGAGTCATATAAGGATTCAATGACAAAGAAAGTGAAGGAATCAAGTGCGATCAAGATAGGGAAGAGTATAGTGTGTGGAGAATAGTTCAAATCTTAAAAGGATCTAATCATGCAGATGTAGTGCAATTTCATAGATCATTATATATGTTGCTTTCTAACCATTGTAACAATGAAATCCCTTAACAGGGTGGATCCTAACATATCTTTGTTGTAAATCCTCTAACAAGATGGCATTCGTATTGAATGTTTAGAGTCCTCTAACAAGGTTGTTCCTAACATGACAAATCCTAACAAATTAATAGGCAAATCACTTAACCGGGTAGCACCTAACAGTGCTTTTGTAAAACTTTAATAGGGTAAGCTCCTCATACGGCATATTCCATAAGAGTACAGATTTAGTGGGTACCAACTCCCACACATGGTTTTTCCCATTTGGATTTTCAAGAGAAAAATATGGTGTCTTCATTGTGTGATTGATTATTTGTGGATGCATGCTTTAAGTTTCTAGTTATATTAGTTGTTGTTGAATGTCATGGTGCATAAAGTTTAAAGAATTTGAAATCAGAGAATTTGTTGATTATTGATTCACCCCTCCCCTCTCAGTAATCAGACCTATATTAACAATTGGTATTAGAGCCTTGGTCCTCTCGGTGATAAGCTTAACAGCTTGAGGGAAAAGATTTGAAGATGTATAGGAAAGAAGTACCTAAGTTCACTAAGGATAATTTATCTACATGGATAAGCAAGATGAAGCTGCATTTGACGAGCATTGGAGATCAAGCATTGGTTCATCTCACAAACAAGTATGTTCAACCTACTAGAACCCTAACTGATGAACAAACAAAGAGAAAGATGGAGCATAACTTTGAAATGATAGAAATAGCAAGTGCTCTATCTGATGTTGAGTTTGTAGATATCAAGGATATGAATAATGCTAAAGACATGTGGGACAAGTTGATAACAGTTTATGGCGGTGATGTTCATGTTCATAAAGAAAAGGTGGATAGTCTCAGAGGAAAGTATGATGAAATGAGAATGCATGAAGGTGAGAAATTTTCCCAATACAACTATAGGACAAAGGTTGTTGCTGATGCAATCAAAGGAGTCGGTGGACAAATTGAAGAAAATGATGTGGTAAGTAAAATATTGAGAACCCTATTACCACAACATGCTATTAGAGTCTCTGTTATACAAGAATTGAGATCTATTAATCCTATAAATGTGACTCTAGATTTCTTGGTTGGAAAGATTACTGCTTTTGAGATAAGTAACTTTGATAACAGTATGCCTAGAATAGAATCTCCATTCAAAGCTTCCCTAACTATTGGTTCATTAAAGAAAGGAAAAGAAGTCTCTAACAGTTATAAAGGAGATAATAATTATGATTCTATCTTGTCTAAGTAAAGATAACAAGAAGAGTTGGAGGCACTACTAGCTAGGAGATTACCTAGAGGAAAAGGAAAGTACAAAGGTAAACTTTCCTTAAAATGATTTTCATGTAACAAAATTGGTCATATTTCATCTAGATGTCCTGACAATGACATGAAGGATAAACACAAGAGATTTAGAACTTCAAAGACAAGAGAAAGAAGGTATGTTACCTAGAAGAAGGAGTGACTGATGAAGAGTCAGATGGAAGAGATGATGAGGAAGAGATAGTCTCTATTGTAGTCAAAGAAGAACCCTCAACTGGTGTAGATGGACATAACGAGGAAAAAGAATTGATTTCAAGCATGAATTGCAATAATGACTAGATAATAGACAGTGGGTGTGCACATCACATGACCAGTGACAAAAGAAAATTTATTTTAGTGGAGGAATGTGATGGAGGAGCAATCAAATTCAGTAATGGTTCTCCATGTGTGGTAAGAGGTGAAGGTTCAATAGCACTTAATGATAACACTAATTGTGATTACGTTTATTGGGATGATGGATTAAAGTATAACCTGTTAAGCGTTGCTAAGTTGAATAAAAAATGTTTCAGATTGGAAATTAGTAATGGTATTTGCAATATCTTAATAAACTTTGGAGATTTGATTGCTATCAGTGAACGTACTAGAGGTAACCTGTTCTGATTGAACTCAACTAATAAACACTGCTTGTTTGCTAAAGTTGAAGATTGTTGGTTGTGGCATAAAAGATTTTGTCATGTTAATTTTGATAATCTGGTAAAGGTCAATAAGCAAAGATGTGTTAGAGGTTTGCCTACTTTAGCTAAGTTGGTAATGCTATGTGTAAGGAGTGTTAATTGGGAAAGTTGACTAGTTCTAGCTTTACTAGTAAAGTCTATTCATCACAGAGCATTCTTAACCTTGTACACACTAATTTTTATGGACCGATGAGAACTCATAGCTACTATGGAGACAAGTACTTTATCTTGTTTGTTGATGATTACTCAAGAATGATGTCTATTATGTTTTTGAAG
The DNA here is from genome assembly GCA_027943335.1 of Chamaecyparis obtusa. Taxonomy (NCBI): domain Eukaryota; kingdom Viridiplantae; phylum Streptophyta; class Pinopsida; order Cupressales; family Cupressaceae; genus Chamaecyparis; species Chamaecyparis obtusa. Next base: position 88,043 of record BSBK01005999.1, read on the forward strand.
GATAAATCTGATGCATTATACATGTTTAAGGTGTATAAAGCAAGAGTTGAAAAAGAAACCGGTAAAGAAATTAAGTGTCTTAGATCTAACAAAGGTGATGAATTTACTTCTCAAGAGTTCACAACATTTTGTGAAGAACATGGAATCAAGAGACAAATTTCAGCACCAAGGACACCCCAACAAAATGGAATTGTAGAGAGAATGAACAAATCCATAATTGATTGTGCAAGTACACTTTTATTACAAAACGGAGTGGATCAAATCTTTTGGAAAGAAGCGGTAAGTATTGTTGTCTATACTTTGAACCAGGTGCAACTTAAGAAAGGTACAAACAAAATACCTTATGAATTGTGGTATGGTCATACTCCTAATGTCAATTATTATTTTTTTAAAAATGGAAGTAAATGTTACATAAAGAAGGATGAATAAAATGGTAAATTTGATTCTAAGAGTGATTTAGGGATATTTCTAGGATATTCTAATAGAAGTAAAGCTTATAAGTATTTGAACAAGCATACCAACAAGATGGTTGGAAGTGAAAATGTTAGATTTGATGATTTTTCAAAGAAAAATGAGGAAGATAGCAAGAAGGAATTGGAAGACTATGACAGGTTTGTTTATGCTCAACCAGTGGAGCCAAATACAGTACCACAGATAAATGAAGTGATGAAAAATCCACAATTGGTGAATGATCCACAACCGAAGAATGATCTACAACCGATGAATGATGTTGAAGGTAACCAAAGAATAGAACCAATACTCCCAAGGCATGTGAAACTTAATCACTCTCAAGATCAGATTATTGGAGATAAAAATGTTGGAGTGATGACAAGGAGTAAGGTAAGAGAAAGTACTTGTTCACTATCTGAATTAGAACCTAAAATTGTTAAAGATGCTTTGGAATATAATGTTGGGTTAAGGCTATGAAATAGGAATTAGATCACATAGAGAGAAAAAAACATGAACTTTAGTACCCAGACCTATTGACAATAATGTTATAGGTATTGAATGGATTTTTAGAAATACGGTGAATGAGAAAGGAGAAGTGATCAGAAACAAGGCAAGGCTAGTTTGCAAAGGGTATGCACAAGAAGAAGGATTGGACTATGGTGATACCTTTGCACCTGATGCTAGACTTGAATGTGTAAGGATACTTTGGTATATGTTACTTTTAAAGGTTTTAAGGTCTATCAAATGGATGTAAAATCTACTTTTCTGAATGGTGTGTTAGAAGAAGAAGTATACATTGAACAACCTGAAGGTTTTGCTACTGAAAAAGATAAAGACATGGTATGTAAATTGCATAAATCATTGTATGGACTAAAACAAGTTCCAAGAGCATGGTATGAAAGGATACATGATTATCTTACTCAGATTGGTTTCACAAGAACTAGTGACAATAGCAATGTATATCTAAAATTTGAAAGTGAAGATAGGATATTGATTGCTGAATTTTTTATTGATGGCATAATATTTGGTGAAAATGAAGCATTGAGCAAATCATTTGTAGAAGCAATGAGGAAGGAATTTGAAATATCAATGATATGAGAGATCAAGTTTTTTATTGGTCTTCAAGTACAACAAATGAAGAAAGGAATATACATTAGTCAATCCAAGTATGTGAAGGAGATTCTAAAAACTTTTGGCATGGATGACTCAAACCCAATGGGAACACCTATGGTCACATGCTACAAATTGTCTAATGAGGATGAATCTAAAGAGGTGAATGAAACCATACATAGATCCATGATCGGTAATTTGCAGCATGTTGTTCACAGTACAGTGAATATTTCACATGTTGTCGGTATTGTTGCAAGGTTTTCTTCAAATCCAAAGGAATCACATATGGTTGCAGTGAAGAGGATCTTTAGATATCTCAAGGGAACTGAAGATTATGGTCTATGGTATGGTAAGGATGGATATTTTTCTTTTAATGTGTTTACTGATGCATATTGGGTAGGAATGTTGATGATAGGAAGAGCACAAGTGGTAGATCATTCTTTCTTGGTGAAAGATTAGTCTCCTGGACTAGTAAAAAGAAGAATTTTATTTCTCAATCTATTGCAGAGGCACAGTATGTTTTTGCTACTATTAATTGTTAGCAAGTGATATGGATAAAATTGATTCTTGAGGGAATTCATGAGGTCACATAACTGGTTGTTATCTATTGTGATAATACTAATGCAATAAATATTTCTAAGAATCTAGTGATGCACTCGAAGACAAAGCACATTGCAATAAAATATCATTTTCTAAGAGAACAAGTACAAGAGAAGGAGGTAAGGCTTGACTATGTTCCTACTAAAGAACAAGTTGTTGATATATTCACCAAGCCATTACCAAAGGATAACTTTGTGTATCTCAAAGGTAGATTAGGGGTCATTTCCCTATTTGAAGTTAATTAGAGGAAGATGTTGATTGCATCAATTCACATATGTTTATCATAATATCATATGTATGAATTGATGTAGAGGTGGACTACTCCATAAGGGGAGAAGTCTTAGTATGATGTTGTGATGCAATGATGAGGAAAGAACAAGCAAAGAACAATTAAGTATATTCCAAGATGACTGAATAACTAGACAAATTTGGAATTTTTGTCAAAGGGGGAGAATATAAGGGGAAGAATATTCATTATAAAGGGAGAATATATGTATGAATCAATATGATGGAGTGAGAAGATGTATGATCAGAGGTACAGATAGAATTGGAAACATTTTGCAAAAGTCAATAAGAGGATTGTCATGAGAGAGACACAGTGTTGTCATCAATGCCAAAGGTGGAGATTGTTAGCATAATTGATTCAGTGATGCTAAGTGTTGCATTGATGAAGATTGGTACATATTTGATGAAAGGTGAATTAGTTATTAGGTTATCATTGATGTCAACTAATTGACTTAGTGTTTTCAGTATGTGACCATATATTGTGTGAGTAAATCATGAGTTAGGGTATGTTTCTGAAGTTGTTATTCTAATGGAAGAATATTTTATGTGTTGTGATTCTAAGTTTGCAACTGCAACTTTTGATATGAATTATTGAATTGGTTATGTTTGAAAGAAATCAAACTAGTTAATTGCTAAAACAATCAGTGATAGATAGTAAGTGATTTGGATGTATTTCAAATTGGTAAAGTGTTTGATGGAGCGGTCATTGGACATGATTATAACAATATCAAGATACTATGTTGAGGATCGTGACTCATATTGTTGACCAGTGAAGATGGTTTAATTGACTAGAAGTGACATAAATAGAATGAACAAGATAATAAGACAAAGTTCTTGAACAGGTAATGAAGATTTGTGAATCAGTGAAGAAATTTAAAGTGGCAATCGGATCAATGATATTTTAAGTAAATTAGTAAGGTAGTTTTTTTAATTTTTGGAAAGTATTTGACATCACATTGCCAGAGGTATGCATTTGAGGTGGATTCTTCAAGAAGTTTCTTTTGGTCAAATGAGTTTTTGTAGATGGTTAAATTTCCAAGGTGAAATCTATATGGAAGCTAACATGGTTAGAGAAAAATGGTTTATGAGTTGTTAGATACATTGTATCTTATCTAATATGATCTAGATCATTTGTATCTCATATCTAGGTTTTATTTTAAGGCGGTGGAAGAAAACGTATATATTGGATAGTTGAAAAAGGAGTTATTTGCTGATTGTGAATTAGAGAAGGATTCGATGACAAAGCATGTGAAGGAATCAAGTGTGATCAAGCTAGGGAAGATTATAGTGTGTGGAGAATAGTTTAAGAACTTAAAAGGATACGATCATGCAGAGGTAGTGCAATTTCACATATCATTTTGTCTATTGCTTTCTAACCATTGTAATAGTGAAATCCCTTAATAGGGTGGATCCTAACAGATCTTTGTTGTAAATCCTCTAAAAAGGTGGCATTCATATTGAATGTTTAAATTCCTCTAACAAGTTTCTCCTAATAGGATAAATATCCTAACAAATCTATAGGCAAATCCCTTAACTAGGTAGCACCTAGCAGTGCTTTTGTAAACCTTTAACAGGGTAAGCTCCTCACAGGGCGTATTCCAAAAGAGTACAGATTTAGTGGGTACCAACTCCCACAAATGGTTTTTCTCATTTAGGTTTCCAAGAGAAAAATACGGTGTCTTCATTGTGTGATTGATTATTTTTCGATGTGTGCTTTAAGTTTCTAGTTATATTAGTTGTTGTTGAATGTTATGGTGCATAAATTTTAAAGAATTTAAAATCAGAGAATTTATTGATTATTGATTCACCCCTCCCCTCTCAGTAATTAGGCTTGTATTAACACAAAGTCACCACCAAAGGAAACAACTCCCCCTTGCTCTTTAGAGGGTTCTAAAGAAGATGAAGGATGAACGATGGTGGTTTGTAAGAGTAAACACACCCTGGCCTTTGCTCAAAAGTAATCAAATGGTTTGTCTCTTCAACAGTCGCTTCAAGAAATGACTCAACCCAAGCCTCAAGAAAAAATTTAGTTAAAGTCTTTCTTGAATCAGTCGACTGCTTCTTGTAATCACCTAAAAATGGTCTAGCTAACTAAGTGCCCCTAATTTCAATTAATTAAATCAAATAATATGCTAGAAATTAAATCAATTGGCTCGCATAATTAAATCAATCATCAAATAATCAATTAATAGAGCATAAAGATTATTTTAAATCAATTTATTAATTAAAAGATCTCTAAATATTTGTAATTAATAAAATAACCCATTCAATTTCATGTGCACAAATTTCTAATTTGGATTTTTAATTCAAATTTCTAATTTCTAAATTGATTTTTTAATTAAAAGAAATATCTAAAAGAATAAGAAATTTCTAAATTGAATTTTTAATTAAAATAAAGATTTAGAAAAATAAGTTCAATGAATATAATTAATATAATCTTTCGACTCTGCCCTTTTACTTAATTAAAAAAAAAGATTTAAAAGAATAAGAATTTTCTAATTTGAACTTTTAATTCAAATTTCTAATTTGGATTTTTAATTTTAATTTCTAATTTCTAAATTGATTTCTTTCTAATTAAAAAGAAGATTTAAAAGAATGTAAATTGTTAATTTCTCTCTCAGACTCATCCAACCACAAGAAGTTTCTAAAAATATGAGAGAATCTCAGCCACTCAACAAGATGAATCTCAATCACACATTCATTCTGTGATTTCTATATAAACCAACCTTTTAGCTCATTCAAAGGATCTAGTTTTCTTTTATTAAATGCATTATACCATTTTTACAATATACTCATTAAATATTAGATTTCAATTCTTAAAATCAACTTGCATGCTTCGATAATAGCTTTTAATTTATAGATTAATCATATAATCATACTAGTTTCATTGTTAGATTCATTGTTTTCTTAGATTCATGAGTCTATTCATAACTAGATTCAGATTATTGAATGCAATCATTTCATCTTAATCTCTCATGAATCTTCCGTTATGGAGTTGTCTAGTCATTGATCTCACAATGCTAACTAAGAGCATCTCTACATAGATCATACTCACTTCATATAGAAAGAAATAGATTGTTTCTAGGTAGTTCTTTTATTAGTTAGAGTAAAGATCTATTGAAGTGTTGTTAGTTAGATTGACCACATTTAACACATGCATTTCTGGCACCCACTGTGGGGCTTAGGCCTCAAGCTTTTAAAATTTTGTTAAATATCTGGATATCCATGCTTTTTTTTTTGTAGATTTTGATCTTTTGCAGGAGAAATAACTCCTTTGCAAAATGAAATAGCACATATAACCAACCTTTCGATGCTTCTACACAAAGTTTCGATGAGTACAAATAACATTCTGTCTTATGTCTAACATTTGTTTCAATACATATTCAATAGTTTAATGACGTCTTTAAGGGGTTTTTCACAATTTTTTTGAACTATTTCAGTGCGTTGTAGCTGTTAAATAGCACTTACAATGCTTTCTATAGCACATTTAAAGAAAATAGTAGCGCGTATGACAGTTTCTATAGTGCGTATGAATCTTTATGCAATTTTTAAAATCTAAATAATTGTTGATGATGAATTTCTATTCTTGCAAGTAACAAAACACAAACAAATCAGGAATTGTGTCTAGAGGATATAGGATTAGTTCTTTCAATCTTGAGTTATATGCATGCTTTGACATTTTGTTTTGTAGGACACATTTGTGCATCCTCCTAACTATTATCTGGAGGAAACTTGTCAAAGGCTATGAATTGAAACAATGAAAACTACTAATTATTGTAATGCAGGTTGCCTTATATATGAACTCAATATTGTCTTTTCATAAGATTTCTAGGCAGTTAATTGAAATTTAAACTTGATTCTTAATCTGATATGAGGATTATGCTCTTTTCCCATTGGGAAGATCAAAAACTCAAAAGTCAAATTAAGTTTGAGTTTAAGTTTTGGTAAATGAACCTTGTTTGGTGTGTTTGGGGAAAGGTGAAAAGATAGAGAAGTATGCTCTTCTTCCATTAGAAGAATCAAAACCTTGGACCCTTGAATCCAATCCATTTTCATTTCTTTAACCTTTAAAGGGCTTGTTAGTTGAGGAAAAAATCTCCCTAGAACGACCCAAGCGGGAACAAGCAGACACCAACTCTTCCACCCACTACAAATAAATACCTCTTTGAGATTAAAGTCTCAGAGGACTTAACTAGGTCTATTTTGATTACTTCGATATGCACATGGCTTGACAACCTAAATCATGTTATCTTGGTACCCGTAGGACATTTTTATGTCTCAATCATGTTTATAGGACTACAGTAAAATATGCTTTAGATATTCATAGAGACGAACGTCCTAAATCCTTCTCGCATGACTACATTTTCTGGAGTACTTATAGGGCTATAGGACTCAATCTCACATGCAAGACTATGGGGAATAGTTATGAATGGATGCCTTAACTACAATATTTAGTGTAGAGACCTCTCAGATCACCCCCAAATGGTTGGATATCTAAGTGCAAGGCAAATAGAAATTTCCCCAAGACACTCACCATATTGATCCCTCATTTGCATTACCACTCAGATAATATGGTCATCAATATCCATTGTGTGTTATTGGTCTATCATATTTAGAGGAGTCTTTGAGTGTGTTCCTAAGTCTGTGAGAAAGGATTTTCAATCTCTACCAAATCACTTAGGGATAAAAATGTGTTTGATTCTTCACTCATGTGTTTGTTAATCACTTGAAATTTGCAAAACCTATTGAAGACAAACATCAATTTATAAGCAACACTGAAAATGACCATGGTTTTTTTTTGTCATATATCTTGATTTTCCAAAGGTTTGTCTAGTCTCAATCTCTTTTCCTTCAAACTCAAACTAACTTATTCACAAGTGTCCAATACTTAGGCATTCAAACCTTAACTTCAACACCTTGTAGAAAGTTAAATTTTGACATTTTCACCAATATTCAAACCTCATAAATCTTCCATTTATAGTTCTAAGATGAAGTTAACAATAGTTGCTCCAAATATCGACATTGAGAACCCAATTACTCTTGACACTTATTCACATCAAAACTTTCATGCCTATGTAAACTGGGAATAAAAAATAGAAAGTTAATCTCAAGAACAATTCTCACATCATACCTTCTCTCCAATCTTCTAAATAAATGCATCAAGACAATCTTATAATGGCTAAAAACAAATGGTCTAAACCTTATGGTCTTAACAACAAGACAGAAGAGAAATTCTTATTGCAGCCCTATCAAAAAAAAGTCAATCTTTGAAGTTTGAAATTCAAGACTTAAATGAAGAAAATGATACATCATCCAAAAAATCCTCATTAAGATAAATTTTTCCTTTTCTCTATGATCACAATTCATCTATATATTCATAGTATTCAAATAAAATAAATACTTCACAACTTCGCATAATTCCTATCTATGATCAAGAACAATCTTACATCAAGATCAACTTCATGACAGTCCTATCTTTGATCAAGAACATATTCATGACCATCAAATCTTTGATCAAGAGTCTATCTCACAACCTCAAGAGAATATTGTGTATGATCAAATAAATCAAGAGGAATTAGTCCTATCTCAACAATCGTCATCACATGACAACATCAAATCAGAACATCACAATCTTGAATCTCATAACTCTTTGGTGAATACAAGTGCATCTAAATTTCCATTGGATAGATCATTTACTCATTTGGGACAATGTATTGAATCAACTTTGGAAGAACTCCTTGAAAACAATCTCATCATGTTGCCTCAAGTCACTTCATGTAGACTTTCATTCTTGAGAAACTATTGTGCATATCATAAACATAACGAGTATAAAACTATAAATTATATGGAGTTGAAACATGAGATACAAGATCTCATTAATGATGACTTAATCAAATTTGAAAATCCTAATGAATCATATAATGAAGATACTACTCTCAAGCTTGATAAAAATAATGAACCCATGTCTAGTAATAGTTATCATCCAGACTCTACTTCTTCCACTATTTTTTTGCCTCCTAAAGAAACTAAGTTATCCAAAGTTCCTCCACTGAAAAAAGAGCCTAATAATTTTAATGTTGACTATGTATACCCTCAAGGGTTACCTCTAAAATAAGTCCAAGCTAATCTAAATCTTGTTGCAAGTCTTTTCTATGCTTCAAAGACCATAGATCCCAAACTTTCATGTGCTTCAATATCTACTCCAAATGATCCTCCATCAACCCTTCAAGAATCTCCTATGCAGATCCAAAATTGTACCATGTCCTTAGGAGTAGCTCTATGTGAAGAGGATTATCCAAAGTATGAAGAAAAAATATCAATGAAGACCAAGATCAAGAAATTATCTAGTCCTATCCAATTTTTGACCAAGATCCTATATTCCAAGACTCCTATGATAATCCCCTCATATCTATTCACTTCTTCCTAGAAGATATACCTCCACCTCCTATATCTTATCCATATCCCAATCAAGATCAATATATTCCTTCCATCATCCCTAATGAGCTTACTAAAAATCAAGAGAAAAGCACTCTTCCTACATTATCCAAAGATTCTTGTCAAGATCATAATACCCCAACAACTCCTTGTTATAATCCTCCATATCCACCTTAAAAATATCTCATCCTTCCTAATCCTTTGTGTAAGAAATATTTAGTTGCTCCTATCAAAACTACTCTTAAGCCTATTGGTATAAATATGGATCTCACATATTAGAGGCTTGGCCATGCTACTCACTCTACAGATGCTATATCACTATCCATTATCTACATTTTCATCATTCAAATCCATCCTTGATCCTTATAGCTCAAAGTTAACACCTTCATATCTTACAGATTGGGACCTTATATCCCCCCATCCACTATACCTCTCACTCCTAGTTTGTCATCCACTTCCCCCATCATACCTCAAGGTCAACAAAGAAATGCATCCTTGAGAAATTTATATCCATCCATCCATTTGACCCATCATATCAACCTCATTCATCCATAATTCCCATGTCTTTTGGAAGCAATTTGGATGTACAACATAAAAATTATAAATACAAAAATCTATTTACATATGAAGATCACCATGTCCTATCTAATCTACATGTTACTACAAAGAAAAAGGAAATATTCAAGAGACCAAAAAGGTACACTATGCAAAGAATAAAATTAAAGAAAATGTGGGTTCCTAAATCCATCATGGAAGAATTACAATCTAAAGCACCTAAAAGGAAAGAAAAATCAAAAGCTATGTGGATTCCCAAGTCTCTCTTAACAAACTTGAATAAAAAATAAAAATCAGAGTTGACATCCAAGCTTCCAAAAGCTTCCACTCCATCTCCTTATAAACAAATTTCATCACCTCATACATCAATGCCTCGAGCTATTCCATCCATTTTTCCTCCATCCATCCACTACCCTTCAAGGTGTGTGTCTATATTGATCTTATCACCATTTAAATCTACCCATACACAAGCCTTTCAATACCTTATCCACTATCCAACCCATATATATGCTCCTTATCCTTGCATTCCATATCCTTCCATTCCCCTTATCCCATCCTACGCATAAATCCTTACCCACCATCTTCTTATCCTCTATATCATTCCCCTACCATCACCCCATAAACATCTTTGAACATACCTTTTCAAAGGCCTTGGCTCATCATCAAATACACTACAAAGGAGTGTTATCCAAAGAGCAACAAGTTTGAACTCCTTTAAAAAAAAATCAAATATTAGCAAAAAAAATTTTTTGAAGAAAAAGTGCATTGGTGAAAACTTGGTAAATAGGCACCTTGTGATGAGCCTCTTAAATGGCCATCTTTCTAAGTTCTTTTTGTTTCTTTTCAACACATTATTTGCAAAACAGATACATGGACTTATGGTTTTATATGCGTAAAGGCATAAAGTAGAAATATGGATGATAGAAGAACATGATATATTTGCTTAAAACTAATGGACATAAAGGACATAATACAATAATTATATATGCTAATGAATGATCCTTTTCCTATGCTATGTTTTTGGGTAGTTTCCTTCTTGTAGCCATATGCCTTGCAAGAGTATCAATTAGAACTTAATAATTTCTTCCTAATATTAATGATGTGAATATATATGTATCAAAGGTTGTGTGTGCATTAATCATTTTACAGGGATCAGTCATGGCGTATTTAAAGATCAACATAATAGTGTTGAAGGAGTCAAAGTCGGTCGTTTCTAAAAGATGCCTTCGTGTTGAAGAAGTCAAGTGAGCGCTCAAATAGTTAAGACGTTGCTGCAAGATCTTTGCATGAGGAACAAGTCGGTACCATTTTCTGTTAAATGTAGTGCACGAATCTAGGACCCACAACACACTATATTCTGGGAGCACTTATTCTTGATGACTGTTATTTTTGTTATAAGGCATTATGTATCTGTAACGATCCTCATTACTGGAGTGATCTTAGATTCAAGGAGTAGTTATAGTTTTCCTTTAAATAAGATGACTATTGTAACTCTTGGGAGTTAGTCGATTTTATGAATAGAAGCTTTTGCAATTGTAATACTATTTTTATCTAATTTCAATCCAAGTGTACTTGTTTCCCATGAATGAATAGAATACATAGTTTAAGTTTAATCCTTTTATCTTGATTGTGTTTCTATTCACTCATCCAAGGGGTCTCACTTGGTGAGTGAATTACTTTGTTAGAGTAGGAATCATTTTCATGCTTACTTAGAAGTAAAGTAGAACTTTATTGTTAGTGTAGCCACTAGTAATAGAACTAGTAGACTGTTCTTGCAACATAGGCGGTTAGATTAATTCATATCTGTAATTACTTGTTTTCCTAGAGTAAACTCATTTCCTTGTACTAGCATAGATTTCCTAAAGCTTAATGCATTTGAATTCCATAAATTAGTCATGGAGATTAAGAAAGTTTGAAGCATATACTTTGCAGATACCACTCCAAGTTTATGTCCCTGGTTGATAATTAAATGAGACTGAATGATCTAATTATCAACCATTTAGGGTGTCTAATCCTAGAATAAGTAGCCCAATGCTATAGGTTTCTGATGTAATTATTTGGCCAAGCATTTTTGGCACCGTTGTCGGGGATGGTGTTAGTTCAAACTTATCCTAGTATTCATGTTTCCAAGTTTTCATAGTTTAGAACTGAGTTTTACATAATCATTTTTATGCAAAGAAGAAGAGACCATCTTGGAAGATTCCTTCCTCAAAATGACCCATTTGAAATAGAAGAAATCAATCAACCTAAGCAAGAAAATCCCCAAGAAGTTGACCAAGAACCAAACCCACCATTTGAAAACCCATTTGCTGACACCTACCAAGAATTTCCATCATCAACATCTTCAAAAAGTCTTTACTTAATTTGAATGATCTTTTTTATGAGCCTGAATATCAAGATAATCCTTTAGCCATAGTTCTTTTCAAAGGACAACCTGGCCAAAACAATCCAAGAAGGGCTCAACCACCACAGTCTGCTTTTCCCTTTCCTATTGTTGACCTCCATGATAATAACAATCTCAAGAACATTCCTTCATCTGTACTTCGTAAGTTCTATGGACTGATCACTGAAGACCCTTAAACCTTTCTCTTTGAATTTGACATTCTCTATAGGAGTTATGACTACACAACTGATGCTCATAGGTTGAAGTTATTTCCTTCCACTCTTAAAGAGACAGCCTTAAGATGGTTCATGGGTCTAGGTGCAAATGTTGTAGGGGATTGGGATGCCATGCAGAATACCTTCTTGGACAAATATAAGGAATATTGCAGAGGCAGCGATTTGAAAGGAGATGACATTTTTAAAATGTCACAGAAGGAGGAAGAGACACTAGAGGACTATGTGTCAAGGTTTTTGTTTAACTTGCAAAAGAACACTCAACACGCTTTAAATGAGGAGTCTCATAAACATCTATTTTTGAGAGGTGTTAATGACTCTTGCATTGAAGCTCTAGATTTGATGGCAAGAGGAGATATCACACAAAGCACATGGGTCGAGATCAAGAGAATATGCCTAAACTACTCAAGGGCCATAGTAAAGAAAGGAAGAGGAATCAAACATACAAGTCGCAAAGCTAATGGCTCTGGTGTTTCAAAGCTAGAGATATCTCATGTCTTGGCGGAATTTAAGAAAGATATTATCAACACCATGGATACTCATCTAGATAAAATGCAAGCTAAGAGGAAGCATGAAGAAGCATAAGTTATGTTGGTCGAATTCTGCTCTCACTGCAGAGAAAGGAAGAGGAACTGTAAGTTCAAAACAATTGCATCTGTGGACACTCATTCAATGTCCACTGAGTTTAAAGCTATAGATGAGGAGAATGGAGAGCTTTTATACATTGCTCAAAAGATACCATGGGCTCAAAGACAAGGTATGCCTCAAGACCCCTTGAATAAATTTGGTTATAATAATAGTAGTCAATGGAAAAACCAAAACCCCCAAAATTTTGGCCCTCAAGGATAAAATTGGAATTATAATTGGTCTAACCAACAACCATAGTATAACCAGAACTATCAGAAACAACCTCCATTTAACCCATACCAATAACAATCTAACCAATATCAACAACCACAATAGAATAACCAATGGCAACCACATGGTAACTAGCAACATCAACCTTAGTGGGGACCCAATCAGCCTAATCAACACCAAGCTATCATGCCTCCACCTCTTGCAACCAATAATAACCCTCAGAAACAAACACAACTACCTGCACAACCAACTCCAAATCCAATTAACAAGCATAATAATAAGCAACAAGCTTATTCCCTACAAGTGAATGATATTCACCTAAGATCAGGAACTACATTGCCTGCACCTAAGGAACCTATAATAACTTAAGTTATTGATAATGAGGAAATACATGTGAACTGAACCACTATTGTTCCACCTATTCCACAATCTACACCAATATTGAAAAATCCACCTCATCCACAAAGATTGGCACAATCAACACCCCAAAAAGAAAATCCTATTGCAGCTTATTTGATTGACCAACTTAAGAAAATGACTGTCCAAATTAATTTATTGGATGCCCTCAAGGAAGTTCCAATTTATAATAAGGCAATCAAGGAAGCATGTATTAAAAAACTTGGTAGAAAGAAGAAAGACCCTGACACAGTCCATGTCCTTGGGCAGCTTTCTGATCTCATGTTAAATAAATTTGTAATGCCTAAATACTCTGATCCAGGAAGCCCGGTGGTTACTATCCATATCAATGGTATATAAATACATAATGTCTTGATTGATTTGGGAGCATCTATCAATGTTATGACTAGGGAAGTTTTGTTGAGGCTTAACATCATTGGTTTAATGGAAACACCTATAATACTCCAGTTAGTTGATAATTCAACTATTAAACTGGATGGCATGGTAGAAGACATCATTTTAACACTTGATTCCTTGGATTACCCATCAGATTTCATAACCATGTCTCCCAAAGCTACTATAGGAGGATATCCATTAATCCTAGGAAGACCTTGGCTAGCCACAACAGATGCTTGCATTGCATGTCACTCGGGAAAAATGACAATATTTTATGGGATTAATACCAAGAAAATGACTCTGTATTCTCTAGCCAAACCCCAAGTTGAACTTGACCAAGTTATGTGGCCAGATCTAGATGGTACCCTTGAATAAAATTCAGTGCAACAACTCATGGTTATAGGAAGAGATCTATTTATAGTCTCACAAGAAGAATATGACATACTAGTGGCAATTCTCACTAATCAATATGGCTCTGAAACATCTTCTTGTGTTGTCCCTAACTGTTCCCGTCAAACTGTACTGCCCAAGCAAACCTCACCTAAGTTTCCTGTAGCATCTTATTACCTTCATACCTTGTTACCTCATGAGATAAAGTCACCTTCATTTGTAGAAATTATGATGCTGGATAAAGTAAAAAGAGTAGAAATTGCCTTAGGTAGGGAGTTAAATGTAAATAAGAATCTCACAACATCTCAGATGAACAATCTTCTCCAACTTTTTCAAGAAAGTAAGCAAGCCTTTGCATGAGACTATACTGATATGAAGGGGTTAGACCCTAAGATTTGTACCCATAGGATTTACATAAGTCTTGAGTCCAAGCCAATTAGACAGCCCTAGAGAAGAATTAACCCTACTATGAGAGATATAGCGAAGACTGAGTTACAAAAACTTCTTAGTGTTGGTTTTATATATCCTATTTTTGATAGTCAATGGGTTTCTCCTTTAGTGATTATTCCAAATAAAGGATGGAAATGGAGAGTTTGTGTAGACTATAAAGAGCTTAACAAAGCCACCCAAAATGATCACATTCCATTACCTTTCATTGACCAAGTACTTGAAAACCTCATTGGTAAAAAGTATTTCTCATTTCTAGATGGTTTTAATGGATATAACAAAATCCAGATATCACCAAAAGACTAGGATAAGACAATGTTCACTTGTCCTTGGGGAACATTTGCTTATTCAGTCTCGCCATTTGGATAATGTAATGCACCTACTATTTCCAGAGAGCAATAATCATTATTTTCTCTGTCATTTCTGTTGACTGTGTTGAAATTTATATGGATGACTTCACTGCATATGGAACTACATTTGAGGAGGCGCATGCTAACTTGGAGAAAGTTCTCAAAAGATGTTAGGAGTATAACCTCTACCTTAACAGTGAGAAGTGCTACATGATGATGGAAGAGGGAGTTGTTTTAGGACATTACCTTTCATCCTTTGGCATTCAGGTTGATCCTACAAAGATTGAGGTCATTAGTACACTTCCAACTCCCGCAAAGCAGAAGGATGTCAAAAGTTTCCTTGGACACGTTGGTTACTACAAGAGATTCATTAAAGACTTTAGCTAGCTTGTAGCACCATTGTATAACCTGTTGAAGAAAGAAGTGGAATTTGAATGGACAAATGACTGTGAACTGTCATTCCAGTAGCTAAAGGATGTTCTGACAAAGACACCTATCCTTAGAGGACCTGACTAGAAACTACCATTTCATATTCACACTGATGCATCAGACTATTCCATTAGAGTGGTGTTAGGACAAAAGGAAGGTACATTTAAGCATGCTATCTATTATATTAGTAAAAATTTACAAGGTGTTGAACTGAACTATATTGTCATTGAAAAAGAATTGTTACCAAAATCTGTACACTAAATAAGTTCAGACATTATATCATTGGTTATGAAGTATTTGTTGTATGCACCCTAAAATGGTCACCTAGACTTTGGGCCCCCATTTAGCAATTTATCAAATCCCTGAATCAATATTTTCAAATATCAACATTTTTCAAATATATCAATTTCCTTGATCAAATCATAATCAATTCAATATTTCCTAAGGTTTGAGCCTTATTTAATTTAAAAGAAATAAAAAATAAAAATCTTATTTAATTAAGAGAACATGCTCTCTTTTAATTAATTAAAAATCTCTTTTAATTAAATAATAAAATCATTTTATCCTAAGCCTTTATTTAATTAAAAGGAATTTCCTCCCCTTTTATTTAAATAAAAAATCTCCACTTTTCTTCTTATCCTTGTTGCACAAATAAAGCATTTAATTCTTATTTATAAAGAAAAATAAAATAAAAGTATTTTTTGTCTCACATGGACATAAAGTAAATGCTCAACATAAAGTAAATGCTTCTAATTTTCTTATTGGAGGATATTTGTGCACAAGGATCAAGCTTCTTTTTTTCTCCACCGTTGATTAAGTCTTTTGCCTCTTAATCACAATGGTTCATTCTTTTTCATTTCCTATAAAATAAGAGCTCTCTTCCTCATTTGCACACACCATACATACTTGAATTATTATGCTACAGGTTTTCTAAGTCATTGAAGCTTTTGGAGATATTCTTGCATCAAGTTTTAAAGATTTGGAGCATCATTGGCATTCATCTTGCATCTAAATCACATCCTAACTTGCATCATAGTTGCATTATCATGGTATCATTTCCTTTCATGTTTTAGATTAATCTCACATAGTTTAATTAGAGGGTTTGTAACTCTTTCATTTCCATTTTCATAGCTTAATTGCATCTTCATTCTTATAAGATTAATTTGCATTCTCATATAGATTTGCATAGCATTGCATTCATTTGGAATCTCTCATTGTTGGCGCCCACCATGGGGCAACCCACTTTTTACATGCTGGTTTTGATTATTTTTGGAGCTAACCCTTGTGCAGATTTGTTTGGAGACAAAAAAATCTTAGATTTGAAAGATTTGATCATATCTCCCAAACAACTTGGTGTTTTGGTCTGAAATTTTTTTTTTAGGTTGGCGACATATTAGAGAAGCTCCAAAAAAAATTCTAGAATTTTTGGAGGTAATTTGTATTTTTTATGATTTTTTCTTTATTTTTCATTAAAAAAATCAATTTTTGGCGCAAATCAGCATATGTTTCAGAAATTTTTATATTTCTGGAAAGGTCTTGGAATTATACAGGGGGCCCATTCACTGTGTTTTTAATTTAGAAATCATATCATATCTCATTTGGTCAATTTATAAAAACTGGTCTATTTTGGTAAAATGGGTCTCTAGGGCACAAATGAAGAGATTTTTCTAAAAATTTTATATTTTTGAAAAGCTCTTTGTTTTTTGACAGAGGTCTCTTTTCTGTATTTTTGGTTTAGGGTCCGAATTCATGTGGTAAAAATCAAATCTTGTTGACTAGGTCAAATGCAAAAAAAATAAAATTTTGTGATGGGTACGCACTTATTTTTCATTGTTCAATGCATGATATGAATTATCATTTGGATTATTTGCTGGTTATCATTACTCCTAACAATTGATTTTCAGATCTAACCACCCTAGGGTTTGCATAAGTTGGATATACATTGCATATCTTGTTTACTTGTTTTCTTGTCTTGTTCATTTGAAGGTACATGACTTGCTTTCATGAAAAATGCTTAAAACAAACAAAAAAAGGGTGAAATCTACTAAGCGCGTTGCGTTGGAATTGAAGTATTTTGTTATAACTCTACAAAATTTGGATCTTGGGATTAAAATTGAACCTCTCATGTGTTTGGCTTGAGTGTTTACATGCTTTCATAAAACACATTTCAATTGATGCTCTTAATGGGAAATGAAAGAACATAGATTTGTTTTTCCAAATTTGTGTAAATGAATGCTTGTGTTTAAACCTTAAGTAATTCTTAGTTTCAATATCAAATATTTCATTGAGTGATTAAGGGCATGGATTCATTCCTTATTTACATAGAGAGTTAAATGCACCACTTTGTGGACTCACTCTATGTTTGCTTGGAAAGTTAAATATTCTATTGATTCAACCCTTTGTCATTTGTGAGTAGTATTGATAAGCAACTTTAGATTACTTGTGATTGATCTAGATTACTATCTTGGGTTATTGGACTCGCTAATCCGCCGGCCCCTCATTTTCACCACGTGGTTGCAAGATCAGCGCCACATTAAAGGGGAGGGGTCTACAGGAAAAAAGCGTTAATTGCTCCACTAGGCAACCCTTTTGTGCTTTTTGGAACTCACTTGCTTTCTAAGGTGTGGACTCACTTTGAGTTGATGTGAGGAGTTAAATGTTCCACTTTTGGACTCACTTTGAGTTGGTGTGAAGAGTTAAATGTTCCACTTTTGGACTCACTTTGAGTTTGTGTGAAGGGTTAAGTGTTCCACTTTTTTGGACTCACTTCACATTCTCTTGAAGGGTTAAATGTTCCACTTTTGGACTCGCTTCACATTATCTTAAAGGGTTAAATGTTCCACTTTTGGACTCACTTCGCATTTACTTGAAAAGTGAAGTGTTCCACCTTTAGTGCTCTAAATACTTTTGATAGTGAATTACTTAGTTTTTATTTCTAGAAGGCCTGCTTGGGGACACACCACCTCAAGGGATGACCTTAATTCCTATGTTCTGGCGGAGTATAAATATCAGGAGGTGAATCCAAAGACACCTCTCTTGGGAATTGAGTTTGATATCACTCTTGGCTAAGCCTCAAAGAACTTTATACCTTTGAGAAGTGAAGGAGGAGATTTGGGTTACCGTCTCCCCCCGGCTGTGTGATTTTGGATTCTTCTCATCTACGAATTTGGGCCTCACGTACCTTGTGTATATTAAGGACTCCTTTTAGAAAGCCACATATATCCTTGTAGACAACTTGTTAAGGTGTTTTTGTGTTCTATGTGCTTGCTAAAACATTTTCAAGAACATACAAAAGTAGAATCTTTAAGGAGTAGAATACTAAGTCACTATCTCTGTTCATGCACAAGGTTGCTTTGTCCCTTGCCCATTGCTTGAAGACTATTTGCTTGAATTCCCTGATTGTTGTTCTATGTGCTTGATCATCATTGTGAAATCTTTTGAAAGATCTAATTGGAATATTGAAACTGAGTTTTGTCTTGCTGTAGTGAGTTCTCCTTAGAAGCTTGGTCTTCCTTGGTCAGTCCAGGTAAGATCTTAGATGTTGTCATGTTGCTCAACATCTCAATGAATGTTATGGTATCAATTGCACAAGATGACTCTTAGTCTTCTTCTTTCTTCTCCATTTCCCATGTTCTTCTAAAGTCTTCTATTCCCATGGGAAATTCTTCTTCTTCTTGATTCTTTTACTCTTACTATCTAGTCTACCTTCTTCTATTCATCTATTCATTTCTTCCATGCTTGATTTCTCCTCTTCTATAACCATGAATCTTGACTATCTAGTTTTGGAACCTTTATTAAGAATAGATGATCTTGAGCTCATTGACATATTCAAAAAGTGTTGTTCCTCCAAAATTCTCATGAGTGATGAATTTATAAAAAAAATAAAAGAAAAGATGATTAAATCAAATGCCTTTGCTAGAATCATAAACATGATCATATCACGATCTTCTTCTTCCAAACATTCTTCATCATCTAAATCTTCTCATTCTTCTTCATCTTCTAAGTCTTATCATGATTCTTCTAAACACTATTCACATTCTTCATCTTCTAAGTCTTATCATGATTCTTCTAAATCTTCCAAATCTTATCATGACTCTTCTAAATGTTATTCGAATTCCTCATTATCCAAGTCTTCTTCTTCCAGTAGTTCTTCATTTTCCTCTTCTTCAAGATCTCATTCTTCTTCTACTTCTTCAAAGAGTCTTACTTCTCTTCAGAAGACATACCATAAAGAGCAACGTGATAGTCCTTATGATGTCTCTTCCATAAAGAGTGACACACCCACCTATGATGACTATGATGATGGACAATGTAGTGATACTTATGACACCTTTATTCCTAAGAGTCCTCCTAGTCGTGTCCTTGTGCTTACTGGAAATGGGTCCTCATATTGGAAAGATCGTGATGGTGATCCATATGATTCAGATTTTGAAAGAAACTTTGATGAGTTTTGTGAACAATACCTTGATTATAATCCGGCTACTACTGTTGAGGAATATAAAATGCACCGTGCTGATTTGAAACATAAATATTACAAGAATCCTTCTTCTAGGAACTCTCATGCTGAAAATAAAGATTGCACTCTCAAGCAAGATCATGTTAATGTTAAACCTTTGTCTTGTGATGGTTCCCTTCCATCCTCTACTTCATCCAATGCCCATACATCTCCTAGTTCTTCTGAGTCTTCTAAATCTTTCGCAAATCCTTCATCCAACAAAGATCCTAATACTTTCCATGCAGTTCCCTATAGTTATCCTCAAGGGCTACCTCTTAAAGAAACTCAAGCTAACCTTCACTTGGCTGCAAATACTTTCAATAATGCTAAACCTAAAGAGCTTAAGCCTTTAAATGCTATAATGCCTACTTCAGCTAGTCCTTCACCATCTTCTCCAAAGTCTTCCATACAATTTCAACATGCTTCCTTGTCCGTAGAAGTGGCTCCATGTCAAGAGGACTCTAAAAATGATAAAGAAAAAAATATAAATAAATATCAAGATCAGGAACCCTCCATGTCATCTAATTCTCTTCATGATGTATCTCCCCTATTTCATGGTTCTTTTGATCCTCTATGCTCTTCCGCATTCATTCCACCATCTCCTAAGCAAGATCAAGCTACTACTTACACTATTGAGCTTATTGATAATCAAAATAATCTTACCACACTTTCGTTTTCCAAAGATGATACTTCCATTAAGGTTATTAAAAATGGTGTTGTTACTTCTGATGTAAAGCCTATTGAAAATCAAAAGAAAGTTGATACACTTATGCTATCCAAAGATCCTTGTCAAGATCGAAGTCTTCCATCTTCTTGTTCTACCACTCCATGCTCACTTTCGCTTTCTACTCTTCCTAAGTCTTCGCAAGCTTTGAATGATCCTATCAAAGAAGGTGCTCCTATTCAAGATGTCCAGGATCCTGTTGAAAATTATAATGCTCACTCTAAAGATGTTGATATCCTTGGTTGTGATATAGATGCTGATGAACTTATTGATTATCTTTCTACGTCTTCCACATCTATCCTTGGACCTCCTCCACCGATACTAAGGGCTTCATGTCTTCCTTCCATCTTGGGCCCTTATGTCCCTTCACTTTCCCCTCCTAATTTTCCTAATTCGTCATCCATTTTGGGTCCTTACATCCCTCCATCTCCTATCTTTCCTCAAGATCAACATAGATGCATACCCTTGAATCCTTTTCATCCACCCACCCATCTAAACCAGTCATATTCTCCTCCTTCCACAAATCCCAAGTCTTTTGGAAGTAACTTGAATGTTCAATATAAGAAAAAGAATCAATACAAGAATCCATCAAAAAAAGAAGATCACCATGTCTCCTCTAATCGACATGGAAACATAAAGTCAAAAGAGATATCTAAAAAGAAAACTACAAGACAAGTATGGGTTCCAAAATCTATCATTCAAGATATTCTCTATAAATCATCAAAAAGAAATAAAAAGCCTAAGGCTATATGGATTCCAAAGTCTCTCTTGAAAGAGTCTAATATTGAACAACAAGTGAAGTTGACATTCAAGCTTCCAAAGGCTTCCACTTCATCTTCTTCCAAAAACATTCTTCCATTTCATGTGCCTGAACCAAAACCTTTGCTAAATATTCGCTATATTCCTTCTCGTATTCCTTCCTTCACATTTCCTCCATCCTCTCGCCACCCTTCAAGGTGTGTGTCGACGTTGATCTTGCCTTCGTTTCCATCTACTCTTTCACAATCCTTCCATTCATTATCCTCCTACCTTCTATCATTTTTCCTCATTTGCCTATTCCTCCTATCTTCCAACCTCACTCACTTTACATAAAACCTTATCCTCCATCTTTCTCTTTCGTTTTCCTTTCCCTATCAGCATCTTTGAGCATAGCATTTTGAATCCTTGACATATCATGGTTTATCCTTTCAAGGAGCATTATCTAAAAAGCTTGCCTTCTTCCAAAAAAAGATAAAATTAAAAAAAATAGAAAAAAAAAAAAAAAAAGAAAGAAAAAAATGAAAAAAATTGAAAATGTGCCATGGTGAAAACCTGGAAACAGGCACCTTGGTAGAAAAAGTAAAGAGAAATAAATTTGTCCTATGGTGAAAACCACTCCCTTGTGGCACCTTGGATAAGTACCGTGATGAAAACCTGGCAATCAAGCATCATGCGTAGTTCTTCTACATTTTTCATCCATTTCATCTTCTCTCTTTGATCTTGACAATGTTGACCTATACTTGAATATTTAGCTATTTTGTGAGCTATCTTACAATGATCTTGCTTTCATTTCATTCATGTTTAGCCTTCATATTCATTTTCCCTTCATTCATTCTAACCTTTTGCTATCATTTTCCTCTTTGGTCTTGATCTAATAAAAAAAGAGTAAAACACGATGCTATGAAGTCTCTTGACATGTCTACTCCTTTGGACTGCATCCTTTCCTGCTCTTATACCACGCTTTTGAGGCTTATCCTATGCTGGCCTTTCATTGCTTGTCCAGATGCGCTTTAAATGACAATTTTTTTTCCTAGCTTAGGTATTCTTGAGGAGTTTGACTTTGAAGATTTCTTCCCTTTGTTCGCTTTCATTCTCCTTTCCTCCACTAGCTTGCTTATCCATCTTGCCCTCCACATTGCTAGACATTGGGACTACATGATGTGATCTTTCTTGGGAGTTTGATGCCTATTCTATCTGGGGGCATCCTTTGTATATATTTTATTGATCCTGAAAAAAATACCAAAAAAATTCATATATGATGCTGAAAAAATCCTAAAAAGCATATATAGTCTTGAAAAAATACAAAAAAATCAAAAAATTCAAAAATTCAAAAAAAGAAGAAAATGTGCCATGGTGAAAACCTAGAAACAGGTGCCTTGGTAGCAAAAATACAAAAAAAAAAGAAAAAAGAGAAAAAATTGCAATAAATCCAAGTGGTGAAAACCTAGAAACAGGCGCTACTTGAGGCCTTTGCACTCCTATTTGTTAGCATGTGTCCTCGACACTTAGCCTTTCCATCATGCCTTGACCCTATTTGACTTGGTCTGGAATTGGTCTTTGTCTTTGTCTAGGGAGCATAACTTTTAGCATTGGTCTTTTAGGTGCGTTTGTCTCTTGGGGCATTTCACAACAGGTGTTTTTCAACACCACCCCAAACAATGTTTTTCAACACTACCCTTGTGTCGAGTGTTTCTCAACACTTATCAGATGTCTTACACAACAGTCTAGTATGATGTGATATTTCTCATTAGCAGATGTGATAACCAGAGTTTGACTCTATGACCAACACACACGAACTTAAACAATCAACTCGCTTGAGATATGTTGACTTTATTTTTCTTTGTGTGCTGTCTATGAAGATTTCTTTGATGAGTGGTCTCTCCCTGAGAAGTTTTCAATGATGCATAGCTAGAAGACTGAGGGTATGAGAACATGTTTTATTTCTTTATCTTCTTGTGGGTATATTTTGTTGATCCTAACTATCATGAGCATTTATGCCGGTCTTACTTGACACTATGGATTGACAAGGTATTATCCTTGACTATTTTGTGAGTGCATTCTTCTAGTTATCCTGACTTTCATGTGTCTTCATACAAGCATAATCTTGCCATATCAAACTTAGGTAATCTCACTGCATTAGTCATCTTGACCTCCATGTCTTTGATGCCTAGGTGGGATTTCCACATTTCTATCTGATAAAGATCATATTCATATCCACATAGTTATGCTAGTGTGCATTGTATGATCTTACGACGCTACCAATAAAGCTCGATGATGATAATTAGATGTCTATAAGCATTGTGACCTTGCAAGTCAACCACTTTTCGTAGTAGCTTGCATTCTTAGGTTCATCATAGTTTAGCTTTTGCATCTTGCATATGGAGAGAGCTCTCTTTTTTTATCATCTACGGACTAGTTGGTCAACTATGCTCATTTTCTGATTCCTCTTGATCATATCTTTCATTTCTGATCTTTCATATCACATCATTTTCTATCCATTTTCGGACTTGAAATCAAAATTTGAGTCGCGTTTCCAAGTTTTCTCATTCTTCTATGTAGTTGACTGACCTTTTGAGGCATAATTCTTTGATTTTCGATGGAATTTCTTCCTTTCCATGTCTTTCAAACTTCTAGTCTTTCATTCACCCCTTTTGCTTCCTCTCTCTGAGGTTTGACTTAATCTTTATCCTATATCTTTCCCAGTCAAACCTAGTCAACCTGGGGCATATCTTCACTGTTTGATGGTTATCTTATCATGCTCCCTTATCTTTAGTTGTGATTTCATTTTGATATGATCAATCTTTATCAATTTTTTGTTCCTCTCTATCTGATTTTGATTTCGATTCCGAGGGGGCAGTACCTATGAGATTCTCATCCCTGATTCTCTTGATTTTCTTGATTCAGACATCTTTTGTGAGCTTTTGCTCAAATTTGAGATTCTTATCTCTTACTTTGAATGTGATCCCGAATCAACCTCATGTTCAAAGGCCTTCGTTTATGCTTTGTCCGGGTGTGATCCCGAATCGACCTCACATCTGAGTTGTTTTGTGATCCCAAATCGATCTCACATTGTAACTTCATTCTTTGACTACATGTGTTCCCAAATCGATCACACATTAGTCAAAGAGGGGCAAATGTATGCACCCTAAAATGGTCACCTAGACTTTGGGCCCCCATTTAGCAATTTATCAAATCCCTGAATCAATATTTTCAAATATCAACATTTTTCAAATATATCAATTTCCTTGATCAAATCATAATCTATTCAATATTTCCTAAGGTTTGAGCCTTATTTAATTTAAAAGAAATAAAAAATAAAAATCTTATTTAATTAAGAGAACATGCTCTCTTTTAATTAATTAAAAATCTCTTTTAATTAAATAATAAAATCACTTTATCCTAAGCCTTTATTTAATTAAAAGGAATTTCCTCCCCTTTTATTTAAATAAAAAATCCCCACTTTTCTTCTTATCCTTGTTGCACAAATAAAGCATTTAATTCTTATTTATAAAGAAAAATAAAAGAAAAGTATTTTTTGTCTCACATGGACATAAAGTAAATGCTCAACATAAAGTAAATGCTTCTAATTTTCTTATTAGAGGATATTTGTGCACAAGGATCAAGCTTCTTTTTTTCTCCACCGTTGATTAAGTCTTTTGCCTCTTAATCACAATGGTCCATTCCTTTTCATTTCCTATAAAAGAAGAGCTCTCTTCCTCATTTGCACACACCATACATACTTGAATTATTATGCTACAGGTTTTCTAAGTCATTGAAGCTTTTGGAGATATTCTTGCATCAAGTTTTGAAGATTTGGAGCATCATTGGCATTCATCTTGCATCTACATCACATCCTAGCTTGCATCATAGTTGCATTATCATGGTATCATTTCCTTTCATGTTTTAGATTAATCTCACATAGTTTAATTAGAGGGTTTGTAACTCTTTCATTTCCATTTTCATAGCTTAATTTCATCTTCATTCTTATAAGATTAATTTTCATTCTCATATAGATTTGCATAGCATTGCATTCATTTGGAATCTCTCATTGTGTGGTTGACTAGCAAGGTCATGAGTTTATAGCTCTAGCTGAGAGCAATTTTACAAATCTTGCAACTCCATGCATAGAGAGCTATGGATTGATTTGTGAGGGCTCGTTATTGAGTTTTCTTGCATGTAAGGATTCATAGAAGTGTGACAACATTTTAGTACACATTTGTATACATTGATCATTTAGCCATCAAATACTTGATGAACAAGCCTTCTATCACTAGCAGGTTAGCAAGATGGTTACTCCTTATGCAGGAGTTTGATGTGAAAATCATTGATAAACCAGACAAAGCTAATGTGGTGGTTGACTTCTTATCTAGATTACAAGTTCCATATGATCCTAAAATAATTGATGATAGCTTCCCTAATGAGAGCCTATTCTCTATTGATACTTACAATCCATGGTATGCTAACATCGCAAACTACCTTGCTACATGAAGGACACCACCTCATTTCTCGCCTAGAGAACGCAGACTTCTAGTTGAGAAAAGTTTTAATTTCTCATGGATCTCAGGATTTATGTTCTACACATGTCCTAATTAGGTCACCAGAAGGTGTGTTCAAGAGGATGAGACATATGACATCCTTAGGGCTTTTCATGATGAACCATGTGGAGGTCACTTTGCAGAAAAGAAGACAACATACAAAATCTTGACAACGTGATACTATTGTCCTACCCTACATAAGGATGCAGCCAAGTATACGAGGCACTGTGATAGATGCCAGTGCATGGGATGCCCAACTAAGTCAGATGAAATGCCTTTATAGCCTCAAGTATTGGTGACACCATTTGATAAATGGGGCATCGATTTCATTGGACCTATCGAGCCATCTTCTCATAGTAAGTCATATATCTTTGTGTGTACTGACTATGCAACAAAATGGGTAGAAGATAAAGAAATGTGGCATGCCAGAGATCACAAAGTAGCAAAATTTCTATATGAATATATCTTTACTAGGTTTGGAGTTCCTCATGAGATAGTAACAGATCAAGGTGTGCAATTCACTTCTAATCTTATCACTAAATTGATGCATGAATACACAGTGAGACATGGTAAATCTTCACCGTACCATCCACAGGTTAATGGACATGTAGAGATAACAAATCAGGAAATCAAAGCAATCCTAACCAAAATAGTTATTGTTCATAAGAAGGATTGGGCTACCTACCTACCAGAAGCTATCTGGGCTTACAAAACAACATGGAAAACAACAACTAGTTTTACCCCTTTTGAACTAGTTTATGGAAAAGCTGCATCTATGCCTATCGAGTTTCAACACAAGACTCTTAGGACGGCATTGGAATTAAACATTGACCTTACCAGGGCACATGAGGAACAAATATTGTAGCTGAATGGACTAGATAAGTATAAAAAAATTGCACTTCACAATACTAAATTGATTCAGAAGCAGAGGAAGAAGTGGCATGAAAATTTCATCAAGGAAAATAAATTTTCAATTAGTGATTGGGCACTACTATATGACTCACGCTACCAACACACCCCAAGTAAATTTTAGACATGGTAGCTAGGACCTTATGAGATAGTTTTAGTGTTTGAAAATGGAGTCATTTAGTTATCTACTATTGATCCCGTACGATTCAAATTGTTTGTCAATGGTCATCGACTCAAGATCTATCAAAAACCTATGAGTTGAGAAGACTTCCTGCAACAGTTCCAGCAACACGACGACATCAACACTCCTACAGTAGAAGTATATGGATCTTCCACCCATATTTTCACTAATCTTTGATTCCTATCAGAGATTCCATAATAAATGTTTCACTTCATGTGAAATTATTTATTCGTAATAAAAATTCACCTCACCTCCTCTCTCTACCATTTTTTTGTACCATTGCATCACTCCAGTAGTGGATGTCATATTTCAGAAAAATCTTCCTGCAATGCTTACCAGGTTTGTGACACATACCTTTGTACATATTTTATTTTATTCATTTTAATTAGGGTTACGTGTTGATGTAATTTTTACTTTTGCATGTTTTGGCCTGGTGGGACTCATGCTCTAAACTTAGTTGGGGGGAGGGGAATATTCCATATTTTTCAAAAATTAAAACATTAGCATGTAAAAGAATAAAATACATTTCTTGTCTTTTTGAAATGTTTTTTGTCATGTTAAAGCAGCCTATCATTTTGTGCTTACATCATGATTAGAAGGAATTAAAGGTTCAAGATTAATTTACGATGATACATTCACATCGTGTTCAGGGTGGCAGACCTCAACACGAGTAAATGTATTATGAAATAGCATGAATTGAAACACTTTTAATTGCCTGGAGTAAATAGCATTCAGTACTTCATTTTTCTTGTCTGCAACACTTTGAGTCTGTAAAACTTTGAAGCTTGGGTCGCCATTCTAGTGCCTTTGCAAAAGTTTCTATCTATAATGATGGGGGTGATATTCAGAGACATGAACCAATTGATCACAAAGTTTTATTAGGTGATGCATCCAGCCATGAAATGTTTGAGAGAAAGGGTTGGTTGAATTATTGTTTGAGCCTCAATGGTTTTGACGAAGGAATTGCTTCTCAGTTTTTAAGTACTCTACATAATGGATTTGCAGTGGTGAAGGGGTTAAGAATTGAGTTTACAGAAGACATTATGGTAGAAGTAATAGGACTGCCTCAGGAAGGTGAAAATGGGCTAAGGACTTAGACTTGCACTCAGCTAAGGCACATTTCACCGTGCATGGTGACCCGCAACTAATAATTGACAAGAAGCAAGGCACCTTAAGGATGTCCTTTCCATTAGATTATGTCCAACCAACTGCGTTTATAATACAATATTTTACCTATGAAGTGTGTTACAAATATCTACACGGTCTACATTTCAAACTTTTGAGTAGCCTCCACCATGACAACATACCAGTAAATATATCTAGCTTTTTATTTAATATTTTGAAGAAACAAGTTTCTTTGGTATAGTCAGGTAAAGATCAATCAATTTATCATCATTTCTTAATTAAATTAATTATGGAAAGAGAGTTGAATAAGAAAATGATAGGAACCTGGGATGAATTTTTGAAAATTGATGAAATAGAGCCTAGAATGGTTGGCCCTAGAGGCCAGAGTGTAGGAAGAAGGGAGAAAACAACCACGGGGGTTTGTAAAACAATTCAAAGAACATAAAATGTTCCTGAAGCCTCTTCCTCTAACCTTAAACCACCTAGGAAAAGAGCTTGTGAAATTAGTACTCCTACTTCCAATAGGAAGAAAATCAAGGGAAAGAAAACTATTGATATTCCTGAGACCCCACCTTCTGTAAGAACTAGGTCTGCCTCCAGGAAAGAAAAAGGTAAAACCCTAGAAATAGAAGAAGTAATCGCAGAATGGCAGCCTAGCAATGAAGATGATAGTGAAAAAGTTGATGAAACCTCATCCTCACATGAGAAAGGAACGCTATAAAAACCTCTTGTAGTAGTCATTGAAGAAGTATCTACCAACAGGAGGAAACGCAAGAATCCTCCATGCTCTTCCAAAATCCCTGCTAGGAGAATTACAAGGTTTTCCCCAAACATCATCAAGGATGTTGAGCCTCCTATTTCAACTGTTAACATAGAATCTTCTGAATCCATGGAAAGACCTTCTTCAAAAATAATGGTTCAGGAAAACATAAATAGTGACACTATTTCCCATGCTAGGAATTTAGAAGCATAATTTAACTCTAATGTTGACTATATCCTTATTGATAGTGATGGAGATTTTGAGGAGGCAGAGGAATTTGTTGATGGCTCTGTTAGACAAGGTGAACTTGATGATTCAGAAGGTTTACCTTCTGAAGAATTTCTTGAAATCAATAGGGATGTTATTGAAGAAGTGTTAGAATAGATTAATAAGGATGGGTTGGACACACTAGCAAGGGAAGTTGAATCCTGCCAAGGGGATAATGTAGTGAAAACTCTTTTTGTGTGGAAAGGAAAGTCCTCCACATAGGAAAAGGCAAAAAAAACCCCTAAGCTTGCACCAAGATGGACTAACATTTTTAATCAGGGACCCATGCCACCACCAGACCTATCTACACCTCTAACTGCAGAGTTGAATTTGTATCGGCAACTGTTATGGGAAAGGACACAGTGGGAGTTAGAAAAAGAAAATTTGAAATAAACCATTGATGAGAAAGCTCATTAATTAGAGCATAAAATAGACCAAATTGAAGTGTTGAGAAGAAGGGTTGTTCAGATCACTGAATTGATTCCAGAGGCTATGGCATGCAGATCACCGTCACCGGTATATGCTCTATTTCTTAAGGAATAGTTTATTAATTTCAAGTTAACAAGAATTATGGAAGGATTAAACCCCTTTGTCTCAAAACCCCATGAATTTTATGATACATTTCAATCAGCTCCCATGTATTTTAAAGAATTTATTGTGTGAGTTGTATTTGCATAATCTTATTGTACCAGATGAAAGAGACTAGAATTCACTCCTCTGTGTGGGAGATGTCCAATTGAGATCAGTGATGTCTTGGATACAAAATGAAATAAGCAGGGACCACCAAGATTTACCCTACAAAAACAATGAGATGGAGACACCCTTATTTGTGAGACCTGAACTTAAACATTCTAGACAAACTTTTCTTGATTGTCTTTCAGTCACATTGAATCCAAGTGGAGCAAACAAAGTTTACCCAATCAGAGAGCAAGCCTATAAAGATTGGTATCAACACTCATCACATGATATTGTTGCTGAAATAACTACTTGTATGCAGAGATGGATAAGGATGCCCCATGAATTGAAGGTCAGAGAACCTCACTCTCCACAAAACTTGACTCTTGCCACCAAACGAGTTCCATTGTACATCATGTCGGGTTGGACAATGCTTAATTATTGGTTTCCATTGAAATTCCAACCACATGTTCTCCTCCAGCCATTACTAGCAATGAATGAAGATGTCGACAATCATAACATGGCTGAAGAAGTTCAAAGATGAGAAAGGCTGAGAGAAAATCATAGATACTTCAACTACATTGATGATGAGCCAGGGGAGAAGATTTCCAGTGACCTAAGGGCGAGAGTCAGGATCCTCAAATTTATGATTGCTGGAGACCATCAATAGAATAGTTGGGGGGAAGGACGAGCCTCTTAAATGGCCATCTTTCTAAGTGCTTTTTGTTTCTTTTCAGCAGATTATTTGCAAAATAGATACATGGAATTATGGTTTTATATGTTTCTTTTATATTTGTAAAGGAATAAAGTAGGAATATGGATGATAGAAGAACATGATATATTTGCTTTAAACTAATGGACAAAAATAACAGAATATAGTAGTTATATATGGTAATGAATGATCCTTTGCCTATGCTATGTTTTTGGGTAGTTTCCTTCATGTAGCCATATGCCTTGCAAGAGTATCAATTAGAACTTAATACTTTCTTCCTAATATTAATGATGTGACTATGTATGTATCAAAGGTTGTGTGTGCATTAATCATTTTACAGGGATCAGTCATGGCATATTTAAAGATCAACATGATGGTGCTGAAGGAGTCAAAGCCAATTGTTGCCACAAGATGCCTTCGTGTTGAAGAATTCAAGTGAGCACTTGAATAGTCAAGGCATTGATTCTAGATATTCGCATGAGGAACAAGTCAATACCATTTTTTGTTAAATGTAGTGCATAGATCTAGGACCCACAATGCACTATATTATGGGAGGACTTATTCTTTATGATTGTTGTTTATGTTATAAGACATTATGTATCTGTAACGATCCTCATTAATGGAGTGATCTTAGATTCAGGGAGTAGTTATGGTTTTCCTTTAAATAAGATGATTGTTGTAACTCTTGGGAGTCAGTTGATTTTTTGAATAGAAGCTTTTGCAGTTGTAATACTCTTTGTATCTAATTTCAATCCAAGTGTATTTGTTTCCCATGAATGAATAAAATGCACAATTTGAGTTCAATCCTTTTATCTTGATTATGTTTCTATTCACTCATCCAAGGGGGCCCACTTGGTGAGTGAATTACTATGTTAGAGTAGGAATCATTTTCATGCTTACTTAGAAGTAAAGTAGAACTATGTTGTTCTTGCAACCACTAGTAATAGAACTAGTAGACCATTCCTACAACATAGGCAGTTAGAGTAATTCCTATCCATAATTACTTGTTTTCCTAGAGTAAACTCATTTCCTTGTACTAGCATATATTTCCTGAAGCTTAATGCATTTGAATTTTATAAATTAGTCATGGAGAAAAAATATTTTTAAGCATATACTTTGGAGATACCATTCCAATTTTACGTCCATGGTCGATAATTAAATGAGACTGAATGATATAATTAGCAACCATTTGGGGTGTCCAATCCTAGAATAATCAACCCAATGCTATAGGTTTCTGATGCAATTATTTGGCCAAGCACCTTGGTAGCAAAAACAAAGAGAAATAAATCCATCCTATGGTGAAAACCACTATTTTTGGTGTCTTGGACAAGTACCATGATGAAAACTTTGCAAAAAAGCATCATGCATAATTCCTTTTTCTTGCACTCTACACTTGGGGACAAGATTCATCCACACTAGATATTTCATGTGCATCCATACTTTCTCTTTTCACCTCTAATCTTGAAAAGGTTGATATTATTCATGAACATCATGTAACTTTTCATTTGTTATCCTTTCCATTAGATTACTCACTTTCTTCCATCCATGCTACCCTATCATGATCTTGCTTATCCTAAATTGTCCATCACTATTCCTACGTATCATTTCCATTATCTCAAACCATCCACTCATAATCTCCATCACCCCTTATCCTCATCGTGTGATCCTATACATGGCTTATCCAAATAAACCCCTCGGTCTTGATCAAAATGAAGAATGAGAAAATGCAAAATTTGTTAACAGGAGCCTCTTGACATGTCCACCTTTTGGACCATATTCTTTCACGACACTAGGTCATTATCCTATATGTTATATAACACTGCTTAATGAGCCTACATTACTATATTCCCTTTCCCTAGCTTGGGTAATCTTGAGGAGACTGTCCCTGAGGGTTGCATGCACTTGTTTCATCCCTCATTGTCTTTTTGTTTCATTTATTAGATTTCTAATCCATCCATCATGTCCTATACCTTGCTAGATGTTAGGGGCAAACCAATGTGATCTTTGCTTGAGAATGAGTAATCTCTAAAAAAAATCCATAAATTTTTGAAAAAAGTCCTAAAAATGATCATCTTGGTGAAAATTGGTAAACATGTGTCACTTGTAAACCTAATGCTCCATCTATCAATGCATAACTTGGCTATCTTTCCTGCAATATCTTTAGTATTGCTTTTTAGCTTGGATATAGCTTAAGTCGCTTTCACGACAAATTAGTTGTTCCATGCAAAACTACCATGGATTGGAATTAGTCTTTATCTTTATCCTAGGACATTCAGGTCTCACTAGGGGGCAGTTTCCTATCATGACAGTCAGTCAAATCAACATCCAAAATGAATTAGAGTCAGTTTTCCAAAAACCACTAAAAAATTCATCACTGACACACAACAGTGTTTCTCAACACTTATTGGATAAACTTAAATCACAATCCAAACAAAAAATGACATACATGAATGACCAAATAATATTTCTTAACACTACACACTTAAAAAATCTAGAATATTTTACACAGACAAAACAAAAACAACACCCAAAAACTTCTTGAATTTATACTAATCACATCTATATTGCAACTCAACGATGTCTAAATGATTAGAGAAGCAATAAAGGTTGTGAATTCTCTTTGGTATAATATATGTTATAATTTGAATTATCGATTATCCCTTTCTACGTAAACCGAGGATGTATAAATGACTAGAGGAACATAGACTATGGTGTTAATCATTTTTCTTTGACTTTTGCTTGTCAGTGTGGTTTCGATGATCCTAAGCTATCCAATAAATTGGGTGCATGTGGTAAGAGCCTCCATCTTGATTGGAATGTTGCACATACATCGAATCATTTTATATGGACACTCAAGTGAGGTCAAAACTATCTCCTTGTCTCTTATTTTATTTGTTTACGCAAGATCACACTCAAGGTTATCTCAGCTCTAAATGTTTCGATGTTGGCGTAAACTTGCAATATCAACTAGAAATGATGCTTGAGTGATCTTGGCTTTTATATCCTGATGCTTGTGTTTTTTTTCTGCATTTTATCTAATACAGGCCATATTCATATTCTCATGGTTGCAATGGCACTAGTGAGAATTATGCTGACTATGATTTCCCACAACGCTCGATGATGATAAACTAGCTAAAGAGATCAATGACTAAAGTCCTAGTTTTGCATTCATACTAGGCTTGCACATAGTTTTCATAGTAACTTTGAATGATTTGAGATAATCCTAATCTTGAAATCCTAGAGTTTGTAATTATTCATCACCTCAACGGTCAACTGCAGACATCATCCTTGACCCGATCAAATCATCAGATTATCCTCAATCTATTTTTGGATCGAAGCCAAAATCCAACATCAAATGTCAAGTCAAAACATGGTCAAAATTACTCAAAATAACCTCATAATTGCTCACAATTCATTCTCAATCATTTGTAATCCTATCTGAATCAAATTGAATCAATCTAACATCAATCCTACTTCAAATTCAATAATTTTCATCAATCGAATAAACTCAAATCACTGTTATTCCTTATCGCATTTTGATCTCGATCCCAAGGGGGTAGGAATACTATATCATCAATCAAATCAACTGAGTTCAAAAGTACAAATTCAAGAAATACCTCATCACTAGGGGCATCTCAACTTCATCATGACCCACATCAAGTTGAGACTCTTTGATCTTTCTACACGAGTGATTTCATCCGACCACATCAAGTTACTCAGGGTAGAGATATAAATCAAGATAAATTCTAAGGGGCATATCAGTTTCATCTCACTCCATCAATCTGATAGTGTCTTTGATATCAGTCTCTTAATGGTAATCTATTTCATCACACTTCATCAAGTTAGTTATTCATTCAAATCAATATGTTTATTTAAGAGTCTTTTTTACATTAATCAATTTCATTGCTTCACATAAAATTGGTTAGTTGTTGCCATCAAATCAAACAAGTGTTCAACTTTATCGTGTCACATCAAGTTGAACACTCTGGTCTTTCTATCGATCTTCATTCAATCAATCTTAGAGTCAGTATGATCAATTCTTGTTCAATCAAGTTTAGAATCAATGTCTTGGTTTATTTTATCGATCTTCATTCAATAAAGTTTGAGTCAATATGATCAATTCTTGTTCAATCAAGTTTAGAATCGATGTCTTGGTCTATTTTATTGATCTTCATCCAATCAAGCTTGGAGTTGGAATGATTGGTTCTTGTTCAATCAAGTTTAGAATAAATATCTTTTAGACCTTCAGTCAGTCTCTATCCAATCAAGTTTAGAACTAATAGCTAGGAATATCTATCAATTTTCATTCAATCAAGTTCGGAATTGATCTCTTGCAATCAAGAATGGTTTCCACAAACCTGCATCAAGTTGTATCATCTTAAAATGGAAGAACTTCCATGTTAAGAGTGTTTATCCCTCTGAGTAAGTGGTTTAGGGTCATGTTTGATGCCTTGATTGGATCTTTGCATGTGTTTGGCTTTCTCCCCACTTTCCACTTCTTCTCCGTGCTTGATTTCTCCATTCTAGGTGAAATTAGGGTTAAGGTCTTAAGGACTTTCCTAATTTTCCCTCTTCCATGGCTCTATTTTCTAGGTAGGATTCAGAAATGAGACCTCCTAGTCCTTCATCACATCAAATAGAGGATTTTCTATCTATTCCAGACATCTAGTCCTGTTCAGATATCAATTTCCAAGTTTCTGACATCTCTAGGACCTCTGCTGCAGAACCTGACAAAGTTAGGGTCTGAGGTCAAATTCAACCTCAACCCTAACCAGGTCAGGGTCAACCTCAACCTTGACCTCTTCCCACCAAGATTTAAAATTTTCATTTGTCGGCAGTTTGGCTTCCGGGATAATTATTTCTCCGCCTCCGGGTTGGCTGTTTCGGGCTTCGAAATGGTAAATCCTTTAATTGTATTTAATCAAGGTATATTTTCTAAAGGTGAGGACCTAATTGGGATTTAATTCTCTAAGGTGGCCCATCTAGAGGAGTGTGTCCTAGATCACTATAAAAGGAGGCCTTCCTCTCTCATTTTGACATCAAGTTTTCTCATCCCATCCACACTCAAGTTCTCAAGGTGATCAAGAAAGCATTCCATTCAAGCATTCAAGTCTTCTTCTCCATCCAAGTTCTCCATTGAAGATCAAGGATTCAAGCATTCAAGCTATTGAAGGGATTTGGCTCAAGCATTCTAGATCTATCATTCAAACCCTAGATCTAGCTACCATGGTGGTGTGATCTTCCTTCAAGATCCTTTGTTCATCTTCAAGATCCATATCATTGCTTCCTCAAGGTGGATTTCAAGCATACAATCATGAAGGTTTGATGATGTTATGTTCAAGCTTTCATATCAATATATTTGATTACATTCCAAATACATTAGCATATCTATTGAATTGCATAGCTTCATTGTTAGATTCATTTCTACTACTTGCTAGCATTCTCCTATTTCAATTTCAATATTAAGGTTGATTCCAAACTGGGGTTTGACCAAGGAAAACCCCCCATACAAACAAACAACCCCCATTTTCTTGCAGGTATAGGTGCAAAATCTCAAATCTGAGAGCGAATTTGGATACCCTTTTCGACAATCTTTCAGGATCTACGAACGGAATTGGAATCGGACTTTAAATAAATAATGTGGTCTTTGACCTTTTAAAAGGCCAAAGTCGACCTGTGTGAATTTGGAGAAAAGATTTCTGGGTTTTGTCCGCCTCGACATTTCCAATCCAGAATAAGTGATAGAATCTTCAGAAAGTTCATGCAGAAGCCAGAATTCAACATTTTCTAGATCTGCCCTAATTCAAGGTTAGTATTTGCACTTCAATTATTTCATATTCCAAGCATAAATTCAATCCATAGGGGAATATTGGATCTACTCTCTCTCTTCCTACTCTTTTCCATAAAATTGATTTGATTGTGCATTAACCTTTTGGTTGATCAAATCGGATCTCTTCCTTGGGGAATTTGGGTTTGAGAATAGATCTTAATATTTTCCCCTTCCCTTTCTATCTGAATAGTGGTGAATCCATTTTACCTCTATTCACAAGCTATTCTCTATATCAACATCATAAGTTCTTTGAATTGATATGCTGCTCACACATAAATTCAAAGAGGGGCAAATGTAATCACCTAAAAATGGTCTAGCTAACTAAGTGCCCCTAATTTCAATTAATTAAATCAAACAATATGGGAGACATAATTATGTAAGTAATTAAAGCAATTGACTTGCATAATTAAATCAATCATCAAATAATCAATTGATAGAGCATAAAGGTTATTTTGAATCAATTTATTAATTAAAAGGTTTCTAAATACTTTTTATTAATAAAATAACCCATTCAATTTCCTGTGCACAAATTTCTTATTTGGATTTCTAATTCAAATTTCTAATTTAGATTTTTAATTCAAATTTCTAATTTGGATTTTTATTTCAAATTTCAAATTTCTAAATTGATTTTTTAATTAAAAGAATGAGAAATTTCTAATTCAAATTTCTAATTTGGATTTTTAATTCAAATTTCTAATTTCTAAATTGACTTTTCAATTAAAAGAAATATTTAATAGAATAAGAAATTTCTAATTTGAATTTCTAATTTGAACTTTTAATTCCAATTTCTAATTTCTAAATTGATTTCTTTCTAACTATATAGAATATTTAAAAGAATAGAAATTGCTAATTTCTCTCTCACTCTCATCCAACCACAAGAATTTTCTAAAAACACGAGAGAATCTCAACCACTCAACATGATGAATCTCAATCATGCGTTCATTCTGGGATTTCTATATAAACTAGCCTTTTAGCTCATTCAAAGGATCTAGTTTTCTTTATTAAATACATTGTGTAATTTTTATTATATACTCATTAAATATTATGTTTCAATTCTTAAAATAAGCGTACATGCTTAGATTATAGCATTTAATTTCTATATTAATCATGTAATCATGCTAGTTTCATTATTAGATTCATTGTTTTCTTAGATTAACGAGTCTATTCGTAACTAGATTCAGATTATTGAATGCAATCATTGCATTTTAATCTCTCATAAATCTTTTGTTATGGAGTTGTCTAGTCATTGATCTCACAATGTTAACTAAGAGCATCTCACATAGATCATACTCACTTCATATAGGAAGCAATATATCATTTCTAGGTAGTTCTTTGATTAGTTAGAGTAAAGATCTATTGAAGTGTTGTTAATTAGATTTACCACATTTAACACACACACTTCTATTGTTTCAAACCCTGACCAATAGGAGAAAGCTTCAGTTGAGAGTGTTTCTCACCTCATGTGGGTCAAGTCACATCAATTTTGTTTGTTCAAACATCTTCTATACAACACTCTTATATCCCTCTTTGGTGAGATAATTTTAGTGATGGAGGTCCTAATAAACAACGGGTGATTCCGGTGAAATCATAGCTTAGTTTCATAACAACTTAATTTTTTTTGTGTAATAGTTTATCCTCTCTTGGGGACAAGGATGATATGTAAGAGGTTGATCCATGAATTATATCTCATGGAATGTGAAGGGTCTCAAATACCTCTCCAGGAATTATTCCATTAGGGATACTTGTCAATGCTTTCCTAGTTTAGATGCTTTCTACTACATGTTGTATTATTTGGTTGGTTAGAGTTGTTTTTTCTTCTCAGCATGAAGCTGGTAAAGGAGGATTTGTTACTCTCATCTCTCCTTTTTGACACTCTTTTATTGTTGATCATGGGTCTGATCCCATGTAAACAATAGTTTGGGTCCTTTTGTCAGTCAACGATTATTCTTTTGGGATCATTAATGTTTATTCTCCCAATGTTGTTGTGGAAAGATCTCAATTATGGTGTTGGGTTGCTAGATTTTTGTCACCTACAACTTTGGTTATGTGTGGGGACTTTAATATGGTTGAGATGACATCTGATAAAGAAGCGTTATGTCTTTTATCTAGATAGTTGGAGAATGTGAGGCCTGGTTTTGTATGCGCAATAAATTAGGCATTTTCAACCCCAGTGTAAATTGTTGTCACTCTTGTCATTCCTATCATACTTGGTGTAACTTTCGAGATGGTTATGAGATAATTTTCAAATGATTGGATTGTATCATGATCTCAGCTCAATCTTATTTTTCCTTTTACAAAATCAAGAGTTACATGTTCTATCTCTTTTAGAGGTCACTCTGTACTCATACCAATACCCCATCAAGTTCATTATTGAATGGTAGACAACTCATATGCATCCTTATAAAACATAATTCTTTTTGAACACATCATTGTTGCATCACCAACCCACTATGGCCCACATTCAATAATTTTAGAATCTTGATCCCAGGCACACTCTGCCAACTGGTAAGATTTCTTGTTGGAATGATTTCTCAACATTTATGGGAGATAGTTGGCCATGCATTGTCGCTAATCTTATGACACAAACACTAAGGATCTATGTGCTGCCACTAAAGCTTTGGCTTCAAATCTGTTATGCACCAACTTGCAGGCCAAAGTTGCTCAAATTCGCCATCAGAAGAAACTTGTGGATCATCACTCTACCAAAGGAGCTTAGATTAAGTTCAAACTTCACTAGCTCAAAGTGGGTGATTTAGGCTCTAAGGAATTATTTCTTTCTCTTACAGATCATCATTCTTCTCTTAGTATCAAACACATCAAAGATGGCTAAAAGGTGCTCTCTGAGCTACCAAATAATCTTCAAGCCTTTGTTAGGCATTATGATAAGATGTTCACTACACAAGAAAATTCTCCTGCTAGAGATCAAGCCTTGAAGGATTGCCTTGTAGTTGTTCCTTCTCGACTCTTACATTCTCAAAAGGTTTTATGTGATCAAATGTTAACCCTTGAAGATCTTATGGAAGTTGTTTCTTCCATGGTTGATGACAAGGCTCTTGGGTGTGATGGATTCCCTTGTGAAATTTAAAAATCCCTATTGTCATGTGTGGGTCTTGACCTTCATAAGGTCTACCTCAGGGCTTTTTATGTCCAATCCTTGGGTTACTTCATCAAAAAAGGAAATATTAAATTAATTCCTAAAGTAGGGGAACCAGATTACATATGTAATTGGAAACCTATTAATTTTATCAATGTCTCCTACAAGATCATTGCCAAAGCCCTACCCCTTAAGATTTATCATATCCTTCCTCTTATTATTTGACCAAAGCAAACTGGTTTTATGAAATCAAGGTTCAACCTGGATAACATTATTATTATCTTTGAAGGTATGGAATGGGCTCATCTCTCTAAATGGAATACCATTTTTTTTTGTCAAAGTTGACTTTGTTAAGGCTTATGATTGCATTGAGTGGCCTTTTATCCTTGTGATGCTTAAGGTGCTTAGATTTGGGCCCAAATTTATTCAAAATAAATTCAGGGATACTTATGTTTGCATCACCATCAATGGTCATCAATTATTTTCCTTTGGTATTTTTAGATCCATCTATCAGGGTTTTTCTTTGGCCTCATCTTTGTATGTTCTTGTGGCCAAAGGATTTGGCTATCTTATGGCCTCTTCCATTTTTGCTAGTTGTGTTAGAGGAATTTCCTTGTCTGAGTCACCTTATCAACTTGTCAATGACCACTTTTATGATGATTATTTCCTCATGTTGATTGAGGATGAAGACAATGTTCAAGTGAATCTTCATTTCCTAGACACTTTTTGTCAAGGTTGGCAATTCAATGGCATAAAACCTGGTGCTACAAAAAATCTTTTCTTCAAGCTCCATGCTAGATTCTTTGGAAAGGGTGGAAATGGATCGAACATGGAGAAATTTTTCAATTTATGGGCATTCCTTTTTCTTTCCAAGGCTCCACTATCGACCTCTAGAGTGCAGTCTTGGCCCAAATAGTTAAGAAGTTGGCATATTGGATTACCAAAGCACTTTCTTTGGCTAGTAAATTCCAGGTTTGTTCAAAAGTATTGGCATCCACTCATGTGTATTAATCTTTATGTTGGAACCCCTCTAAAGCCTTATATAGTGCATCATCCTAAAAAGGAAGCACCTAAATTATGCTCATTTTTGGACCATTTTGTGCCTACTTTAGTGTGTTTCGTATGGTAGGACCTCATATTGCACTTAAGTGCATACCAAACTCAAATATAAGTCCTCATCCTCCTTTAAGTCAAGGTTAGATCTCTCTTATAGGCATGATTTCCCCTTTTCCATCCAATCCCATAATTCATTTCCTCACCTAGGACCCATCCATTTATTTTTAGATTTTGGGATCTATCCCGACTCTGTGGTAACCTGCATTTTCTTCCCTCACTCCTTCTTACCTTTCTTGATGTTTCCTAGGATTTTGAGCTGGTTCAACCTAGGAAAATATGACTTCTCAAATTTTCCCTAGGGTACAAGTCAAGATCTTGACTTGTCCTTGATGTTTTGAATCCAAATCTGGCCTAGGACCCGATGTTGGGGTTTCCCTCTGAGGGTTAGATGTATGATCAGTTTGGATTCAAATTGGATCCTCAAATGAGTATAAAAGGATGTCCTCTCCCCTCATTTTGGCATTCATTATTATTATCCATCAATCATATGCAATATATCCAAGTGCAAGAAACCATTCATCATTGTGCATTCAAGAGCAAGGAAGCCATCAAGAGCCTTCAAGCATTCAAGTGTTCATTCTTCTCATGTAATAAAGATGTTATCTTCCATATATCTAGCTTATTCCCCCCATTAGAGGCCAAGAAAAGGATTTTTATATCAAGGAAGGAGATCCACTTTCACCCATCAAGCTTTATTCTTCCCTGTCTTCCCCAATCAAACATTATGGTGAATTACAACATCTACTACATGAGGTTTTATCTTACGCAATTTTATTTTGGGTTTTTTATGTTTAGTCAAAGCTATTGAATCAATATACTTGATCACATTCAAAGAGGTTGCAGAGTCATGATTTCAAATCTGAGAAGTACAAGTGCAAATATAGGATCGTAAATAATTTCATCAGATTTGGCATTACTAGGAACAAGTCAACTTTTCAACTTGCCCCTACACATTTTGGTTGAAATTTATAAAGCAAATAGTTCTGATTACTGGAAAAAATAGGTTTTGAAGGGACCCAAAACCCTTTACAATTCAAGCTTCGAAAGATCGGAAGGAAAGATCATAAAACCAAAAAAGAGGCAGACAACAATGAACTGCCCAAAAAAGGGACTACGTAGTTAGCGACATAAGGGACAAAACACCAGTCCAAAAGATAGCAGAAAACACAAAAAACTAGCATTGAGACCAAACTAAACTTCCGCATACATAACCCCAGCTTTTTCATCTAGGGTCTTCTCTATTTTGGCCTGGATATTATCCATCCGACCAATGACACTTTTCAGCTCCTCAACATTCTTCTTCATAAGAGGGGATTTTTTCTTGTTGCTCCCATGGGTTCTAGAACTGGGGCCTCTGCTATCCACCAGGGGATCATTGCTATGTTCACTGTCCTCCTCCGAAGCTTTATCCAGCAGATTGACCAGGGCCTTGATGTTGATGATGGAGGCCTTCATGCTATCCATGATGTGCTGGAGGATATTAGAAAGATTTTTATCCACTTTATCCATTCTTTCCTTAATATCTATAGCAGGGGGGTTAGAAGTGCCCTCCTTAAGAAAGGAATCCACTTTTCTTGAAGGATAGCATTACTTGCTTAAAGTTTCCTTCACTTTAGGTGGAGCCTTTTTATCTCATGGAAGCACCATTTACTAAATCTAAAGGAGTAGAGAGCCTCATCTTTGGTAGTTTGAAGAACACCAGTAGTAACTTCCTCTCTGTCATCAAAGTCTTCAATAATCAACTTAATGGTGGACTCTCTAACTTTCCTCTCACTAGAATCCTCACTACCCTCCTGAATATTTTCTTGAGAGTCATGGGAGATAGGCACATCATGCCTCACACCAGCAAAAAAATCATCCAAGATGGGAACCTCCTCTTTGTGAAAATATCTATCCATTTTGTGTTTCTCGATATACTGAATAGTAGTGTCAATGAGATCTTCAAGACTATGAGTTGTGCGCCATGGTTCCTTCTAAATTGGCCCCTTCAACAACTTTGTCTTCCAGCTCAACCACACTTTCCTATTTCATGTTCTCTAGGTCCTCTTCCTCATGCATATCCTTCTTATCAGTACACATAGGATCAAAATCAGCTTCCCTAGGCTGGGAATCACCAATATCCTTTTGGTGGGCTCCATCATCCACTTGCTTTTTCATCTCTACCATGTTCTTGTTATCCTTACCAGAATCCT
Organism: Chamaecyparis obtusa; assembly: GCA_027943335.1. NCBI lineage: Eukaryota > Viridiplantae > Streptophyta > Pinopsida > Cupressales > Cupressaceae > Chamaecyparis > Chamaecyparis obtusa. The sequence goes on from BSBK01005999.1 coordinate 130,734, forward strand.
TGTTGTTAGCCTCCTCCTTTCCATCATGGGGGGTAGTACTGTCATTAAAATCATCATTATCCTCCCTTTCCTTGCTAGGGCTCTGCAAATTCTTAATCCCTCCAGTATCACCCTCTTAGAGTCCTCAGTCTCATACTCCTTAGAGTAGTCACCAGCTTCAGTCTCTCTCCGAGCATATTTTCTTAGAACTGCTACCCATAATCTCTTCATCCTTCTGTTTAGCAGAGCTAGACTTAGGAGTTATAGAACTCCATTTGTTTTTTCCCAAGGAAGGAGTAGAGCTAGGGTTAGGGATAGTACTCATGATGTATTCATAAATCAGAAGAATCAAACCCTCATGCTTAATAGCTTTCTTAGGAGAACTCTTATGCTCATTGAGACTTTTAACAAGAGAACTATGAAGGTAATAGAGAATGTTAATAGTGTCCCTGTACCTGAAATGGTTAAGAAACATGAAGTGGTGGGAGTGAGCATGAGTAAAGTGACCATCTAGGGTAAAATACTCCATCACCACCTGCAGAATGTTGCATCAAATCTCCTTGATTTTGAAGATATCTATCTAACCATTGGTAAAACCTCTGGCCAACATTGGGAATGCCAGTAACTTGAGCAATAAGCTCCACAATGATCTCCATAGTTCTACCCTCCATGGAAATGGTGTCATTTCTCCATCCCTCTATGAATTTTTGAGTGATTTCCTTGTCGAAACCATGTAACCTTTCCAAAAAAGGGGTAACCCCTCCTTTCTTCAACTTCCACCACACCATAGCCATATTGGCTTCCTTGAGCTTCTTACAGTTGTCAGGTTCCTCTCGTTTCAATTTTCCACCCATCGTTAAAATTTTTAGCACCAGAGAAAGCTTATCAAAGTTAAAACAATGCTTATCAAAGTTGCTTTCCTTGTAGATATAGGCATTAATGGAAGTCACAACCCAGAAAGTGTGTGATCTATTGATATTAATGATGCTAAGTATACCACTCCACACTTTCCCATAACTACTTCTAGACTTTATAGCCCTCAGGTGAGTCTCATTAATCATATCAAATCTTTCCTGCATTATGAGTGATTTTATCATAATAAATTTTTGATTTAGTATCTTCTTTGAGATCTACCTCACTATCCCAAGTGATGATCTCATTAGAATTAACTCCAATATTTTCCAGGCTATCCACCACGGTGTTACTTTTACGATACACATGAGATATGTGGATTCTAGTATAGTTGGCAATGATATCTTTCACCTTGGATATGACATTCTCAATAGTCCATGACGGAATAGTTTTTCCTTTAAGACAGTTAATAATGTTCATGGAATCGCCTTCCAGCTAGATATTTTCAAAATTGAAACTGCTAGCAAGCTACAAACCAAAGTAAGCTCCTGAAGCTTCCACCATATGGTTATTTTGAGTTCCCGGAGGGGCAATATTAGCAGCAATGAGATTTCCATTGCAGTCCCTGATAATACTACTACATCCCGCCAAGCCAGGATTGCCCTTAGTAGCTTCATCAAAAATTATCTTAACCCATCCGGCAAGGGGAGCAATCCAGATACTATTCTCACAATCAATATTCTTTGTGTCAGAATTCTTGTCTTTTCGGCTATGCTGGGTGAGACTTTTCGGAAGATTTTCTAGCATCCCTCTATTCAGTTTTTCAAACACCAAAGCAAGAGTACTGCATTTGTCCCTAAAGATACTATTGTTACATTATTTCCATATGCTCCAAGAAATATGAGGGGCAACCAAAGTCCACCTTTTTTATCCATGTCATTAGCATTAGGACAACACCACTATTAGTAGAAATCCTAGACAGAACAGGGGAAAATCCAGCATAAGGTCCACTCCTGCAAAAAGAAAGACCAAACCTACTGAGAGAAAGGACAATGCAATAAGAGGTGGTTAGTATATTCCTTAGCCTCATGGAAAAGACAACATCTATTAGGCATGATGAATCCTCTCTTTTTGAGTTTGTCTATCGTAAGAGCTTTTTCTTGGATGAAAATCTAGTAGAAAATCTCAATTTGGGGAGTAAGATTTTTGTTCCAAACCTTTGACCAAAAGAGGATTTCCTCTAAAACCTTATATTGAAGATAGCTAGCAGAAGCCACATAAAAGGATCCATTAGAAGAGGGTCCCCAGATCAGAGAGTCATCCTTGTTGGCATGACAACATTGAGATAGAAGGGCTTTGTCAATTTCTTGAAAAATGTGGTTGACCGCGGCTAGATTAACCCAACAATTATTCATCCAGTAATCTTTCACTTTAGTACCAAATCTAGAAGTGCATTTTAAAATTGCCTCAGGATTATCAAAAATTCAATTCAAAGGTTTTTCAAACAACCACAGATCTTTCCAGAAGTTAATTTTAAGGCCATTTCCCAACTTCCAACATTTACCTTTGCTAGCAATATCTCTAGCATCATTAATATTCCTCCAGAAAATAGAACCCCCAACTTTCTCAGAATTGGACAAAAAAATATCAATAGAAGGGGTATCATAAAGGTATTTATGTTTTCATATGGTGTTCCAATCCTTGGGTTCTCCATAAATATGCCATAACTTCTTAGCCAGCAGAGCTTTATTCATAATCTTGATTGGTTTGAGACCCAGCCCCCCCCAAAGATTTAGGTTTGCAGACTCTTTCCCAAGCAATCAAAGGAATGTGATTTCTTTCCTCAGCCCCAGACCAGAGGAAGCATTTAAGAATACCGTCAATCTTATCAACAAATTTGGAAGGCATCTTAAATAGGCTCATAGCATACACCAAAAGGCTTTGGAGAGAAGACTTGATTAGGATGACCTTCCCAGACTGGGGATAAACCGATCCTTTCCAACTAGCCAATTTAGTATAAAATCTTTCCACCATCTGAATCTAGAAAGAATCACTAATATTAAGGCCAAGAGGCAAGCCCAAGTAGGAGGAAGGGAAAGAGCTAATTCTACATTCAATAATACTGGCAATTTTATGATGTCTTTCCTTAGGGGTATTCATGAAGAATAAAGAGCTTTTGGAGCAATTAATAAGCTGACCAGTAACTTTGGTGTAAAGGTTCAAGGCTGATTTGAAGGCTCTAGCTTCCTTGATAGTTTAAAATCCCATTGTGATGGTATCATCCACAAATTGAGAATGGGAGCATGTTAAGGGATTGGAAGAAGGTCATAGCCCTTGGATAGAACCCTTAAAGACCAAGAGCTGAAAGTATCTTCCAATGCTTTCAACCAAAAGAGTAAAGAGAATAGGTGATGTGGGGTCTCCCTATCTAAGGCCTTTGGAATTCTTGAAGAACTTGGAAGGAGAACCATTAATAATAGCTGCAAAGGAAGCAGTAGAGATCAGTTGATAAATAATTTGAATAACTCTCTCATTAAAACCAAGCTGCTTAAGAATCAAACACAAAAAGCTCCAATCAACGCGGTCATAATATTTAGCCAAATCAAGTTTGAGGATAAAGCCCCATTTGTCTCCCTTGATGGATGAGTGTATGTTCTCATGAACCAGAACAATGAAATCTAGAATTTGTCTTCCAAGAATAAAACCATTCTACTGAGGAGCTATCAAATTAGGAAGAATTTTCAGAGGTCTAGTAGTTAAGATTTTTGAGAAGATCTTATAGAAGGAATTACATAGACTGATAGGCCTGAATTGATCAAAAGAATGAGCTCCAAAAATTTTAGGAACCAAGGCTAAGAAAGTTCCATTGATTTCTTTGAGAAGTCTTCTACAACCATAGAAATCCTTCACAAAATTAGAAACATCCTTCTCAACTATAAACTAGAATTTTTGAAAAAAGAACATAGGGAACCCATCAGGTCCAAGAGCTTTATCACCTTCAAAAGAAAAGACATCATCCTTAATCTCCTTATTAGAAGGAATAGCCTACAGAGTCTTATTTTGATCTTGGTTAACAATGCTAGGGATAACTTCCAATAATTTATCTTGATTGTCCCTATCAAGATTAACATTAGCAGAAAGTAAAGAGGAAAAGTAATTGACAACAACAATCTTGATATCTTCTTCTTTGTGGATCTCATCATTTCCCTTATAAATTTTAGCCATACGATTGGAAACTCTGTGTTTGAGAGTAGTCAGGTGGAAGAACTTAGTATTTATGTCCCCTTCCTGAAGCCAAACCACCCTAGGCCTCTAGCGCCAGTAGATTTCCTCTTTGGAGATTAGATCATGGTAACTAACAAGGGCTTTCTGATCTTTAGCTTTAAGAGAGTCCGATAGACCATGATTTTGAATGGCCTCATGAATAACAGAGAGATCAACTTTAGCCTTATTCTTCTAATTGAAAATATCTCCAAAAACCTCTTTATTCCAAATTTTGATTTTTTCCTTTATGTTTCTAAGCTTCCTAGTAACCTTGAACATGGTAGTACCCTCAATTCTGGTATTCCACCATTCAAAGATTTTATTCTCTAGGTCAGGGTGGTTTATCCACATCTTCTCAAACTGGAAAGGAAAATGCCTAGGTGCATTGATAAGGTTGACTTCCAACATCAGAGGGTAGTGATCAGAGCCAATTTTAGGGAAGGAAGACATGGTGCAGTAGTACTTAGAAAGCTAGTCATGAGTAATGAGAGCTTTATCCAGCTTGCTCTGGATATTATGAATGCCAGCACGCTGGTTGGACCAGGTGTAGTTCATCCCTTGGAGATCTAGATCAATCAGGCCCTCATCATTGATGAAATTGAAGAGGTAAGCTCTGCTATCATTCTGAGATAAGATACCTCCATAATTCTCACTATCTATAAGAGGGGTATTGAAATCCCCCATGAGCAACCAATGTTCATCCTTGAAGTCATTCCTTTTATCCACAATTTTCTTCCAAAACCTAGCTCTATTCACTTTAGCATTAGGAGCATATATGTTAGTGATAACCCAACTGAAATTATCTCTTATATTTTCCATTCTAATAGATATCATATTAGGGTCTTCAACAATGATCACTCCCTTAATAGTTTTTAGATTCTAGAAAATGGTAGTACCTCCATAAGCTCCAGCTGAACTATAGCTGCTAACACCACCTTTCTACAAAATTATGAGTTTATCCACTTTATCCTTACTCATTTTAGTTTCCTAAACAAGAAGGATATCAGGTTTATAATCCCTCACCATATTTCTAAGAATGTCTTGTTTATGGGGTGTATTCAACCCCCTTATATTCCAAGAGATAATCTTCAATGTTTATTTGGAGAAAAGGCTTCCAAAATACTCCTCTATTTCTCATCTGCAATGTCTTGCCAACTGTCTTAATCTCTACCAATTTTAGCTTGTCTTCTTCCTGGTCTAGACTTAGCTTTCCCTACATCAGTCTTCTTGCTTCTGGTCTTGATACCATCCATAGACATAGGAGATATGATTCCTTTAGAGTTCTTTTTAGAGCTCTGACCAACCTCCCTGGTCTTATTTTGATCTTTGACTTTAAAGCATTCATGGGATAGGGTCCTTGGTTCATCACTCCCTTGAGGATTAGAGACCTTATCTGTAGGAGAGATATGCATCACCACCTAGTTAGGATCTAAGAAAAGATCAATGTTCTCCTTATCATGAAGAGGATCCTTAGAAATCATCCCATTGTTATCTTTCTTAGGCTAGGAATTAGGGAGAATCTCACCCCCTTGTACCACCTCTTCCACCACAAAATTAGCATTCAGTAGAGGTGAGAATTGGTTTTCCTCAAAAAATTTATATGAAGAAGCCTCAACAGAAGAGATATGATTGATGCCTTCAGTTTTATCACTTACCAAGGTCTTAGACTCCTAATTACTACGTGACATATTACTACCTATGTCAGCCTTGTCATTACTATGGTCTTCAACCACATGACTTTGATCAATTTTCTTAGGGGGCTTCAAATTAGAAGGTTTCAATGAAGATTCTGAGGTCCCCTTAGGGTTGGTCTTGGGTTTCCAAATAGCTATAGAAGAATCTTTCTTCTTGACCAAAGGGTCTTCCTCTTTTTTCTTAGGAGATTTCATCGGGCATTTTTTAGACCAATGGTTTGTTTTCTTACAAATGAAACAAGCAAAGGGAATTGATTCATATTCAATCACTTGTTTCTAGACACCCATTTTTGAAACTAAGTCTATTGAGATAGGAAGGTCAGTAGAATTACAAATTTTAACACATAGTCTGGCATTAACCAGCCTAGATCTTGACACTATAGATGGATCAAGAGATAGGAGTTCCCCAAAAACACTCTCTATTCCTTTGAAAACACATTCATTCCAGTATACTAAAGGGAGCCCCAAAAGTCTAACCCAAATAGACACCCACTCCAGAAAAGATTCACTTAAATCCATATTAGGCTCCCACTTTCGTAGAGCCAAGGATGACTTGCCCATAACCCAAGGGTCCCCACATAAGGCTTTAGTCATATCATCCTCATTGGTAAAGGAGAATGAGAAGAAACCTTTTGGCATAGCAGCTATGTCAACTTTCCCTTTAAGAAACCATCTCCTCTGAATGAAGTGTCAGACATAATCTATGTTTGGCCTAACTCCAACATATTTACCAACCAACATGAGGTCCATCTGAGATACAATGTGATCAATCATAGTATCGGGAATAAAAATGGCAAAATCTCCCTTGATAGGATCTGATATATAATTGGCTTCAGGAAGGGAAGATTTTCCAGAAGGCTTTTTGCCAAACAACGCCACCCAAGGTTTTTTACAAATAGCAGCCTCACCTTTTTTGACTTCTCTGAAAAGATTCTTGGCTCCCCCCTTGGGTCTGGGGAAGCACTATCTCCTCGTGGGTCCCAAAGACTCAAAACCCCAACATCATCCATAGGTTTCGTTGACCCACCATCATTCTCATTATCTCTTGACACTATCAAGATTCTAGCAGACTATCCTGCATCTCCAGTAGAAGCCCCAGCAGAGCTACCAAGTTTCCTGCCCAAGCCACCATTCAAATTTTGACCAATGCTAGCACCACCTCCCACTCCTACTCTAACCATTCTTTTTCCCTCCCATTATAAAGTAAATAGTTACAAGTCCCAGTTTCCTACATTTGGAGTTACAAATAATTTTGACATTTTGGAGACAGTCAAATTTAGGTCCAAAGTTCAAATCTCCTCTTCTTGTTTCAAGATACATTCATTCTTCCCTTTTCCTTGCATTTAATTTTCCCTTCATATTATCATTACTTCCTTCTTTAAGAATAAAAAATCTCACTTGACATAAATCTTGCATTAGCACCCTTCCTCCTTTGGTTGTGTTAATCATATTCATTTAAGGGTGGGTTTGTATTCTAATGTGTATTAGCCCATGAATTTGGTGAGTGATCTACATCCTAGCATTGCTCACCATTTTCCTCTTTACTTTTTTGGTGAAACTGGCACATTACATTTCCATTCTGATTTGGTGTCTAGATCTCCTTGTGTGCATTATATCATAGCTTTATTACATTGTATGCATCTAGATATACAAGTTCACTACTATATATTTTGGTGAACTTGACTCTTCTTACATACTTTTGATTTGGTGGTTAGATTCTTTTTGCCACATTTATATTAGATCTCATTAATCATGGAACTTTCTAAGTTGGATTGGTGTGTGATAACTTATGTTGTTACATTTTGTCTTACTTCTCTTTATCAAATGCATGGAGTGAATCATGGTTTCTTTCATTTCACTTTTCTTGTATTTTTTCGTGGTATCCTTAAATATAGCATTATGAGATTAACAAACATTTTTCTTCCTTATAAAGCATATTTCAAGACCTTTATCGATATTACATACATCTTTCTTCTTCAAATCTTAACTAAATTCATGGCTTATATAGATGAAATAAGGGTCTTGTTTGATCCTAATAATCTTCCTAATCCTATTCTCATAGTTCCTACTAATCTTGATGATAGAGATATAGCTCCTAATGATTCCATTATAGGGAGACCTAGATATCCTCTTATACAATCTACTCTATCAGATAGTCTCAAAATCAGCTAGTTCTTTTGATGACCCTAGAAACTTCAACATTTATCAAGTCATTATCCATGATCCCATTGTTAGACATTTTCTTGATGAATTTTCTCCAAGAATATCAATTAGCCGAGAGAATTTGGATAATCCTTCTTCTTCTTCGCCACCTAAAGATAATGAGAATTGAGATGGAACATCTCTTAAAGAGAATATTCCTCCTCGTATTCCTTCTTATACAACACACTCCCATAAACCTTAAGATGAATCTCCTTCACCTTCTACACTCAAAGTTACTTACAATACATGATATGATATCTCTACTAAACAAGGATATAGTGGCTTAGGACTTGGTATTAATGAACAAGGCATTAAAATCCCTATTTATCCTCCTTCACAAAATGCTAAAAGTGGTATTGGTTTCATATCTCAAGTTAATGTTTTACCTTCCTCATCTCATAAAAAACCATTACTTGATATTCTTTTTCCAAAACCATATGTTTTTCTGCAAATCTTTGATGATCACCTAGCCTTGGCTAAGAGAATCTATTGGATTATCAAGTATAACTCTAGAATTTGATTCCCTTATATAAAAATTTGAAATTTAAAAGAACCAAATATATATCAATGGTGAATTTTTATGCTTCTTTCATCACAGTAACAAACATTCTCTTGTTGAATGTGTTGAGTTTAGACAATTTGTCCAATATTTAGTTGATAGATGTCTTCTTAATTTAACACTAGATCTTTTGCATTTCCTTTCTATCAAAGAAATATATTAGCATATCCTTTTCCTATTATGTTTCTCTCCATTATGCAAAGATATTTATCTAATACACATTAAGGGCATCATAATACAAAATATCTCTTGCTCGGGGAAAGTTATCATTATCTCACATTTCTTCTTTCTTTCTAGGGATTCATTATCTCTTTGTTTATCATCTCTTTTGTAATACGATATCCTCCCATGTATGTATTTTCTATTTAGGATCTTTCTCCTTAATGAGATTAGTATCCTCCTTACAATTTATTCCTTTCTTTGAAGTGCATATATTGTATAATGGGGTTGATCACTAAGATGACATAATGCAACATCCTTCTTTTCCCTTATTTTCCTCATCTCTTCATGGATTTGTATTATTTCATGATGGTACATCCTTTTTGGTATGAGATACTTTGTTTCATGCAAGATACTCACATCTCTTCTTAAAAATCATTTGCATGCCTCAAAGGGTGTGTCTATCATAAATATTCTTCCATGTCATCCATATCACTCATCTCTTTCCTTAATGAATTGCTTACTTTATAATGTGATGTCTTTTCTAGCATAAATATGTTTGTTTTACATTAGGATTTTTCATTGGTTTGTAGCTTATTTTTCTTAGAATTGTGTATCTATTCTGAAGTGACCATCATTACATATGTTATCTTTCCTTCACACTTGGGGGAAAAGGATTTCTCTCTCTCTCTCTCTCTCTCTCTCTCTCTCTCTCTCTAGTGGGTTAGACCAAGGATTTTGCATCATATTTGGTTATGCCTTTTTCCTTTCTATGTGATCACTTATGCTCTTGCAATATATTTCTAGATATGATATTATTGGATGAGACCTTTTTTATCGAGGTCGCCTTCACTAGTTTATTTGGAGTTTTATTACTAACCCCCTTTTTGTGTGTTGCATCTTTTGTCTTTGTTTTTCCTTTTTGTTTGTCTATATTTTTGTACCCTAGTGCATGTATGTAGAGTTAAGATCCTTGGTTTGGGGGCTTACATCCTTGAACTTAGTGTTGACATATCTCTTTGCAATTCACCCATAATAATCTCTCTCTTTCATCATTCTTTCATTCTTCTATCTCTTCCTTTACCATGAGCATGAGCTTGTTTCATACAAGCTTGTATTTTATCTCTTCCTTTTCCTTTTTATTTATCTTTGTTTTCATGCCCTTGTACATGGATTTGGTGTTAAGATCCTTAGTTTTTGGACTTACATCCTTAAACTCAATGTTGTCTTATCTATTTGAAATTAACCCATAATCATCTCTCTTTCATCATTCTTTCTTTCTTCTATCTCTTCCTTTACCATGAGCATGAGCTTGTCTCATACTCTTGCTAAAGCAGGGCTAAATATATCATCCTAAAACATAAGCACCTAAATTGTGCTCATTTTTGGACCATTTTGTGCCTACTTTAGTTTGTTTCCTATGGTAAGACCTCACATTCCACTTAAATGCATACCAAATTCAAATATGAGTCCTCATCCTCCTTCAATCTTGCTTTAACTCAAGGTTGGCTCTCTCTTCTAGGCATGATTTAAATTTTTCCATCAAATACCATAATTCATTTCCTCACCTAGGACCCATCCTTTTATTATTATATTTCAAGATTTTTCTTGAACACGTGGTAACTTGCATTTTCTCCCCTCACTCCTCACCTTTCCCAACATTTCTTGGTATTTTGAGCTAGTTCTACCTAGCAAAAGTTGATATGTTGACTTGTCCCTAGGGTAAAATTCAAGATCTTTAATTTTTCCTTGGGGCACAAGTCAGTTCTAGACTTGTCCTTGGTGTTTTGAACCCAGATCTATCCTAGAGCCCGATGTCAGGGTTTCTCTTCGAGGGTTAGACATATGGTTAGCTTGGATTCAATTTGGACCCTAAAATAAGTATAAGAGAACATATTATCCCTGCATTTTGGCATACATTATTATTATCCATCAATTATATGAAAGATATCCAAGTGAAAGAAATCATTCATAATTGTGCATTCAAGCAATCAAGCATTCAAGAGTGAGGAATCCATCAAGAGGCATCAATAATTTAAGTCTTCATTCTTGTCATGAAAGCAAGGTGTTTTATTACATAGATCTGTAAGATATATATATATATATATATATATTTGTGTGTGTGTATGTGTGTTTTAATGTGTTTGTGGGTGGGGTGTGTTGAAAATGTTGTAGATATATGTTACCTCCTAATCCAAGACAAGGAGATACCAATTGATTAACTGAAAGGAGATGATCAATGCAAAAAGGAATCAACTAGGTATGGATAAAGAGGGAAAGGTGGTCTAATTTCTTAATTATAAAGTAAAACAATAAATTAGAAAGATTAGGATAAAATGAAACACTTATCTTGAAATGTAGCAGATCTGGAAATTGTTGTTTTCTAGTGTTTGTACCGAGTTTCTGGAAATTTTGCAACTTGCCCTGGAAACACAGAGATGGAGAAAACCCAAAAATATTTTTCTTTTATGAGCTAGGTCGACCTTGACCTGAATACAGGGGTGCAATTGTGCCCCTTTATGTCGACCTTGACCTGCACTATTCTAACAAAAAATCTATTCGTGGATCCTGAAAGTTTGCCAAAAAGGGTATCCAAATCTGCTCTGTAATTCTCTGTTTCGTACTTGTTCCTGCAAGAAAAATGGTTTTGTTTTTTGGGGAGGGGTTTTCCTTGGTCAAACCTCAATTTAGGATTTAACCTTGAAATCAAAACTGAAATGGAGAATGCTAGAAAGTAGTAGAAGAAGATCTAATAATGAATCTAAGATATTCAATAGATATGCAATTGTATTTGAAATGTAAAAAAGTATGTTAATATGAAAGCTTAGACTCAAAATTAAAAACCATAAATGTAAAGCAAAACCTCCATGATTATATGATTGGAATCCGCCTTGAAGGAAGAATGAATAAATCTTGAGAATAAGACTTGAGAACCTTGATTGAACACTTAGAAGCTTGAAAGTAGATGATAGATTATGTGTAGAATGATCCTCCTTCCTGTTTTCTTTTCCCTCTCTTTTCCCTTCTTTCTTTCTCTGCCTTTCTCCCCTTTTTCTCCTTAAAATGAGAGGAGAAAGCTTCCTTATATACTAGTCTAGGACACCAACTTCTAGAGAGGCCGACATATGAGAAATAAATTCTAATTAGGCTCATCCCCTTAGAAGTGGACCTATATTAAATGTATTTTAAGAGTCACCAATTTGAAGCCCAAAGAAATCGACCTAGAAGTGAGAAAAAGAACTTTTGAGTCTTCCCCCACATCTGGCACACTTTCCAATGAAAAAGGGGGACTTGGGTCAAGGGTGAGGTCGACCCTGACCTAGGTTAGGGTCGAGGTAGACCTTGACCCAGGGGGTTAAGACCCTTGGAAAATATGTCAGATGGGGAAAGCAGTGCCTAGAGAGGCCCAATCAAGGTCCTAAACAGGCATGAAAGATGGAAAAGGGGAAGAAATTAGAGGACAACATGATAATGGCCCAGAACACCCCCTAAGGAGGGCTAAATAGTCTTAACATGGAAGTGCTTCCATTTTAAGATGATACAAGATATATCTTCTTTCCCCATTAGAAGCCAAGAAAATGATTTTTCTATCAAGGAAGGAGATCCACATTCATCCATAAAGCTTCATTATCCTCTCTCTTCCCTAATCAAACATTTTGGTGAATTACAACCTCTACTACACGAGGTTTTATCTTGCATATTTTCCTTTTGGGTTTTTGTGTTTAGTCAAAGCTATTACATCAACAAACTTTATCACATTCAAAGAGGTTGTGGAGCCATGATTTCAAATCTAAGAAGTACAAGTGTAGACATAGGATCTAGAAAAGTTTCATCATATTTGGCACTACTGGGAACAAGTCAACTTCTCAACTTGTCCCTGGATACAAGTCAACTTCTATACTTGTCCCTACAATTTTGGTTGAAATTTGTAGAGAAAATAGTTATAGGTCTCAGTTTCCTAGATATGGAGTTACAACTTATTCCAACATTTTGATGCCAGTCAAATTTAGGTCAAAATTTCAGATCTCCTCTTGTTATTTCAAGTTACATTCATTCTTCCCTTTTCCTTGCATTTACTTTTCCTTTCATATTATCATTACTTCCTTCTTTAAGAATACCAAATCCACCTTGGCATAGATATTTCATTATCACCCTTCCTCCTTTGGTTGTGTTAATAAAATTTGTTTAAATGTGGGTTTATATTCGTATATATATGAGCCCACAAATTTGGTGAGTGATCTACATCCTAGTATTTCTCACCATTTTCCTCTATACATATATAGTAAACTTGAAAAGCTTCAATAGGAATTTTTGTGGGATTTCAAAAAGTTACTTGGGAATATTATTGTCTTTCTAGGGAACCTAGAGGTCATTGCCTTATTTATACCTAGAAGCAAGGCTTGGAAATGTGTGCTAAATGGGTTATTAAAGCCATCACTGATGATGAAGCTTGGAAAATTCTTCTCAGGCATTGTATTTCTTCTAACTATCTAGCTCATAGATCGGCCTGGAAGGGGATTGAATTTCAAATATTTTTGTTTATGAGAGAAGTAGTTCATATCCAAGGGACTTTTTTCCAAAAGCATATGGTGTGCTGAGGAATCTCTCAAACCTTGGCTTCATTGGGATGGGTTGGTTTTTGTGATGGCCTCTCCTTTAACCAACATAATTTTTAGTGTTCTTCGTTGATTTAGTCGCAAGGACTTCATTTGGCTAGAGTTCTTGGACTTTAGGCTCTATTTTTTTTTATAAAGTGGCATTTTCACTTTGAGAGACCTATTCTCTCTTACTTCTATGAGCCTTTGCACCTAGGAAGATATGCCCACCTAGTTTCATCTTTCTCTCCTAGGTCAATTAAATTTTGACTTGGTCGTTGCTTCACCAAATAAATGTCTTAGAAAATTAGATCATAACACTCATTCATTTAAGATTGGACATTCTAAACAACAAATAATTGACTCATTTAGCTCATTTGTAGTATCAACTAGGGACATAAACTTGAAATAGTGTCTACAAGGTATATGCTCCAAACTATCTTAATTTCCACTTGTCTAAACTATATAATTTAAAATACTTGAAAGTGTTAAAGGCTAAGCTAAGACAAAGAAACATGTTTATTCTAATGAAAGAAATAATCACAAATAGATACTACTCTATCTGCCTAAGTTGCAGGAACAACCTATTAGTTTTGCTACCAACGATTCTGGAATAAAATATTTCTTTCTAACTGTAAGAAAGCATGAAATAAATCCTAACTAACAATGGGATTCACTCACCAAGTGGGCCCCCTTAGATGAGTGAATAGTACAAAATAAGATAAAAATATGGAAGTTGTAATGTGCATTCTATTCATTCATTTGAAAAGTACACTTGGAGTAAAACATAGCTGAACTCTATTTGTTGTTGCAAGATTACAATAACTTTCCTAGCTCGGCTCTATTTTGAAAGTTAAGTCAACAACTTATTTATAAGAAAACAATGAAAACTAACTCCTATAACTATGATCACTCGAAAAATGAGGATCAAGAAGGTTTATAATGTCATACAATAGAATTAACATCTTTTGAGAACAAGTCTTCCATAGATATAGTAGGTTGTGCTTCTAAATTTGCACTCAGGTATGATGGCAATCATTTGACTGCTCCAAGGAAGAGTAATGTGCGATTATGTCTTTATTGCTTTGGATGTAGGTTTGATCTTGTCAATTCCACCATGTTGATCAATGAATACACCATTGACTTGTTCATGCATGGATTTATTAACACATGCCAAACTCGAAACATATATTTGCATCATTAAATCAGAAAAGGCATTATTTCATTAACTAACTCTTACATGATATGTGACCGTAGGAATCCTAACCCAAAACAACTTAGGAGAGATGAACATTAAATAATAAACATGTATAATTACTAATTCATATGTCATATTATATCCATAAGTTCCAACTTATACCACATATCTTGCTGATCCACAAAGTATTAAAGTATATTTCATGCACTTATACATATAAAAGTTATACATATAATACCATCAAAGTCTGCATAAAATATTCCATTAATTTGGCCCATCATTCCCCCAACTTAAGATCTTGTTGGTCCTCTTGCAAGCATAAATTTTTAAATCTTGGCCTTCATCTGTAAGTCATCTACAATCTGCTATCCCGATGCTCCCTCCTTGTAATTTAGGTAGCCCTTGTCCACTTCTAACTTCTCCCACCTATGCACCCCATCTTCCATGTCATGGTCATTTTCATCTTCGTTCATTCCTAACAAAGGGTGCATAAGAATTGGTGGCTGAAATTTTAAGGGAAACCAGTAACTAGTTTTGGTTCTACCCAACTTAATATACCAAGGAGCTTTACGACTTGCCAAGGTAAAATTATGTGGTGAATGGGGGCTCTTTAGCCCTTAACTCTTCAGGCATCTTGACTCATCTATGGGTGCTGGCTATAATGGCTACATGGTTCTCTGTAGCAATAAATTCTTCATAATCTTTAAAATTCCTCTCCCTTAAGGGATAATTTTTTTGTTTCCCACTGTCAATCAATGCAACCTTTACCCAATCATAGAATGTTCTGCTAACCTCCTTAGTCTTAGGCCTAACATAGAGTTGCATCTCCATCTCATCACCCTTATAGGGTCTTGCTTGGTGCTCCCTATTGATTTAATTTTGCACCCAAGACATGAAGGCTCGGAGTTGGATATCTCCCACATACATGAGTGAGTTCCAATCTTTGTCATTAGGGACCACTAGGTTGTGCAGGTATAGTTCACATAATAGATTCTTAATATGTATTGGAGAGGAATAAAATGCATCATGAAATTCATGTGGTGTAGCAAGTGAAGGACTAAGTCCTTGGACTATTCTACTTAATTGAAAATTTAAAAATTGTTCCTTTAGGAATAGTGCATATACCCATGAGGTTGACCTGCACTTCATCAATTCTGGAATGATTTTTGTAATGTGTGTGAATTTCTCCTCCAATACCACAAATTTTTTTTATTTTTGCTCAATTTGATGAGTTTGTTCATCAATAACATGTTTCACATTTTTCTTTTCCAATTGCCATTGTGCTCTTTCTAACAACATCTGTTGATATAAATTAACCCACATGTTAATGGAGTAGATAGGTTTGGAGGTGACATTGGACCTTGATTATTAATGTTAGTCCATTATGGGGCAAAATTGGGAGTTTTTTTCCTTGTTACCCATAGAATTTTTGTCCACTGATAAAACAATGGCCCGCTCAGGGTTCTTTTCTACACATTGCTCAGCTACCTGGGCAAGGGTATCCAACCCATCATGTCTTATCTTTTTAAAAACATCATTATAGTATTTATGTTAATCTTAGGAAATTATTCAAAGGGTAATTCCTCTGATGCTGTAGGAACATCTTGACCACATGGGATGTCTTCTTCAAAGGAGTCATCATCAATGTCCATAGAGTCAAGGAGTCATCATCAATGTCCATAGAGTCATATGTTCCATTATCTCTCCCTAATTTTGAAATTTCTTTATCACTGTCAATGATAATGAAGTTAGGGTTGTTATCTTCATTTTGTACATGTGGTTCATTTTGAGTCACAACGACATCATGCTCGCTTCAAGATGGAACACTATCATTGTTTAACCAGTCAAGACTTGCATTTCCCATAGTCTCTACTAAAGGAGTTTCTACAGATTTTGAGGATTCAAGATTAACTATAGGAGTCTTGGATATCTTGGCCTGGGGTAAGTCATAAGTAAACCAAACACTTCGCCATACAAGAGTATCAGATGGGTGCTCAGGGGTTTTCCTTCTCCTTTTACTAGAGGATTTTCCTTTAGCAGAAGCTGAAGGAGGTTCTTTTGGTGCTCTCTTTCTCCTTGGTGAGGGATTTTTATTAGCCTTTTCATCACATCCTTCCTTATCAGGTAGAGATTCTAGAGTTAATTCCTCAGTTTGAAGGGTTTCTCCTTTTTCCCTTTTGCTGGCAGACCTAGTCTTTATAGAAGATTGGGGGTTTTGTGAAGCAACAAACTCCTTATCCTTCTCATACTGAGAAGTAGTGGGAATGAGTTCAACAATTTTCTTTTTGGAATTCCTAGGGCTAGAGGTGGAAGCTTCATGAGTATTTTTCAACCTTTCAACTATCTTAACAATACCTTGGGATATTTTCTCCCTTCTACCCAATCCTTGACCTCTAGGGTCGACCATTCTAGGTATTATTTTATTTGTGTCTATAAATTATTTCTGTCCCTACTGACTGCTTGTTCAATTCCCTTTCTACCATCAACTTTATTAAACAATGATGTGACATGGATTGATGCTTAACTATTTGCACACTTTCAACTTGGTTTTTTAAAATGTTGAACAGGAAATCAGGAAGATTTACTAGTCTATTAGCATGGCGTAAGCTACTGAGAATCTTGAAGTGTAGCCCATGCATCCAAGTGTAACGACCTTCACAGGTGAAGTATTTCATCATATGCAATGTTGGATGCATATGCTTATTTAGAAAAGAAAGTCTCCATGTCCCTTGTTTTCTATCAATGACCAACATTGGTTCATCAAGCAACATAAACTGTGCCCTAGATGAGCGAGGGTCTAGGTCATTCTCGTAATTCTCTCCTACGTGCAGCAAGCCAGATACTTCTGCGATGATTTATTCACTGCATTTAACTTAGAGACCTTTAACAATTTCAACTCCATCCCTCAAAGTGTTCAGAAACTAAAAAACTACATAATCATCAAAGGCATTTAGCCTTAAGCAATAATCCAACCATCCTTTTCTCTCAAACATTTGCTAGCTTGGAAGATCATCCAACAACATTGTATGATTAGCTAGCTCATGTCTCACTAATGCACCACCCATGATACCACACTGCATGAACAAATAACCTAAAAAATTCCAGACGAAGAGCTAAAACTTTCAGGAAATTCAGACACACAAAAACTAGTAGTTCAAACTTCAAGAAATGCATGACTCCTTTTCTCAAAATATGGCCAGTTCAACAGCTTTATTTCTTATCAAAGAAAAAGGTTACCATTATATTTCATAATTACCTTCAAACATGCTAAAGTATGCCACCTTCAACATGTCATGAATCATGAAGGTACTTAATGACTTAATTATGACATGGCACCTTAATCGACCTTTTATAATCATTAACAAGATATGGTGAAATTAATGACAGGTAACACAAGATTTTGCAAAAAAGATAAAAAGATTTTGAAAAGATAGGAAAATTTTTAAATATACATGTGATTAAATATCTCCTCCCCTAGCTAAGTTTAGGCATGGGTCCCACTAGGCCACATGTGCAATAGTAGTAACTAAATAAATATACCTTGTCTAAAATAAATGAATTAAATAATATGTATGATAACATATGCTACTAACCTGTGGTTACTGAAGGAGAAGTGTTGTTGTGTGAACATTTGTTGATGGAGTGATATGATGAAATTGGAAGGTGATAGAGATAGAAGATGAGATGGATATTTACTATGGGGAAATAATTTCACAAAATATGAAATTTTATTATGAAAGCTCTGAGAAAAATCAAATATTAGTGACAATTCAGGTGGAAGACCCATATTCTTTTGTTGCAGGACCACTCAATTCTTCATGGAAGGTGAACTGTTGCAGGAACTCATCGCTACTTTATGGTTTATGGTAGAGCTTGAGTCTATGACCATTGACGAAAAGCTTGAATCAAACCTGATCAATAGTTGACAGCTATACAACTCCATTTGCAAAAAAGAAAATAATTTCATACGGACCCAACCACCTTTTTTGAAACTTTCTTGGAGTGTGTTGATAACGGGAATCATATAAAAATGACCACTCACCAATAGAGAACTTTTTATCCTTAATAAACTTGTCATGCCATTTCTTCCTCTGCTGTTGAATGATCTCTATGTTATGCAAGACAGACTTTTTGATTTCATCCAAGCCATTTAGTTGTAGAATCCTTTCTTGTTGAGCCCTGGTAAGATCAATATATAGCTCTAGTATTTTCCTAAGGGTTTTGTACTGAAACTCAATGGGTATGGAAAAAAATTTGTCATAAACTATCTCAAATGGTGTAAAACTGGTTGTAGTTTTCCATGTTGTCCTATAGGCCCAAATGGCTTCAGGAAGTCGTGTGGTGCAATCCTTTTTGTGAAAAACTACTATTTTTTTTAGAATGGCTTCTATTTCCCTATTTTTGATTTCATCTTGACCATTAGCCTGTGGATGATAAGGTGATGATTTACCATGCTTGATTGTGTATACATTCATCAAGGCAATTATGAGATTTGAGGTAAATTGAGCACCTTGGTTTGTGACTAGTTCTCTAGGTATACCAAACCTAGTGAATATGGATTCATACAAAAACTTAGCCACCTTATTGTCCCTAGCATGTTTCATAGCCTTGGCTTCTACCATGAGATGAGGGCTCTATAGGACCTACAAAATCAATACCCCATTTGTCAAATGGTGTTACAATTACCTATGGTTGTAGGGGCATTTCATTTGATTTAGTTGGGTGTCCCATTCTTTGACATTTGTCACAGTACCTTGTATATTTAGCAACATCCTTGTGTAGGGTAGGCCAATAATAACCAGTGGTTAGAATCATGAATGTTGTACGGTTTGTTGCAAAGTGTCCTCAACATGGTTTATCACGACATGCATGAAGGATTTCATATTTCTCATCTTCACGAACACATATTCTTGTGACTTGATCCAGACCTGTGTAGAACATAAATCCAGTAATCCATGAAAAGTTAAAACTTTTCTCAACTAAGATTTTGCGCTCCTTAGGAGAGAAGTATGGCAAGGTACTTCCTATAGAAAGGTAATTTTCTATATTTTGCATACCATAGGTTATGAGTAATGATAGAGACAAAATGTTCATTAGGAAAAATATCATCAATAGCTATAGGATCATTAGGAACTTGCAATCTTGACATAAAATTAGCTACCACATTAGCTTTCACTAGTTTATCAATGACTTTGATATCAAATTCCTGCATGAGGAGTAACCATCTGGCCAACCTACCTGAGATAGCAAGTTTTTTCATTAGGTACTTGATTGCTGAGTGATCTATATGCACAAATACCTCATAACTAGTAATGTAGTGTCTGAATTTATTAAGTGCATAGATAATGGCTAACAGTTCCTTCTCAGTGATAGTGTAACTTAGTTTAGCACCTTGTAGATTCTTGCTAATGTAATATATGGCATGCTCAACTATTCCTTCTCTGTGTCCTATCACTACTCCTATGGCATAATATGAGGTATATGTATGACTATGAAATGGAAAATTCCAATCAGGTCCTCTCAAGATAGGTGTTTTAGTCAAGACATCCTTCAACTACTGGAATGATTGCTCATAGTCCTTAGTCCATTTAAATTTTACTTCTTTCTTTAAGATATTGTACAATGGAGCTAAAATTTGACTAAAATCTTAGATGAACCTCTTGTAGTAACCAGTATGGCCTAGAAAAATTATAACCTTCTTCTACTTTGTTGGAGTTGGAAGTGTATTAATGACTTCTATCTTGGCAGGATCAACTTAAATACCAAATGATGAAAGGTAGTGCCCTAAAACAACTCCTTCCTCCATCATCATATAGAACTTCTCACTGTTAAGAGAGAGATTGTGTTCTTGGCATCTTTTAAGAACTTTGTCTAAGTTGGCATGATCCTCCTCAAATGTCAATCCATATGGAGTAAAGTCATCCATGTAGATTTTAACACAATTAGCAGATATGTCAAAAAAGATATTGATAATTGCTCTTTGAAATGTAGCGAGTGCATTACACAATCCAAAAGGTAAGACATAATAGGAAAAGTTTCTCCATGGGCATGTAAATGTGGTATTTTCTTGGTCCTTAGGTGCTATCTAAATTTGGTTGTATCCACTGAATCCATCCAGAAATTAAAAGTACTTATTACCAGTTAGGTTGTCAAGGACTTGATCAATAAAAGGAAATGGAAAGTGGTCCTTCTTAGTTGATGTATTCATTTCCCTATAATCCAAACACACCCTCCATTTTTCTCCCTTCTTTAGAAATATGACTAAAGGTGAGACCTAGTGACTATCAGAAATGGGATAAATAAAACCAACATCAAACAATTTCTACAATTCAGTCCACTATATCTCTTAGTGTTGGGTTGATTCTTCTTTGAGGTTGTCTGATTGGTTTACAATCATGGGTGATGTAAATTTGGTGGGTACAAATTATTGGATCCAATCCCTTCATATCTGTGTAATCCCAAGAAAAGGCTTGTTGGCTTTCTTGTAGGAGCTTACAAATGCTTGCTGAGTGTTTACGAGTAAGGTTCTTGTTAACATTCAACTCCCTACCTGGAGCAATTTCCACTTTGGCTACCTTATCTAACATGATGAATTCTACAAATGAAGGTGACTTATTCTCATGTGGAAGCAATGTATGAAGGTAATTAATTATTGCAGGAAGCTGAGGTGAACTTTACAGATGTAGTATGGTTTGTAGAGAGCAATTAGGAATAGTATAGGAAGATGGTTTAGTACCATATTTGTTGGTAAGGATTGCAAAAATTATGTCATATTCTTCTTAGGATACCATTAATGGATTCCTCTCTATAACCATTAAATGATGTACTAAATTTACCTCTAGCTCAATGTCACCTAGCTCAAGCCAAACAACTTGATCAAGATCAATCTAAGGTTTAGCAGGAGAATATAAGGTCAACTTCTTAGTGTTGATTCCATCAGATATAGTCATCTTTCTAGAGCGGCATGCTATGAAGGCATCTACAGTGGCCAACCGAGGTCTTCCTAGGATTAATGGATAACCACATATCATAGCCTTGGGAGATAAGATCACAAAATATGAGGGATAGTCTAATGAATCAAGTGTCACAATTATGTCCTCTACCATGCCATTAGGCCTTACAATAGAATTGTCAGCTAATTGAAGGATTGTAGGAGTCTCTCTCAAGACAATGATATTAAGCCTTAACAAGACTTCCCTTGTCATTACATTAATGGATGCTCTTAAGTCAATCAAAACATTTTGGATGTGAATGCCATTAATATAGATAGTAAAAACAAGGCTACTTGGGTTAGAATATTTTGGTATGATGACATTGCTCAACATAAGATCAAAGAGCTATCTGAGGACATGAATAGTCTGAGGGTCTTCTTCCTACCATGTTTTTTAATATAAGCCTCCTTGATAGCCTTATTATAAATTGGAACTTCCTCGAGGGCATCCAATAAAAGAATTTGTATAGTCATTTTCTTTAGTTGGTTGATTAGATTAGTTGCAACTGGACTTTCTTTTGGGGGTGCAGACTGGGTAATCCTTTGAGGAAATGGTGGATTATTTTCTACTAGAGAAGCTTTAGAAGGGTAGCAAGTTCTTTCTTATGGATATCATCCTCAATAGTAACTTCAGTTATGACATGAAATTTTGGTGTGGGAAATGTAGCTCCTAACCTTAAGTAGATATCATTTACCTTAATGGAATAATTTTGTTGTTGATTAGGCTGCCTATTATTAGGATTTGGTGAAGGCTGAGCAGGAAGTTGAGTTTTATTTTGAGGGATGACATTGGTTGTAGGAGGTGGAGGTATTATAGCTTGCTACTATGAAGGTGGCATAATGGCTTGCTGATTAAGATGACTAGGCTGATTGGGACCCCACTGAGGTGGTTGTTGCCATTTACCTTATTGAGGCTACCATTGGTTATTTTGATGCCAATTTTGATTGGGATGTTGCCACTGATTAGGAGGGGGTTGTTGTTGCCAATTTTGGTTGCTCCATTAGGGTTGAGACTGATTGGACCAATTGTTATTCCAGTTTTGACCTTGGGGACCAAAATTTTGAGAATTTTGGTTTTTCCATTGATTATTATTGAAACCAAAAAATTTTAAAGGGTCTTGAGGCATACCTTTTCTACAGGCCCATGGTCTTTGTTGAGAAACATAAAATATCTCTCTATTCTCATCAATAGCCTTGAATTCAATTGGCATTGACTAAGCATCCAAGCATGCAATTATTTTGTATTTATAATTCATTTTCTTCTCCCTGCAATGTGATTAGAATTCAACTAACATGACCTCTGCTTCTTCATGCTTCTTCTTAGCTTGCATAGTATCCAGTTGGGTGGCTACATTATTGATGATGTCTTTCTTGAAATCAAACAAGAGATTAGATATCTCCATCTTGAAACACCAACACCATTAGTTTTGTTACTTGATTGTCTGAACCCTCTTTCTTTCTTTACTATAGCTCTAGATTAATTAAGATGTATCCTCTTAATTTAATTCCAAGTTCTTTGAGTGATGTCTCCTCCAGCCATCAAGTCAAGATCCTTCATACAAGACTCATTAACGCCTCTTAAAAAGAGATGTTTCATGGATTCTTCATTCAAAGTATGTTGAGTATTCTTTTGTAGGTTAAACAAGAATCTTGAAATATAATCCTCAAGTGTTTCCTCATCCTTTTGCGTCATCTTGAAAATATCATCACCTTTCATATCAATACCCCAACAATACTTTTTATATTTTTTCAAGAATGCATTCTTCATTGCATCCCAATCTCTTACAACATTGACTACTAGACCCATGAACCACCTCAGTGTTGCCTCCTTCAAAGTAGATGGAAACAACTTCAACCTATGGGCATATGTTTTATAGTCATAACTTCTATAAAGGATGCCAAACTCAAAAAGGAAGGTCTCAGGGTCTTTAATAATCAAGCCATAAATCTTTGTAAAGACTGAAGAGGGAATATTCTTGAGGTTTTTATTATCATGTAGGTCAAAAATAGGAAAGGGAAAGGTGGGACGTGCCATCCTTGGAGGATTTGGAGTTGCGGGCTATCCTCTAAAAACAACAATGGCCTAGGGATTATCCTAGTATTCACATTCAATAAAGAGCTCATTTAAGTCAAAGGTGTATTCTACAGGTGGTGGTGTTGTGACTGCTTGATGTAGGTAGTAAATGGATTCTCAAATGGTTGATTCTCTTCATGGTCAACTTCTTGGGGATTTTCCCGCTGAGGGGGTAAGATTTATTCTAAAACTAATGGAATATTCTGAGGGAGAAATCTTCAAAGATGGTCTCTTCTCCTACACATTAAAATGATTGATTAAAACTAGGACCTATATTATGAAAGCTTTGGGAAAAATAACCCTTAGGATAAGTTTAGATTGATACCATCCCCGACAATGATGCCAAAAATGCTTGGCCAAATAAATGTCTTAGAAAATTAGAGCATAAAACTCATTCATTTAAGATGGACATCCTAAAAAACAACTAATTGACTCATTTAGCCCATTTGTAGTATCAACTAGGGACGTAAACTTGAAATAGTGTCTGCAAGGTATATGCTCCAAACTATCTTAATTTCCACTTGTCTAAACTATGGAATTTAAAATACTTGAAAGCATGAAAGGATAAGCTAATAAAAAGAAACAAGTTTATTCTACTGAAAGCAATAATCACATATAGGTACTACTCTATCTATCTAAGCTACAAGAACAACCTCTTAGTTTTGCTACCAACAGCTACAGGAACAACAAAGTTCTTTCTAATTGTAAGAAAGCATGAAATAGATCCTAACTAATAATGGGATTCACTCACCAAGTGGTCCCCCTTGGATGAGTGATTACTACAAAATCAAGATAAAAATATGGAACTTGTAATGTGCATTCTATCCATTCATTTGAAAAGTACACTTGGAGTAAAACATAACTGAACTCTATTTGTTGTTGCAAGATTACAATAACTTTCCTAGCTCGACTCTCTTTTGAAAGTTAAGTCAACAACTTATTTATAAGCAAACACTAAAAAATAAATCCTATAACTATGATCACTCCAAAAATGAGGATAAAGAAGATTCATAATGTCATACAACATAATTAACATCTTTTGAGAGCAAGTCTTCCATAGATATAGCAGGCCGTGCTTCTAAATCTGCGCTTAGGTATGATGACAACTATTTGACCGCTGCAAGAAAGAGTAATGTGCGGTTATGTCTTTATTTCTTTGGATGTAGGGTTGATCTTGTAAATTACACCATGATGCTCAATGAATACTCCATTGACTTGTTCCCACATGGATTTAGTAACACATGCCAAACTCGAAACATATATTTGCATCATTAAATCAGAAAAGGCATTATTTCATTAACTAACTCTTACATAATATGTGACTGCAGGAATCCTAACCCAAAACAACTTAGGAGAGATGAAAATTAAATAACACACATGTATAATTACTAATTCATCTATCATATTATATCCATAAGTTCCAACTTATACCACTTATCCTACTGATCCATAAAGTATTAAAGTATTTTTCATGCACTTATACATATAAAAGTTATACATATAATACCATCAAAGTCAGCATAAAACTATACAAAAACACCCTACTGAACTATAGAAAAAGAATCATAAAATATGCCATTAATTTGGCCCATCAGTGGTCTTTGTACTACCTCTGAATATGCTTCACAAGCTTGGCATTCATTTTGTCAATCCATGGTGAAAAGACTAGCATTGGTTTCTATGTACTTCATTTTACAATTACAAGCCCAAGATGGGCTACCATTGGTTGGTTCCTCACTTGCCTATGGTTCCCACCTTGAACTATAAATGACACTTGCATTCCTCTCACTCCACCTAGTGACACAGGTTTTCCATGGTCTTGTTTTCCATTGTAGATCCCAAGGTGGCTCACTTCACCTGGTGTATTCTTTTCCAAAGCTTGCCTTTGGGATCTCATCTTTGTTATATGGGTGTGTCACATCCTTAGTGTCCTTTTTGTGGGAAAATTGAGACTTTCATTCATATTTTTTGGTATTTATGAAGAGCCCAATGTTATTGGGTTTAGATTCATGATTTCTTTTGGCCCTTCATGTCAGAGATTCACCCAAACTTACCTTTAATTTTTGCAGATATGGAATTATTTCAAGAGGGAAATCCTTTTCAACCTATGGAAAGAAGGAATGTAGTGTTATTTATTCACAACTATCTTGATATTAATGTATCTATTTACGATAAAGCATATATTTGTAATAATGTTATGATGTAGATTCAAGTTCAAGCAAATAAAGTATCTCTTGAAGTGGCCCACTTGTAGGATTTACTTTAGCATTGGGGAAATGCTCAATGTACAATTACCAAAGTTCTCTTGAATGATGTTTTTTTAATTTATGATGGCTTCTCTCTACCTTGTGGTCACCAATGTGGTTTTAGTTCCTCCGTTCGCCTTTCACATACACTGTAGTCCCAAGCCCATCGTTGAACTTCTAGCGAGAGAATATATTTTTGGCTTTGTCACCCCGTGGTTGTTCTTCCCTTTCTTATCCTATTAATAATGTAGTTCCCTCTGCTCTGGGTGGCTCTGGTTGGTCATACCTTGACAAAGATTCTATTTGGCTCACTTCCTCCAAGTGGTTCCTATGACTGACTCTAGTTGTTTCTCCTATAACATAGGAGAATGAAGATGAAGATAAAATTGGAAAAAGATGGTCCCTCCTGGACCCTCATCCGAATCCTATTGATGTATGGGGAAAAAATATTATCAAGATTCTTCTCCTTTTATAAGCATTGCCTTAGCTACTTAAGGTAGTTTGTTGTTGTTTCTGGGCTCTGCCCATGTTTATGGTTTTCTGTTAGCTTTTCAAGCTATGACTGTATGACTCTCATAGGGTGCTTTCATGTCCCCCAACTTTTTTTTGTGAATAGTGCATTTTTAACTATCTTATAATGGGAAAGGCCCACTCATAAAAAAAAAGAGAGTCTATGTTATCAATTTCATTTATAATAAGTATATATAAATTTGTTCCTTAGTTTATTTAAAGCTATATTATATAGAGATAAATCATTTCTCCATGTGACTTAAGTTTGAGAGTCTATGTTATCTATCTCAATCAAAAATATAATTTTTTTTCTTCATTTAAAAGATGTATATGTTTATTTTATGATTTTAAAATAAAATTTATTATTTAATACTATAATAGAAAATAAGCCTTGTCTATATTATCTTTTTATTAGTGAAATATCTTTAAAGTTTTGCTAAATTTTTACTTTGTTTGATATTTTGACCTTGTGCATTATATATTTTTCCTCTATTATTTGCATGGTCGACCTTAGTCTTCCTTTTCTCTTCTTTTATATATGTCAATATCGTGAAAAAGTAAATTTAAATGGATAGTTATTAAAAAAAACTGATACACAAGCGTGACCACCAAATCAACATATTAACCCTAAGTTATTTTTTTTTTGGAAATAGATCATTTTTGTGAAGGGGTTAAGTTTGACAATCTATGTTATCCATCTCGCACATACTAAGTATATATAAATATTTTCTTTACTATAAAGACTGTATATATAGATTTAATATTTTTAAAATTAATTTATTATTTAATATTCTAATAGAAAATAAACATTCCCTATATGATTGCTTTGTTAGTGAAATATCTTGGAGGTTTAGCTAATTTTTTTTGCTTTGTTTAATATTTTGACCTTGTGCAATATATACTTTTGCTCTATTATTTGCATGGTTGACCTTTATCTTCCTTTGCTAGTCTTTGATATATCTAGGTGAAGGTGCCTAGTTACCACCCATGTTCTGATGAATGTTCACTCCTTGCTCACCCAATTCCCCAATTACTAACTTCAAAGAAACCCAAAAAAGTGATTATTGAAATCCCATTAATAAATTTCACATATACCAATAGCCACTCACTTGTACCCCCAATATAAAAAAAATAGACTTTAATTGGAAAAGTTGTGCAACTTTTTTGGTACCCATAGCTTATGATTATTGAGGCGCTTGTGCATAAGTATTGGTAAAAATATTATTAGAGGAAACATATTGATACTTGGAGGAATATGTATTGGATTAGTTGTGCAAATATTTTAGGTGGCTGTAGTGAATGATTTTTGGGGAATCTTTAATAAAGCATCAGGTGAGACTTTTAAGTGACTACTTTTTGATCCTTGTGTACATAAAAATCTCACAACATTTTCCTTCACTACCTAGAAGCTAGAATAATAGTTACAAGCAATAAGTTGCATACAAAGACATTATAAATAATCATCAAAATTTGATGTACCTTTAGAAGCTTAGAGTGCACAAAGTTAGCTATAATGATTACAAATAACCTTCCCCTAATTACTAATGATATTAAGAAAGAATACCTTGGAGTGCTTGTCATAATATCGCATCTCTAGGAATGTGTTCTCCCAAGTAACTCCTAGAAATATACAAAAATGTTTGAAGAGAGCATGCAAGCACTCCATAATGATATATGGAGATTTAATATTTATTTCAATGTACCAAACTCGTATATTTTGTTAGATTTTTCATTTAACATGCTCTCGAAAGAAAGAGGAACTTCTAGATTATGGATGATCTAAAATGAATGAATTACTAGCACATAATATCAAAATTATTAAATATGTACTTGTAAATTTGATGTGAAAAAAATGTCAATTTGAAAAAACTTTTTAAATCATTTGAAAGACTAATATTAAATCATTACAAAATAAGTAATTACACATTCAAATATTTTCTTTTCACCCAAATTTTGACTTGTGTATTATCTTCAATATACCTTTATAAGGTTGATTATTTTCTTGAGTTATCTTCTTTTTGAAAATAGTATCTTATATTACTTAGTCAACCCATTATTGATATTTCCTAAATGAATATAACATATCTTCACAAATTATGGTTGATGTCTTCAAAATAGATTAAAAAAACTATGAAGATCTATATACATCTAAATTTTACTTGGTGCAATTTTTTCTAAACTAGTTCCCAAAAACCTTGAATAAATATTTTATCTTCGTACCTTATCAAGGGTTGATTAATCAAATCCAAATGATTATGTTAGTTCTTGTTTGATTGCCTATGGTGATTGATTTTTCATGATCTTGTGGAGTTGATAGACCCATCTTCAATTTTATCAATGAAGTCATAAACACCATTTACCATCTCAAAACCTAACTTATAGACCTCTGTGATTTTTTTAATTCATCTTCCAAAACTTATATCATCCATTTCAATGCTTCCTAGCATTCCATCAATAAGAGGTGATTTTCTTTTATAAAAAATATCTTTACTCACAAGTGTTTCAAATTAGTGTTAGTCATCCTTTATATACGAGTAGAGTCTATGCCCATGAACTTGAACTTGAAAAAAAATATTTTGAAACTTTTGAAATGTACTTTTTTCTTTTCAAAACCCGAGCATGTTATGATGGATACAAAAACCTGTACACATTTTAGGATTGGAAAAGGGTTAGTTAATGGCCCTAAGGCTTGAAAGCCCATTTTCCCTCCATTTTAGTCCCTTTACTACACATTTTTCATCTTCCAACATGAATTCTTGACTTCATCCTCATCAGGTTTACAAATGATCAAGTGGGTACCTCTAAAATTACCACCATAATCTTACACATCTTCTCATCTTTCTAACCATATAATTTTTTTAATTTTTGGACAACATTAACATAGTGAAATTTAATTTTCTCTATCAGTGTCTTGATAGGCCTCACAGACATATGTCTACCATTTTTTTAATAAATTTTGATCTGCTCAATCAATTGCAAAACAAATTACATATTATTGTTCTACACTTGAATCTATACACTTTAAAAAAAAACATTGCATTTTTTATTATTTTGATGTAAGTTATGCCCAACGCATGAACAAGTACCATATTTTTAGGATGCAGTCACTTCAAAAAATCATAAAAAAAAGTACTCAACACAAAATTATGAAAAATAACACAACTTATAGATCTCACCCTTACCTATCATCATGCAGACAATTTTTCAAAATATTAAATCTAACTATATCTTTTGTTGAGCACACAAAAATAACTATGTTATATTTTTCTGAAAAATTAGGAATAGTTTTTTGTGCACGAAGGGTTTGACCCACTTAATATTATCCATTTAAAAAAAACTTTAGTAGTTTAGAAACTAGATTCAAAGTACTACAATTCTTAATGTTTACAAATCTTCTAATTTTGAGTGCAAGACCGTCCAATTTCTCTTTGAAGTTAAGGTTTACCCGATTTTAGAAAAAAAAAGTGGCTACTTATACCCCCCTTTTTGCACACCATCTTGGTGCACTTACCCCCTAGATGTGGATGCAAGTGATGTGGATGGGTAGGTTTCTGGCCCTGATAAATGTACTTATGCCATCATAAAGAAGTCAGTTGCGAATTCTTCTCCCGACCTCCTTGACATCAAAGCTTTTGTATGTAAAATGTCTGAGCTCAAGGAGGATATGGAAACTTCCATAAAGGATTTGGCCTAATGTTTCTAGTGTTCCTTTTGGTTGTTGGTTCCTGGTTCTGGTTTTTGGTTTTTAGCTGGTTGTTTTTGTTGGTTTTTGGCTCTATTCTTTTTGCTAGTTCTTAGCCTAGTTTTTTCTTGGGTCTCTTTTTGAATATCTTTATGTAACTTCTTGTATTGGGGTTTCGAGTCCCCTCAAAACATGTTTTTGCTCTTAATAAAAAACTAACCTTTGAAATTGGAAATAAGATTTTGAAGGTATTAAAAAAAATAACTTTTCCAAAAACTAAAAACTTAAAAATCCACTAAAAGCTTTTGCGTCGTTCTCTTCTGGTTGAAAAAAATGTAGCTCTTGCAAGTTTTTTTCAAATACATGCTTGTTTTATGGATCTAATCACTCCCATTATACTAGATATTTGTTGTATTGACCCAAAGAAGAGAAAATTGAAACCCTCTTGTATGCAAGTCTACTCCTTTTTCCTGGACTTCCAATTCTTTGGTATTGTGTCCTTCATCTTTTCAACTACCCTTGGATCCTTCTTCCTCTTCTTTTTTTAACCCATCTCCTATCGAGTACCATCTTGGACTTTATATCCCAAAATTCCATTTTTTGTGTATATATCTCAATAGCATCATCATTTATGTCTCATTGTATAATATAGCAACATATTATCCATTACCATGATTTGTATAATACCCTTGCAAATTTGTGTATACCCACTAACAAACAAAGTTGCAACATCTTCATTAGAAACCTTTTTATCAACGGGCATTTCCACTTTCTTAGTTTGAACATCATATTTAAATAATTAAAAATGATAGGAAGACTCATCTACAACTATGTTTATCTTTTCTTCTTCAATTCTTGATGTCAAAACAATCATAGGTATACTTACCAGTTCATTTTCTACCTCTTCCTCTAGTATTTTTGTCCTTTCTTGCCTTTTCCTCTTTTGAATAATCTTTCTAACAAGCCATGTGATCCTCTTCTTAACTAGTAGGTTCCATTTTTGCATCTCTAGCTCTAGTAACTTTCCAATTCGTTCCAATTCTTTCTTTATTTCTCTAGTCTTTCTCTCAATATATACTTGCCTCATATTTTCCTCTTTCCTCTTCCTCTCTTTATCTTCTCTTTTATTTTCTTATTTCTTTTTGGATGAATTCTCACCTTGAAAATACCTCTTCAACAAATCTATCTCTTCAAGCGAGTCCCTTTAACATTGCTTCCACTTTGCCTTTCCCTGACCTAGGTCTTTTCTCTTCTCTGCCTAGTCTTTTGGCAACCAGGTTCTCTCTTCAACCTGCACAAACACAAACACAAAACTCTCTTTCCCAAACCTTCTGAGCTCTGATACCAAATTATGTAGGACACTCATACACATTTAAGCTAATTCAATCATTATAGAATAAGAATGATCAAAACTCAATATAGATTTAAAAATTATTTATTTCCATTCATCATATCTCCAACTTTCCTTCAAAAATTATCAAAAGATCCTTAAATAAAAGAACACTCAAAATAATTTAAAATTTGAATTTACATTTTTCGGCAGTTTTTTCACAAAAATAGTTTTTGCCATTTTTTTAAAAACTCAAAAAAAGCTGAAATTTTCCATGAAGCTTCCTAAAATTAAGATAAGATGAAATGCCAACTAACTTTTAAAATTGGAAATAAGATTTCAATGTTATTAAAAAAACAACTTTTCTAAAAACTAAAAAAAACACTAAAATCTTAAAAAGCCACTAAAGGCTCCTGCATCATTTGATGAAGCTTTAGTTTCTTAATCTTGCATATTATATTAATTATCTCTAGGCATATGTTCCAAATAACAATGGATGGGGAGATCTTCCAAATACAAGAGAAGGTGGAAGAAAATTAGAGAATGGACCAAGAATGAAAATGGTGTAAAAGATGAATTTGAAGGGGTCTCTCTCGTAACATTTTTTTTCCAAGCCATTTGCAATTATCTTGTGCAAAGATACATAGAAAGAATAGATGCTTATATGATTCATATGACTTATCACATAACAAGTAGTTAAAAAGAGGAAATTAACACCTATTATGTCTAGCCTTGTACCTATTTGAATTCTATCTTTGATTACCAAGCAAGCAAAGACCCTAACTTTGGGGAGACATTCAAGGTCCTATCACAAATGTTTAGTCCATTGGGTAGGAAATGATGAGTAATGTTGTAGTGATTTATATACATCCTTTACCTTGTAAATGTCCTTCTTTAATTTAGTCCACATAGTACGATCTTCACCTTTTGAGAAATTTTTTTGCCTCTTTTGGAGCTCCAATTTTAGGGATTCTTTCATATCGAATGGAAGTGGGAGATAAAATTGAAATGTTTTATTTCAGCCTTAAAGGAAAGATTGGAGAGATCAATAATGAAATAATCCTTAAGTTTCCCACCTCAAGCCTTTTTTAAGATCACCTCCAAAGGTTTCCAATCCCCTAGTTTATTCAAGGGGGAATAACCATTCCATGCATCCTCCTATAATTTTGCCTTCTCTTTATTATTTATGACCTAAGAGAGGTTTAAGAGGATGAACTTCTTTCAAGAAGAGATAAACTTCCAAAATTTGATCCTTTTGGTAGATCTCTCAATGTGAAAATCTGTTCTTTTTCGATTAAATCTAAATACTTATATTTGAGGACTTTGTAATATTTTGAATTTGAATGTGTATAGATTTTATATAATATTATTTCCCTTGGATAAATATTCTACAAGTTCAATTTTTTGGATTCCTAAGCCCCTAGAATCTTTAGAAGAGTGTACCTTCTCCCAAGCAACTAGTGGAATGCTTTTCTTACTTGACATGTTGTCATTCCAAATAAAGTTTTGGAAGAGATTTTGAATTTTGTTCAAGAAAACCTTTGACATGCTAATGAATAACATCATATATGTGGGAATAACATTTAGTACTGCTATGAAACAAAAAGCTATTAATAGGATCTCTTCCCTTGTTTCCAATGGCAAATCCTTGAATAAGGAAGAAGATATTAGAAAGGAAATGCTCCTTTTTTTCTCTTATTTATTATCCAAAGAGGAAAATATTGACATGCATAGTCAAAATGAGATCCTTTTAGTGATTCCCAATTTGATTGACCAGAGGACCAATTTATCTCTTAAGGCCATTCCTTCTGATAAGGTGTAACTCAATTCTGTAATCAATATTTCCTCAGTAATCAAGACAACATCCACATCTAGTTGTTGACTCATCAAAAGACCTCATCGCTTGGGGAAAATCTATTATCACTTAGGGCATATCAGATTCACAGAGATCCATATCAATCTGGTATCCTAAATCTATCTTGTAAACTGTATCATCTTTTCGTAACCATCGGTTCATTAGTGCTATTTCCTTGGTTCTTCGTAACTGATGGGTTTAGGATGTGATACCAATATGATTCATACAAGGACGTTGAGGTCTGGAATCGGTCACTCACTTCTTCACAATTATAAGGTTCAGAATCAAGCAATTTGACACTTTTTCGTAATCACCGGTTCATTGTTGATATAGCTAGCATCATCTCGATTCCTGGTCATTTTGGGCCTGGGTCGGTATCTCTTTTTCCAATCTTTCAATCGGTTTTTGTCTCAGAATCAGTTCATCTTTCAAATCAATTTCATATATCTTTATCATACACAGACTATTCTTTGAACCACTATGCTTTGCACAGTGATTCAAAGAGGGGCAAAATGTAATACCCCAAAAATGGGCTATAGGTTCATTAACCTCCTACATCTTCAAATTCAAACGAAATCGACATCAAAGTCCTAACCTAAGGCACACTTGCACATTACCGAATCCTAATTGATTATCTTAAATTCTGCATCGGGGAATATTCCTAGCAATATTCCTAATTTATCATAATTATCTTTAATTTAATTATTATTTGGCAATAAATCTTATTTATTCTAAAGTTTGATTAATTGAATATTCTGAATATTTAATTAATCAGATTTAATACTGCCACTTAATTATTTAATTGGATTTAATTATTTATTCCTAAATAGTATTATTTAATTTGACAATAAATCTAAAATCTCATGACTAATTGATTAAATTCTTATTTAATTAATTCATGTCAATTGTCAATTTTTAATAATATAGTTTTTGAATAAAAGTTTGATTTAATAGTTGATTAACCCATAAATCAATTGTTTTAATTTCAAAAATCAGTTAAGTTGAGAATAAATCACTTTATTTTTAATTAATTTATAATTAAATCATGCACAATTAGAAAAGCAAGCAACTAAAAATTAACAATCAATTTTAAAGTTGAAACTCAACATCTGATGATGAGTTGAAATTTGATCTAAACTCTATTTTGAGTTAAACACTGCTTTTGCATGATTTTTGTGAGTTAATTATCTCTGATTTCCTGATAACTCAAAAATCAACCTGAGTTTATCAAGAGTGATTTATGGCTTTTCTCTTGCATCCTCAAAGCCCTGGATTTCTATAAAATCAAGGCTCAGCTCTTCATTTTATATAACTCTCAAATTTTCACAATTACTCTGGCAAATTGGCGATTGAAGGATTGAGCATTTGCGACAGGCAATTTGTGAGATCTTTCATAGTTGATCATTTAACTTTTGCATAGTTTCATACTCATTCATAGCATCCTTAGATCAAATCTGCATTCCAATTTCATTCATATAGCTTAGCTTCATACAAATTTTCATTCATATTATTGCATAGAAAATACAAAAATATAGAATAATCTGCATTCATATAGTTTTTATTATTTGCATTCAAATCCTTCATTTAGGTGTTGCATTGTCACTGGTCTCGGTCTGATCTAAGAGTATCATACTCGCACCTACTAGAAGGCAGTAAATCGCCTGGTTAGTTTAGTTTCTATTTCATTGCACGATTTTGGTTTTTGGCTAACCTCTAATGTTTTACTAAAGTGTTGTGTCTACAGCTAGGTACAAAATTCACACACATTTTTGGCACCCACCGTGGGGCTCTGAAACGGGTTTCTATCATCTTTCTATCAATTTCTATCACTTTCTTGTCCTTTTTTGGTTAAAACTATGATTTTTATTTTCTGTCCGTACATTTTTCATACGAATTTTATTAGAAAGTCATTTCAGGAGGTACCCACTATCGTACGATAGGTTCAGATTTCAAGGCTCGTATCAGAGAGTACACACTGTCATTTGGAAGCCCAATTATCGTATGAGAAGACACCCATAGTCGTACGAGTTTCCAGACTGTCATCTGGGAGGTAACCCACTGTCGTACGAGTTTTGACTCCAGAATTCAATTGTCGTTTCAACATTTTTGGTAGTTTTTCAGATTTGATTTTCAAATTTAGACTAACAACTAACCCTTACAATTGAAATCTTCTATTTTTTACTGACACTTGTTGAATATGATTGGAAAAAGCGCAACTAAATTGCTAAAATAGGTAAAAATCTACTAAGCGTGTTGCAAGGAATTCAGGTATTCTTCTCAAGCTGATAACATTTCAATTTGGATTAAAAAGAACTCTCACGTGTCAAGCTTGTGTGATTTTCTTGCTTTCATATCATAGACTTCATTTTGGGCTATAAAACGAACATAGATTTGCTTTTTGCATATCTGTTACACATAGTAAATAGGCCCTATGAACACTATTTGTGGATGATCTTGAGAGATTGAGCTTCTTTCACTTGTTTATTCATACGAAGCTCCTCTTGATGAAGGATCCCCTTTTAGGTAGGGAAGGTACTGAGAAAGTCTCACGTTCTACTAGATTCGTGTGTCTTCAAATTTTGATTGATACATTCTCTCTCTGAAGGGGTTGATAGGTCATAAGTGGTTGATGTCAGAGATCTTTGTGAGATAATCTTGGTCTTAGTGTGTCGGATTAATCTGTCTGCTTTGTTTTGGTTAAAAGTGAAAATGCTAGAGGAATATGCTCTACTCCCTTTTTGGGTAGTATCAAAAACTCATATCCTTGACTCTGGAACCAGTCTCTGTGTGGTATCTTTTGTGAGTCACCTTTATAGAGGGTTAACCGTAGTGGACATTCTCTTAATTGGGTCAACCACATGGACAAAACCTCAAGTGGTAATAGCCATTTTCATCGTGATAGCAACAGCCGCTATATAAATGTCCTTGTGGAGGAAATCTTCACAGGTGTGGTCTCTTGTTGGGCTATCAGATCTCCCTAGCAACTCCTGATTAATTAATTTCTTGGACTGTGTCAAAACCCCGATGCACCTGGATTGGAGTTCACCCTCTTGAGATCATAAAAGTTGCAGAGTCAGACCATTACTACAAACCCTAGTGAGGCCAAATTTTAATTTTTCTAGGAATATGTGCATTATTGAAAAACTTTTTGGAACATACACAATTAGCACTCCTAGGGATTAGCACATTTAGTCACTTGATTGTTCATGCCCAGGGTTGTTTTTTCCCCTGTTCATTATTTTCAGATGTGCTTGGAATCACTTGCTTGTTGTTTTGCATGCTTGTTTATCTATTTGGCTATAAAAAATGAACAATCTCAGAATAACCTTCAAACCTGGACAGAGAAATTTATGAACAATCTGAAATTGAAAACCAAAAATTTGCAAAATATGAGGTAAAAATCCTTTCTGGAGTCAAAAGTCATCCCATCAGGTCAGAAAGTCATACGAGTTTTGGCAACTGTCGTTTCAAAACCCCATATTGTCGTATGATAGCTTGTATAGTGTCGTACGAGTTTTGCCACTAGTCAAGAACAAAAGTAAAAAATCTACTATCAATTGTCGTGTGAGTTTTGCAACTATCGTACGAGTTTGTCAATTGTCATTTCATAGCATACCCACTATTGTACAATCCTACAGAAAGTCATTTGAGAAAAATTGCTAGAAAGGGGTCATAATTGTTAGAAACTCAATTTTTACAGCCTATTTCTAGAATCTGTTGAACAAATCATTGTGTCAGGAATAGAGTAGAAACTAGAATGAATCCATTCATTTTCCTAAAGTGGTCTCTTGAGTCTGATTTAGCCTTCTGAGTTATCGATTTGAGTCTTTTTCATCTTGTGTCAAAACCTTGTCAAAATTATCTTCAAATTCAATCTTTTTACTAAATGGCTAAGTGTTGTGAGCTCATGCCTGCCATCTGTTGGGCATCTACCCACACTACTGTGGCACAGTATCCTTCATTTACATCTGATCTAATCCTTAATAACTTTAATCTTGACAAGGTTGCATCATTCGATCTTCTGGAATCAATTCATTCTTTTCCTTCACTCAAGGTTAATGGTGGAAACTAGAGCTTCGTCACACAAGAAATCTGGAGAAGCACTTGGCACTGCACCTTTGACTATTCACAAGGGTCCCACTCTTGAGAAAATCTACAATTTTGGTCTTTACAAAGATGACAATCTTGGAAATTTTTGATTGAAAACTGGTTACGTACCCCCTCCATCAACTCACAGAGGTAATCAACAAACCCCTCCTCAATCTAATCCAGGGAGCCCTAAAAATCCTAACATGTCTCACAAAGGGACACAACACGGGTCTCAAGGACACCATTCTCAACATGTTGTGGATCAAGAACCTACACCTTTTGAAATTGTTCGATATCAAAATGATGATGACTTCAAAAGAATGATGAAACATTTCTTGAAGGAAGATAGAGAAGCATACTTTCTAGAGTTAGCTCATCAAGGTCCTCCAAACTTTAATGTGGAAGATATCATTACACATGAGGAAGAAACTCCTATCACAGCTATGATGAAATAGATGCATGCCATGCAAGTCAAACTTAACAAACTTGAAAAATAAAAGGAACCTAAGGAATTATCCATGGAAGCTCTATGCCCTTTTCCATTTGATAAAGATTTGTACCTACCGCCATTCCCTAAAAGAGTGGAGATGCCTAAATATGATAAGTATGATGGAAACTCTAACCCTCAAGATCATGTCAGAGAATTTTGTACTCAATCTATGGATTTTATGCACAAACCAACCTACTTAATGCATCTTTTCCCTCGATCTCTAGGAGGAGCAACCATTCATTGGCTCTCTAGAATGCCTCCTACTATCAAAACTTTTGAGGAGTTAATCAAACTATTCTATCAATAATACTCCTACAATATTCAGCATCCAGTCACCATGATCGACATCTACAATCTGAAACAATATCCAGGAGAACCATTCCTGACATTTCTCAAGAGGTGGAGGAAAATTTTTTCTCTATATGCTAGACCCATTCCTGAAACTGAGAAGTTGGAAATCTTCATCAACAATCTTGTTCCAGAAATTAACTACCCTTTACAAATGCAAAATCATACATCTTTTGATAAGATGGTAGATAATGCGATCAAAATTGAGAAAGTACTTGTGAAAAAAGGAGACATCACACTTCAAAAAGACAAGTATGAATCTGGATCTAGTTCTAAGGACAAGAACAAAAAATGGAACAAGAATAAAGGCATTGTCACAGATGGTGTTATTGATAATATCTGTGCCCCATCTAAGGCACCTGCTTTCAATCTCACTGTTGGTACCCAAGCCATCAAAGCTTCTGAAGCTAAAGCTACAAAGTCCAATAGAAAGTCATCTAATTACAAACCTTGGGCTACAGATCCTAATCGAAAATTCACTCCTCTTGGAGAATCCTTGGAATCTACCATGAAAACTCTATTGGAAAACAAAATCATCTACTTGCCTGAGATGAAAGTCTTTGATCTGGAACCTAAACCGAAATGGTGGAGAGAGAATGATTTCTATGAATTCCATCATAATAAAGGTCATAAGACTAATAACTGCGTTCACTTGAAGCATATTATACAAGACAAAATTGATAACGGTGACTTCATGATTAACAATCATAAGAGTAATAATGATCATACAACATTCACATAACCATTTCCTAAACATGGTAAAGAAGATTCTTCTTCTCAGCCTAATATGGGTGCTAAAGTCAATTATGCCTACTCTGGAAACAATGTTGTTA
Organism: Chamaecyparis obtusa; assembly: GCA_027943335.1. Classification (NCBI taxonomy): domain Eukaryota; kingdom Viridiplantae; phylum Streptophyta; class Pinopsida; order Cupressales; family Cupressaceae; genus Chamaecyparis; species Chamaecyparis obtusa. The sequence continues at coordinate 169,684 of BSBK01005999.1, forward strand.
TCAATATGGTTGAACCATGCCTATCTGAGCGTTGCAATGTCATCACAATTGTAATAAGAGATAGAGATAATCAATCAACAAATGCAGTTACTTGATCACAAGCTCAGGTACATCTACAAGGACAAATACCAGATTCATCCAATGTCCCTAAGGTGCCTTTCAATCTTTCATCTACTTCTAAATAGAAGGCTACATCTAAATCTTCAAATCCTAAAGACACGAGGTCTACTTCATATAGTATTGTCCAACAACTCCAACACACAAATGCTAAAATCTCCATGTTTGAGTTGCTTCGGATATCTCCAGCTCATAGAGCCATTCTAGACAAAGCTCTACTCGGATCCAATGTTCCTGATGACCTTGATTTAGACATATTCTAGACTATGGTTGGTCATCTTACGTCTCCACAGTACATTTCCTTTTTAGAGGAAGATGATAACTCCTTGAGTCATCCACATAACTAGCCCTTGCATATTAAAGTTTTGATCCAAAACTGTCATGTCAAACATGTGTTGATAGATGGGGGCGCTGGCCTAAACATTTGTTCTTTCAGCTTGATTACATAATTAGGATTTTTAGAAATGGCCATTGATCCTAGGAAGAAGATAACTATTAAAGCATATGATGAGCAAGAAAGATCTTCTAAGGGAACTATTGTCCTACCTATCAGAGCAGGTCCTATCATCAGAGATACTATATGTCAAGTTCTTGATCTACCTTTGGCTTACAATATCCTTCTAGGAAGACCCTGGATACATGAAATGAAAGCCATTCCCTCTACATTCCAATAGTGTTTGAAATTTCCTTATGAAGGAGTCGAGGTGATGATTCCAACTGATCTGTATACAACTTGCAATACCTTGAAAGAGAGTGTTGATAAACTTGTTCCCAATAATAGAGAATCTTCCACTAAGCAAATAGATGTAGCATCCACGTCCAAGATGGAAGACATTACTAAAGAGGTTAAGATCAAAGAAAATGGTATGGGAGAATATACTATACAGCCAATCTTATCTTTGACATCTCTCCCTATCTCTCCTAAGTCTTATGGGAAAACTCTAAAATAGTCCAAGCTAGAGTCTAAAGAACCTCTTGAAGTATATAAAGGAAATTTTGTTGCAGAACAAGTATCTAAATAGGAGTTTGAAGAAGATGAAGCTATGCTCACATGGCTATACAAAGATGAACCTAAATCTCAAGTTGTTAAAAAATGTGATGCTAAAATACTGAATATCCCTTCTAAGTCATATGGCCCAAGAGACAGATTGATCACAAAAATAGGATATAAAGGAAAAGGACCTCTAGGACTATAGGGTAAACGTCTTTTGTCACCTCTTGATCATTGTGGCCAAGAAAACAAGAATACGATAGGTCTAGGATACATGAAGAAACCTTTCTCTCTTAGCAAGAACTCCCCACATGTACTAGAACAAATTGAGCCTTCCGTAGCAAATCAACTAAAGGGGGAAATAACTGAACAATTTGATAGTGATGATTCAGACACCACTGATGAGCTCATTCCTTATGAGCATTTTCCTAGAGAAATAAAAGACCTCCTTGAAGCTGAAGATGATCCAATAAAAATAATTAATGTAGTAGAAACACAAGAACCTACTATAGAGCAAGCGATAGCTGTAACACAAGAACCAGCTAATCTCAAAGGCAATCAAATAGATAAAGAGGAAGGTGGTATTTATTCTAAGATAGATTCCCATGAGTATAAATTCAAATCAGAATCTAAGGGAAACCCTTCTTGGGGTATTCATCCTGACTTTACTCATGTTCTTAGATTTCCTAGAGGTCTAGATGAAGAAACAGAAGATGAATCGAATGACTATGAATGGGGAGTCATTCCAGAACTAGATGAACTTATTATAGAAAAGCATGTTGATGTTATTCACCAATACGCACCTCAACCCAATGTAAGTCTAGAGCGAAATAATGAACTTACTGAGTTTGATCCACCAATGGTTGAAGTGGATTTCCATAATGACATTGAGCCTATTCATGAATTGAATGTCTTAAGTTGTAATATCACCTTTGAACTCGAGCATTGGGTTAGGACCAATGATGACAGATCCATATCCATAAACACTCTTTCCCAATCTTTCACCACTTTGACTATCCAATGCCCTAACCTTCTAGACATAACGTCCACCAACTTGAACCAAGGTATTTACACCTTTCCCAATGAGTATGCCCTTTCTTGTTACCTCAATGAAGTTGAACCTATGAGGACTTCCATCAGTGAACCAAGTGTTAGCATGATGGAGTCAGACATCAAGTATCTTAGTTAGAAAAATATGAATAAGAATAAAAAGAAAAGGAGTTCTGAGGGTGAAAACCACTTTGTGGCAGTCTCAGAACCTACAAAAGTAAAAATAAAAGATGTATTCGAAGGTGAAAACCTTTTTGAGGTGCCTAAGGATGAGATATTTGATGTCCTTTCAAGTCATTTACAAGATAGATCTCTAGTTCTAATTAAGCCCACTCAATCTATCAAATTGGGAATAGCAGAAGAACCACAGTTGATCCATGTAGCACAATCTTTATCAAAAGAAGACAAACAAAAATTTACAACATTCTTAACAGAAAAGAAGATCAACTTCGCATGGAAATACTTAGATATGCCAGGGTTGGATTCTGATCTTATAATGCACCATTTATCTATAGCTCCAAATGTCAAACCTGTTAAGCAAAAATTGAGAAAGATGCATCCACATGTTGCACTCTTGGTAAAAGCTGAATTAGAGAAGCTCCTAAAGGCCAGATTTATCTGAGTTATTGATTATGTAGAATAGATCTCTAATATTGTACCTATTTCAAAACCAGACGAATCAATAAGAGTATGCGCTAATTTTAGAGATGTAAACAAAGCATGCCCTAAGGATGATTTTCCATTACCTAACATTGATTTGATAGTGGACATGACTGCGGGCTTTGAGATGTATTCTTTAATAGATGGTTTTTCTGGATATAATCAAATAAAAATTGCTCTAGAAGATCAAGAGAAAACTACTTTCACATGTGCATGGGGCACCTTCTATTGGAATGTCATGCCATTTGGGCTTAAGAATGCAGGTGCTACATATCAATGAGCTATGACATCTATTTTTCATGACATGATGCATTGAACTATGGAGGATTATGTTGATGATACTTTAGCAAAATCTATGATTAGAGCTGAACATCTAAATGACTTGAGCAAGATACTAGACAGAATGGAAAAATTTACTCTCAGACTAAATCCTAAGAAGTGTGCTTTTGGTGTCACTTCTGGAAAGCTCTTAGGATATATTGTTTCAAAGAAAGGAATTGAAGTAGATCTAGCTAAAATTAAAGCTATCATGGAGATGCAACCTCCCAAGAACATCAGCCAACTGATAACATTACAAGGGAGAGTATAATCTATCAGGCGCTTCATATCTCAGCTAGCGGACATCTCACAACCTTTTACAAAGACATTACATAAAGGTGTGACATTTGCATGGAGCGAGGAATGTGAAAATAATTTTGATCATATCAAGAAGTATCTATCAAATCCTCCTATCTTGATGCCTCCTATTCAAGGGAAGCCATTGATCTTATATGTCTCTGCAACAGATACATCACTGGGGGCATTGCTTACACAACATGATGAGAATTAAAAGGAAATAGCTATATACTATATCAGTAGAACATTGGTGGCCTATGAAAATAACTATTTTATGATTGAAAAGGCTTGTCTAGCTATGATTTTTGCTTCACAAAAATTGAGACATTATATGTTGGCCCATACCACACATTTAGTAGCTAAAATTGATCCACTCAAGTACGTGCTAAGCAAAGCTGCCCTCATGGGTAGATTAGCCAAATGGGTCATGCTCTTAAGTGAATTTGACATTGAATATGTTGAAAGAAAAGCTATTAAAGGCCAAGTTATTACTAATCAATTAGTAGATGCACCTTTGTTTGATGACACATCAATGCAAATGGAGTTTCCCGATTCTTCTATCATGAATCTTTCTTCTAGAGAATGGAAACTGTTCTTTGATGGCTCCTATACACAGAATGGATCTGGAGCAGGTATCTTGTTTATCACTCCTCAAGGATACTCCATTCCTAAGGCATTCAGAATTAAATTTCATTGTACAAACAATATTGTTGAATATGAATCCCTTTTGAATGGTATGAAAATAGCAATTGAGTGGAGAGTAACATAATTACACATTCATGGAGACTCACAACTTGTAATCCATCAAGTCAATGATGTGTACCAAACTAAAGATGGAAAGCTCATTCCATACAAGAGAATGGTAGATGATCTAAAGAAATATTTCATATCTATCACATTTGAGCAAATACCTAGAACAAAGAATAAGGCTTTCGATGCAATGGCAATGCTATCTACTTTATTATAGCAGCCTGAACATGAGCTACGCTACGAGTTCCTGGTGGAAGCACTATCTTATCCTGCTTATGATTCCCCTAATACCCGTATGATTTGTACTATTGTGGGTCATGATTCATCCAGATATCAAAACCTATTCTCCTATCTCAAAGACCAAATCATTCCCGATACCTTTAACCACCATGAAAAGAGATACCTTATCTAAAATACCTCTCAATATGTCATCATTGGTCACGATCTATACAAACAAGGTCTAGATGGTACGCTACTTAGATGTTTAGAATGGGAAGAGTCTCAACATGCGTTAGAGGAAGTCCATGATGGTATTTGTGGGTCACACTCGAACGGTTTAACACTAGCTCAAAAACTTATTAGGGTTGGGTACTATTGGCCAGAAATGGAGAAAGAGTCTATCAAGTTTGCTAAGAACTGTCAAAAGTGCCAAGTGCATGGCAACTTAATTCATGCTCCAGGGAGAGATCTAATTCCCTTCACTACATAATGGCCTTTTCATCAATGGGCATTTGATCTTATAGGAGCCATACATCCTTATTCTTCTAATGGACATACCCATATAATCACAGCTACATATTATTTTACAAAATGGGTAGAAGCAGTCCCTTTGACACAAGCCACTAGAAAACAAATATCTATGTTCATCTTGAACTACATCATATGTCGGTATGGTATTCCACATTCTATAGTCACAGATAATGGTGGACAATTCAAGAACAAAGACTTGGATGACTTATGTGCCAAATTCAAGATTACACAAAATTGGTCATCTATCTACTATCCTCAAGGGAATGGACAAGCATAGGCTTCTAACAAGAATCTATGGAAAATATTGCACGTACAGTTGATAAAATAGGAAGAGACTGGCATCTCATGATCAATCCATCTCTCTGGGCCTATGTAACAAGTATCAAAATGCCTACTGGTGCTACACCTTTTTATTTAGTTTATGGGTCTGAAGCGGTACTCCCTATTGAGGTTGAAATCCCATCACTAAGAATCAGAATGCATGGTCTAGTGACAGATGATGACTACATAGTATTTAGGTTGCAAGAACTTAAACTACTAGATGAGCACAGACAAGCATCATATGATCATCTCAGAGTATATCAGAAGAGAATTTCTAAAGGCTACAACAAGAAAGTTAGACACAGAGAATTTTAGGTTGGCGATCTAGTCTTGAGAGAGAATCCTAGAAATCAATCACATAGAGAATGCAAGAGGAAGTTTGAACCCAACTGGCTGGGTCCCTTTGTTATCACTGCTACTTTTGGCTCTGGTGCCTATCAACTCTCAATGACTAAAGGAGAATAGCTCTGAGAACCAATCAACGTTCTCCATCTGAAGAAATTCTATGCCTAAGGCATTCAGTCTATGGTAAAATGTCCTGAAAAAATTTATAAAAATCTAAAAAAAGTCCTGAAAAATGAACATCTTGGTGAAAACCTAGCAATAGGCGCCTTGATGATTCACAAAAAAATCAAAAAAATATAAAAAATACAAACAAAAAAATTGAAAAAATGAAAAATACAAAAAAATGAGAAAAAGAAAAAAAGTGCCTTGGTAAAAACCTGGAAACAAGCGCCTTGGTAGCAAAAATAGAATCTCTGCCAAGATCGTGAAAACTCGGCAAATGGGCACCACTTGTTTCAAAATTCTCCATCTATCAGCGCAATCTTGGTCTTTCCCAGCTTTCAGTCTTGCTTTAGTTTGTACATATTTCCCAGTGTGTTCCTGTATTACTATTTTCAATAAGTCAGTTTGTACACCAATCGGCTCAAGCGTCTGTATCCTATCAATGCTTAACACTTGGGGGCAATCAATGTCATATCCTATGGCCTCCAGTACATCTTAGATGAGTCATATCCAGTCAGAGTCCTTTGAAGCTTCATTTGAGTCTGTCTGTCTGTCTCGTCTCTAGAAAGGATTTTGCATCTACAACAACACAATCAAACATCAACTTGAAAACAATCTATGCTTTTTACATGCTTTTATCTCCTTGTATGCTTACTAATTCACATTGAGATTTTTGCATATTGTGTCTCTTTGAGCTCTTCGATGATGTCCTTTTCAGGATTTAGAGAGTGATGACCGGGGGCATAATCTTTTCTTTATTTTCAGCTTGTATGTGAACATATAACAACTTTGAAAATTTTGGATTGAAATGGTGTCTGACTTTAAGAGCCTCTATCTCGAATTGGATGGCCATGCGTACCTCGACCATTGATACTCAAAAAATTCAAGGAAGTTTGATCTAACTATTATCTTTTTGAGTGAGTTCTTTCTCCGACTGTGAAACACAATCTTGCCTAAGGATGTGAATGATAAAGGGTCACTACGGGTAATTCACATTGGATTTATAATGATCTCTTGAATGCTTGATGTGTTTGTTTCAGCAAGGCGTATTCAGGTCATCATGACGTTTATGTTTTGATGCTTATACAAATTGCTATATTAAAATGGACATGATATTCAGGTCATCCTAGCATTTGTGCCTTGGTGCTTATATCTAATTCGACATTCCGAAAACAAAATCAATATTCATATGTCCATGGTTGTCTAGCCAGTGGGTATTGTGTTGATTCCTGAGCATACAAATCAGTATTCATATGTTCATAGTTTCCTAACAAGTGGGCATTGTATTGATTTATCCGGTTACCTAAAAAAAAAAACTCAATGATGACAAATGACCACCACATGATCAGTGACTAGGTCCTAGGTCCTAGGTTTGCATTTCATTTTACATGTCATTTTACACTTTGCATGATTGCATGATCTCACAAATTGCTTAACAATCTTTAACAATCTTTCTAAAAACTATACTTAAACTACACACGAAGAGCTGAATCTCATACAAAGGTTCCTTCAATGAAACATCAAGTAGAACTCATTTTCGGGATCAAAATAGAAATCTGAGATCGTTTATATTATCAACTACTTGCATAATCGACCTTCAAACATCATAGAAATCCATAATTCAACTTAACTGATTATCTTACATCAAACTATTCAAATTTCAAACCTAGTCAGACTTGGTCTCCAGGACCTCTAAACGATGCAGATTGCATTCTCGAACGTGTACAACCACTTCTCAAATCAATTAACATGCTTCTAAACTACAACGCTGACTTTTCTTGTTAGATTTCAATTTTTATCCCGAAGGGGGCATGGTATTGCACATCATTCAAAGTCTGTAACTCAATTCTATAATCAATCTTTCCTCAGTAATCAAGACAACAACCACGTCTAGTTGTTGACTCATCAAATGACCTCATCACTTGGGGAAAATCTATTATCACTTGGGGCATATCAGATTCACAGAGATCCATATCAATCTGGTATCCTAAATCTATCTTGTAAACTATATCATCTTTTCATAACCATCGGTTCATTAGTGTTATTTCCTTGGTTCTTCGTAACTGATGGGTTCAAGATGTGATACCAATATGATTCATATAAGGACATTGAGGTCTGGAATCAGTCACTCACTGCTTCACAATCATAAGGTTCAGAATCAGGCATTTTGGCACTTTTTTGTAATCACCGGTTCATTGTTGATATAGCTAGCATCATCTCGATTCTTGGTCATTCTGGGCTTGGGTCGGTATCTCTTTTTCCAATCTTTCAATTGGTTTCTATCTCAAAATCAATTCATCTTTCAAATCAATTTCATATATCTTTATCATACACAGACTATTCTTTGAACCACTACGCTTTGCATAGTGATTCAAAGAGGGGCAAAATGTAATACCCCAAAAATGGGCTATAGGTTCATTAACCTCCTACATCTTCAAATTCAAACGAAATCGACATCAAAGTCCTAACCTAAGGCACATCTGCACTTTACCAAATCCTAATTGATTATCCTAAATTCTGCATCAGGGAATATTCCTAGCAATATTCCTAATTTATCATAATTATCTTTAATTTAATTATTATTTGGTGATAAATCTTATTTATTCTAAAGTTTGATTAATTGAATATTCTGAATATTTAATTAATCAGATTTAATACTGCCACTTAATTAATTAATTAGATTTAATTATTTATTCCTAAATAGTATTATTTAATTTTGACAATAAATCTAAAATCTCATGACTAATTGATTAAATTCTTATTTAATTAATTCATGTCAATTGTCAATTTTTAATAATATAGTTTTTGAATAAAAGTTTGATTTAATAATTGATTAACCCATAAATCAATTGTTTTAATTTCAAAAATCAGTTAAGTTGAGAATAAATCACTTTATTTTTAATTAATTTATAATTAAATCATGCACAATTAGAAAAGCAGGCAACTAGAAATTAACAATCAATTTTAAAATTGAAACTCAACATCTGATGATGAGTTGAAATTTGATCTAAACTCTATTTTGAGTTAAACACTGCTTTTGCATGATTTTTGTGAGTTAATTATCTCTGATTTCTTGATAACTCAAAAATCAACCTGATTTTATGAAGAGTGATTTATGGCTTTTCTCTTGCATCCTCAAAGCCCTGGATTTCTATAAAATCAAGGCTCAGCTCTTCATTTTATATAACACTCAAATTTGCACAATTACTCTGGTGAATTGGCGATTGAAGGATTGAGCATTTGCGACAAGCAATTTGTGAGATCTTTCATAGTTGATCATTTAGCTTTTGCATAGTTTCATATTCATAGTTTCATACTCATTCATAGCATCCTTAGATCAAATCTACATTCCAATTTCATTCATATAGCTTAGCTTCATACAGATTTTCATTCATATTATTGCATAGAAAATACAAAAATATAGAATAATCTGCATTCATATAGTTTTTATTCTTTGCATTCAAATCCTTCATTTATGTGTTGCATTGTCACTGGTCTCAGTCTCTAAGAGTATCATACTTGCACCTACTAGAAGGCAGTAAATCGTCTGATTAGTTTAGTTTCCATTTCATTGCACGATTTTGGTTTTTGGCTAACCTATAATGTTTTACTAAAGTGTTGTGTCTATAGCTACGTACAAAATTCACACACACATAATGAAATCAAAGCAACTATGTTTTCCTTTGAAGGGAAAACATCTTCGGGTCCTGATGGTTTCCCTCTTTTCTTCTTTTAACAGTTTTGGGACATAATTGGTAAAGATTTGCAGGATGCAGTCAAAGAATTTTTTGGAACCAGAGTTCTTTTAAGGGAATTAAATGCTATGTTTTTTGTTCTAATTCCCAAAAAGAAAGGGGTCAATATGGTTGAATCCTTCAGACTGATTAGTCTATGTAATGTTGTTTACAAGATAATTGCTAAAGTTCTAACTACTAGGCTGCCAGCTCTCTTGCCATCCATTATTTCCCCCCAGTAGAATGGCTTTGTTCCATGAAGGCAAATTATGGATTCTATTGTTGTTGCCCATGAAAATATTCATTCCTTAGAAGTAGCGAAGAAACAAGGTTTCCTCATGAAACTTGACTTGTCTAAAGCTTATGATAGGGTGGATTGGCAATTCCTCTAGAAAGTTCTTAGTCTCTTTGGCTTTGACTCTAGGGTTCTAGTACTGATATCTCAATTAGTTTCTACTGTCTTGTCCACTGTTATTATTAATGGTGGATCTTCCAGGTTCTTTAGACCTTCCAAAGGCCTCAGGAAAGGAGATCCCATTTCTCTGATCCTGTTTGCTATTCTAGCAGAGTGCCTTGGAAGATATATTAACAAACTTGTCAATGAGGGAAGTATATCGGGTCTCCAACCTTCTTTGGTCAGATCTATTTTATCTCATGATAAAATTTTTGACGATACTCTTATAATGGGGGAGGCAATAGTTAAGGAAGTTATAAATCTTAAAAAAGCCATGTCTATTTATACTTCTGGTTTAGGCCAACTATTAATTGGAATAAAAGCTTTATGTTTTTCATCAATACTCCTCAAGAAAGGCAGATGAAGATTTCTAAAATCCTTGGCTGTAGCATTGGGAATCTTCCCTCTTCCTATCTGGGTCTACCCCTTTGCTCTAACCCCCTAAAAGCTTCTGGAACCTTATTGTGGATAGATTTAATAATAAGTTAATTGGTTGGAAAGGAAATTTTCTGAGCAACTCTAAAAAACTTCAACTTCTCAAGTCCACTTTGCAAAATCTTCCTGTTTATGCATTGAGTCTTTTTAAGATTCCTCATAAATTTGCTTTGGTCATTAAGGATATCCAAAAAAGATTTCTTTGGTCTGGAGTGGAAGATAAAAAAATATGAAGCCTAATAGATTGGGAGAAGGTTTGCAAGCCAAAGAGAAAAGGGGGGCTAGGGCTGAGACCAATAAAACTTGTTAACAAGGCCCTTATGGTTAAGAAAATTTGGAGAATTTATGGGGACAGAAAGCAGTGGAATGATATCATGAGAAATAAGTACCTCTTCAACTCTAGTAATTTGGAGGACTTCATAAAAAATGAAGATAAGGTAAAGGGTTCTTACATCTGGAATAGTATAAGCTCCTCAAAAGACATCATTATTGAGGGGAGAAGATGGAAGTTGGGTGATGGGAAAAAAATAGATTTATGGGATGACTCTTAGATCCAAAAAGAGCCCTTATCCTTTAAACAAGAGTGGAAAGAAGCTATTATTCAAGCCAAAGATACCATTGGAATCAAAGTTTCTGACTACTGGCATGTAAACAAATGGAAAGATATTGTAGCAACTGACAGCAGGCTCTCTATTCTTATGAACAAATTAAAAACTTGGTTCATTAGGGACCACTTTCAAGACAAAATCATATGGGCCCCTACTTCAAATGGAGAATACTCGGTTGTTTCAGCATGCTCTATGTCTTCATCTAAGGAAGACACACCTCTTTGCTTGACTATTTGGTATAAGTTCCTAACCCCCAAAATTAATTTCTTCTTTTGGATTCTTATTCAGAACAAACCCCTTACTCTTGATAACTTTTCAAAAAGGGGCTTCTTTCTGGTTAATAGATATTTTCTCTGCATGGAAGATGTCAAATCTTGTGATCATCTAATGCTTCATTGCACCTATACCTGTAGGGTATGGGATATTATTTTCAAAAAATGGAATATGTGTTGGCTCTTTCTTAACTCTTGGTAAGAATTTGTTACTCAATGGAGCTGTCCTTTTGCAAATTATCTAGCTAGAGAGTTTTGGAAACTCATCCCTCCTCACCTTTGCTAGTGTATTTGGAAGGAAATAAACAACCTAATTTTTAGGGAAAATTTTGCTAAACCAAAGGTCATTGGGAACAATATCTGCAGAGGGCTGGAGGAAAACTTTGCCAGTGCTATTCTCAATAGCAAGAAGAAGTTTAAGGATTGTGTGTCTGAAGATGATATCAGTAATTGGAACTTCCCTCTTACTAACTCCCAATTCAATCTCCTAAGAAGCACCTCAATTTTGATAGCCCCTCCCAATGGATGGATCAAAGATAACTTTGATGGTGATTCCAAAGGTAATCTGAGAGTCTCTAGGGGTGGTGGTATTCATAGACATTGGAATGGAAACTTTGTGGGAGCTATTGCAGCCCCTTGGGGTTGCAATCAAATCATAGAGCTGAGGCGATGGCTACTCTAAATGTTATAATATTGGTGGAAGAATTAGGGTGTAAAAATGTTTGGCTGGAAGGAGATTCTCTTAATATTGTCAACAACATCAAAGGAATCACTCCCCCCTCCTAGACAATAGAGTACATCATTGAAAAAATAAAAAATATTTCCCAAACCTTTGAGTCTTTCCACGTTTCCCATAAATTTTGTGAGACAAACCAAGTAGCCGATGGTCTTGCCAATCTTGGGGCTAGAAGTGGTAGAATTATCAAATGGTATGGCTCTTCTAATATTAGTGATGGGATCAATTCATGCATTAATTATGATAGACTTAGGCAAAAAGAAGGTATAATAAGAAATGCTAATAATGATTACACAACATGACGCAAGCCAATCTTTAAGTAAGTCGGAGGTGATGTGGCATTCAGTGAAGGATTTTTTAATGAACACACTTCAAAATTTATTCCTGATTATGATTTCTTTAAAGGTGATGTGCCAGGTTATTATTACTAGTCGCATCCCCTTGATATCGCACGCTTTATGGGTTATAAACCAAGAGCTTCATCTCCATTTTATGAAGCACTTCTTGAGTGACTATATTTTACTTATTTTGCATTCTAAGGGGAGCTCTTTCTCTAAGACCAAGGAATCAAGTGAGATTACAGTTATGGGTGGAGAGCTAAAGAGGGAGGAACCTGTTGACTACAAATGGAGACACGATACAGAAGTCTAGAAGAAACTTAAAAAAGGAAAAGTGCATCAGTTCCTTAAGTGGTAGCATGGGAATGATAAGGAGGTTTCTAAAGCATGAATGGCTAAAATAAAGGAACTGTTAACATGGCCAAAAAATCTTTTAGTCTCACTCTGGAGACTCTCATGGATATCACAGGTCTTCCTCTTGAGGGCATGCAGTATTCAAAAGAGAAGAAAGTGGGCAACAAAGCGTACAAGGATTTCCCTGATATTGATGAAGAATGAGCTCTCTTGATTAAAGGTAAGAATGATTATGTCAATATGGAGAAAATTGAGAGTATATGGGGCTCTTTCATAAGGGTAATAATGAATTATTTTACCCTTGAAGGCCGGTTCTCTAGATTCTACAATTATCACTTTGTTTTGGTGAACCATTTTAGACATGATACTAGGGTTTCTTTTCTGTTATTTTTGTTAAGTTCTCTAAACCAAAGCATCAATGAACATAGGATGAGGGACTCTCCCATCCTCCATGTTGGTCTAATTCTTCTTATAGTTGAGTATGTCAGGGACCATGTCCCTGAGCCCATCCCCATTCAGGTTAGTTGCAAAAAGAGGAAGAACTCCGCTGGAACTCCCCTGAGGAAGAAAATTACCTCAAACAAAAAAGCCCCTTCCTCCCCTATAACTGGCATTGAGACAACTGGGTCGAAGAAAGGTCAGGAGGTCAAGATGGATACAATGGTTAAAGATTATATTGGGGTTAAAGAGGATAATACTGTTCTCTTTGAGGCTACTAGGTTGAAGGATTGTCAAGAGGTTGCAGTAAATAAAATGGAAAAAAGATGAAACTGCGAAAGAGGATGATGATAATAGGGTAAGTTCTAGGAAGGAAATTATGACTATCTTTGACTCTATCATGGGTAATGATGATGAGAACAATCCCTTCTCTCAAGAAATCCAAGAGGTGGCCATGGTGAATCCTGAAGATGTTACGAACAACATCATTGATATAGTTGAAGTGTATTTTGGGACTGATCAGGAGAATCTTAAAGTGACTAAGGGGGATAGTAACAATACTGATGCTAAGGAGGACATATCTCAAAATAGGAAGAAGGACAATCCTAACTCCCTAGATGTTGGTGAATAAAGAAAAAATGATGATGAGGGAGCACATAATCAAGAATTAAATTATAATACAGGGGATCTCAACATTGAAGCAAATGAGGATAGCAAGGAGGCTTCCAATATTGCTAATGAAGATTCTAGCAAAGAGGACATTAGGACAATGGATGATGAAGGCCTCGCTAAATCTGAATCCCTTGACTCTGGGAAGGATAAAGATAATAATAATGATGACTATGAGATCATCTTTGAAGGGAATATCAATCAACATTCCCTCAAGGAGGATTTGAGGGAAGGGGACTCCCATGTGAAGAGAGCCATTAGTATGAAAACACTTCAACTGGAAAAGAACAGGGCAATGTACGACTACAATTTAGATAAATGGGTTTAAAATGACCTTGTTGAGCTGAAAAATAGGTGCATAAGACTGGAAACTAGGAATGAGTTGCTAGAGGATACCATTGATAAGCTAAGGATGTTATTTTGAATAAAAGAGGCGAGGAGTTTTTTTTATAAGGTTTCTGGTGATACTACAACACCGGAAGAAAAAATTAACAAAACCTTGGAGAAAGTGATAAATCCATTAAATGACAAGATCAATAACAATGAAGCTATGCTTAAGAAATTTTTAACTCTATCTAATACTGGTATGAAAGCAACTATAGAAAATCTGAAGACTCTTTGTACTGTGCTGGAAGGAAACAATACTGACACAATGAAAGGAAAAAATGAAGGGATAGATTCCAGCCAGCATCTAGGACCGGGAACTAGAACTAGATCTAACACTAGAAGGAAGATCTTGGCTTAGGATCAGGAAATAACTAATTTGAAAAATTCTATTAAGACTATGCAGAGTTAGCTAGTGGAGTCAGAGGACTTCCTGAAGACTCTAACTTGATCCTGTTGTTGGTGGCTTTTTTTGCCCTGTGTTGCTAGGGGATTTCTATTTTGTTTTTTGCTCTTTTTAAGTTAGTGCTTATTGTAAATCTAGGAAGTGTCCCTTTTGGTGTCTATCCTTTCTTGGGATAGTCTGTTGTCTTGTTGTTTTTCCAAGCATATATTTTCAAAGCTTTGTTAAAGGGTTTCGGGGCCCCTTCAAAACCTGTTGTTACCTTAATAAAAAATATTTAGTACTGCCTTAATCATTATTATTTTCCCCAGGAGAGTGAACCATTTAGTCTTCTAGGATGATACTTTATTTCAATTGATTCATATATGCCTTTCCAAAAATTATTTCCAACCTTCCCCCAAAGAAATAAATGCTAAGATATTTGCAAGGTAAAGCTTCAAGTTTAAAATCCCAATATCTTTGCAACCTATCCTACGCCAAAGGGGGAACATAAAAGGGAAATAATTTTGATTTGTTCTTGTTTAGTGCTTGACCTAAAGAATTTAGGTAAAAGGTTAAGACTTTTTTCATGACTATGGATTCATTGATTGTTGTTCTTCACATGAGAAGAGTATCATCTAAAAAATGGCAGTGTGTATCTAAGAATGGGACATTAACAATCTTATTTCATTTCCAAGAGTTACTAGACTTTGTTGAATTTATTGATATGTTGAGTCCATCCTCAAGTAAGATGAACAAGAAGGGTGAGAGTGGGTCTCCATGACGTGCTCCTCTCTTGTATGAGAATAAATCCTATGATGATCCATTTATCAAAATTGAAAAGCTAGCTCCAAAAATGCATGAGTGAATCCATTTACACCAGATATGTGAAAATCCTAATCTTCTCAACATTTGCAATAATAATTACCACTCCACTACATCATAAGCCTTCTATATATCAATATTTAAAATTATTGTTGAGATCTTCTCCTCATTAGTTGAATGTAATATTCCATGAGCCACAATTGATCCCTCTAGGGTCTCTCCACCTGGGACAAAGTCCCCTTGCTCTTCTGACATAATTGAAGGAATTATTTTAGCCAGTCTTAGAAAAATGACCTTGTTGAATATCTTGTAAATGGTGTTGCAAAGGGAAATGGATGGAAATCAACAAATGTAGAAGACAAATTCTTTTAGGAGACAATTTCTATGTGAGTGGAATTAAATTCCTTTAAGACATGTATTTTTTTTAGCTTCCTCTAAGGCCAAATGGACATCTCTACCCACAAACTCCCAATACTTCTGGAAGAATTATGTTGTGAATCCATCCAGGCCCGGGGCCTTATTAGAGGCCATAGAGAAAACAACTTTATGCACATCTTCTAAGGAAAATTTTTCCATCAAATTTTTTTTATGCTCCTTGGTAACCAATTTTGGAATGTTGTCTATAATTTCAAGAGAGGGGCCACCAATTTGGGGTCATTGGGGAGAACGGAGATTCAAGAAAAAATGAAGAGATTCAATTTTTTTGTCTTCATCTTTATGTATTTGAGCTCCTAAGGAAGATGTAATACTTGAAATTATATTGAAATGTCTCCAAGTCTTAGTGGAAACATGAAATAACTTAGTGTTCCTATTGCCATTTTCCAACCATAACTCTCTAAATTTTTGTTTCCAGTACTAATCCTCATGGGAAAGAAGATCTTCAAATTTTGAATTCATTTTTTTCCTTTTCAAATGAGATACTATCCATCTATTCCTCTTGATATTACTAATTCATTTAATTTTTTTAATTCCTTTTGAACCCTTGCTTTTCCTAAAAATTATTCTTAAAGTGATGGATATTCCAATCTCAAATCTTACCCTTCAAAAAAAAAGTAGTTTCGTGCATGGTTGGAACATTCTAGACCCTTGAAAAAAGGGTGTATTTTCCACTAGAATTTCATCATTGGCTCAAAGGAGTTGTCTCGGAAACACACAACTTGAAACTTCAAGGAATATTTGACAGAGGATCTCCAAGTTGAATAGGAAGTAATAAAAGCCAATGAAAGAAAGAACAAAGGAGGAGATGTCAAAAGGTGAAGTGAGCCATGTTTCCAAAAGAAAAAAACCTATTTAGTCTTTCTACAATTTGATGGAAACCTTGTCTCATATTTGTCCAAGTGAACTTTCCATTGTTTGGAAGACAATCTAACAAATGGTTTAACTTAATGAAGAAGGTATAATATCTTCCATTTTCTCACTGTTATTTGTTATGGCATTAAATTCACCACCTATAATGACAAATTCCTCCTTAAGGTGAAGGAAGAGGGATGCTACTTATTCCCGTAGAGAATTTTTTTATTTGTCCACGCCAATCCATAGATAGTGAATATCCAAAAAAATTTATCAATAAAAAGCCATTAATTTCAATACCAACATCCAATTTTTTGATGAATCCATC
This sequence comes from Chamaecyparis obtusa, assembly GCA_027943335.1. Lineage (NCBI taxonomy): Eukaryota > Viridiplantae > Streptophyta > Pinopsida > Cupressales > Cupressaceae > Chamaecyparis > Chamaecyparis obtusa. The sequence goes on from BSBK01005999.1 coordinate 186,692, forward strand.
AACTCTACATTCAAGGAATACAACTTCCATAGTATTAAAAGAACCCCCAAGGCTCCAACAACTGGGATTGATATACTTTTCCAATTGTTTCAAGATTTAAACACACTTTTTACATGATGCTTAAGATATGGTTTCTTGTAATGGAATTGAATCTAAGGATGAACCATCTAGTTGATGCTTAACCAAGAATATTTTGTTAGGTGTGGTTAAGCCCCTAACATTCTAGCTAATAGTCTTCATTATGTGTTAGAGAAGCTTTTTTCTTCCCCCACCCTAGAAAAGAACACTTTGGCTCTTAGCAATAATACTTGATTGATTATTTTCAGTTACCCCTTCTAGTTGAGGGTGAAGATTATTTTTTTGTCTTTCTAGATAGAGTTGATTGTGACCCTTGGATAATTCTTTATCCATGAGTTTGTATGATTTCCTCTAGTTTGATTTTAGACATTGGGCTAGAGTTAGCTAGATACCTACTACAATTTCTTGATTCATTTTGGTGTTGCCTAGAGGCCTACCCCTTTTAGGCTTACATGGGGTTATAACCATGTCATATTATCTCTATGTTTGAGAGATATGGAAAGAGATAATATTATCATTATATTCCTCCATGACCTGATATGCAAATTCCTCTATAAGGCTATCCTGAACTTTCTCATAACAAGTTTACACTAACTTCTCCATTTCTTCCAATGATATCTAAGTTGACTCTAGTTCTAGAGTGGACTCACTACCTTCCTTTGGTAAGTTTGAAACTTTCTCCTAATATCTTGACCCTAATAGTTCAGGTTCCCTCTTTTTCAATTCTTGAAGTATATGGGAATCATATGGTTTTGGTTCATTCACTACATTTCCTTGAAATCTACTTTAGGCTTATGAATCTGAGTCTAAAAAAATATTTTCCCTAAAAGATGATAACATGTTTTTTTTGAGTAATATCATTCTTGTCCCAATTGGCATGCATTCTTAGTGTAATCCTATTTTTTTCCAAGTTTCCATTACTTAGTCTTATAGGACAAGGAGTTATTAGTATCAAAGGAGAAGGAGTTATTCCATCAATGCTTGTGTTCTATGTGGCTATGGTAATTTTCCTCTTTCTCAAGCTCAAGCTAGTTCACCAAGGTTCCTTCAAGCTTACTTTTGAATTTCAAGTTTGCCTTTGAGATCTCCATTGTGTTGGGTGGAGAAGGAAATCTCTTTATTGACAAATTCATATCCCCACTTCCATAATGCCACATCAAAATATTTCCATTTCCATGTTTGAATGAAGTTATCAATTTTACATCACTACATATATCTAGAAGAGAAAAGGGGAAGGAACATTTTTAGAAGAGGTCAGTAAGGGAAGTCTCTATATTTCTCCAAGGCAATTGTTGGGCTAGTGGAGGAAAGGACTCATAGGTGTTCCAAGCAAAATATGGAGAATAAAAAAAGCACATAACTTGTCATGGATTTACTTTTTTTTTTAATGTTCCATTATTTGACGGGGCCATCTCTATTGTGGTGCAGGGCACCCATTGTAACCAAGGGGTTAGTAAATAGGAATAAAGGATTTGATCCAGTGGGATCATCCATGATGTAATCTATGACCCATTTGTAAGGCTAATAGGCTCTAAGGTGTTTTATAAATGGTATACACTTAAAATTGGCTTGATAAATTAATTAAATATTTATTTCCTCTATTATTAAATAAATTATTCAATTTATTTAGTATATTCACTTGTCTTATTCTTCTTATCCTAAGTCCTCTAATTAGTCTTATTAAAGTGATTTAATGAATTAGTCAATTACACAATCACTATATGACTAAGTCATTTAGTCCATCTCATGGACCTGGTCACCTGACACATCATCTTGGCTAAAGTAATTAATTTATATTAATTATTAATAAGTCACAATTATCCTCACAACACATGTCCTATTTTTAAGGGCTATGTGGCCCCATAAGACTTGGTCTCATGACCACATGTCTTATTCCAACTTGGTCAAGAACACATTCCCTGGTCCTAAGGAGCTTCTCTAGCCACCTCAAGGAGTTAAAGATGACTCATGGGATACTTGTGCCAAGAGTCCTTATGAGGACAATGTCTTCCCACCTTCTTCTCAAGGGTCTTTGTGAGACACTTGACATGTGTCTTTCCCTTCCACCTTGCACTCCTCTTTGTCAATGTAGGAGGAGCATCTCTCCTATTTCTCCTCTCACATTCCAACTATATCCCTATTTCTCTCAACCCCTTCAACCAAGTCAATTCCAACCTTAAGATCTCCCACCTTTCAATCTCCACCCTAGGATCTTGCCACATAGGCTTGAGTCCTCCAAAACCTACAAAAGGAGCCTTCCTCTCCCTTTGAGAGCCTAATAGCAATAGTGATTTTCAAGCATTCAAGCATCCATAGTAATCAAGCATTTTTCAAGCATTTTCATATCATTTTCATCCATCATAGTTGCATAATCTAGATTTAGGCTAGTTTTGCATATTATATTTACTATCTTCACACTTTGAAAACATCTTGGATAAAAGGAGCACATGTGCAAATCTAAGAGCTCACCAAATCCAAGAATTCAAGGCTAGGAGGACAATGAAGACAAGCTACATGGGTGAGTGAAGGTAAAATCTTATGTTTTTTTTATTTCATTCTAATCTTTGTAATTTTCATTGTAATGCATTTTGGGTTGATTTAATAGCTTAATATAGTTAGTATTTCATTTCTAGGATTAGAAAATTAATTTGCATACATTTTTTGCACCCACCATGGGGAAACCCACAAAATTTTAACAATTAGATTTTTATTTTTCTATGTGCAACATCTATAGGTTTCTTTATGCGCATTCATACCTTCTTCCAATGTATCCATTTTCACCACACTAGTCACAGTTTTCTGTTATCTTCTTCTTTTCTTTCTGAGCATCTACTTCATTTTCTGGTGCTTTCATACAATCATGTTGCACATTTGTTTTTACTACACATCCATCTCATCTTGCGGTGCATCCATTATCTATGATTGTGCATATATCCTACATGTGCATTTATTCCCCATTCTTGCGCTTTTATTCACTACAACTGCACATTTATTTACATAGTTGTTTAAAATCTTTTACATTGCATTTTGGTTTTTAACTAATGATTTAACAACTTTATGTTCACTTCTTTTAGTCATTTAGGTTGTTTTGCAGGACGTATTGTTGAAGACCCCTCAAATTACTCACAATCTTCTTTGCAGGTTCATTTTGAAGATGAGAGGGGATTTGTAAAAGAGACCATAATCTTGTTTGAGCTTAAAATATGACATGCTTTTTTTATCATGTGTCTTCTTTAGCTTAGATCATATGTTTATTGTGTCATTTCTTTCAAAGCAATTTGTAATCCCAAAGTTATAACAATGTATCATCTCCCCTTACCTTCGTGGACCTTGGGTGTAAAAGAAATTTTTATAACTTTTAGAGGGTAGTCTTTGGTGGGAAAGGACGTACTCACCCCAAAGAACAACCCAAACTGTAACAGGCTAAATCCAAGTCCTTCCAAAATGGTATATAAAAAATGTCATTTTGATTAGTCTCACAATGAATAGGTGTGAATTCATTATGGCAACCAAATTCTCCTCCAGTACCTATGTGGTGCGTTAAATTCCCTACATTGCTAAGGTGTAAAAATCTTGCTTTGATAGGATTGGGAGAGTCCCCTTAATTGGGAATATGGATTGATCATAGCCACCTGAACGGATGTCCTTACTAAATACCTTTGTTTTAGTGGCCAAAAACCTTCTATTTGCTGGCTCAAGGGGTCATCCAAGCTCGTGAAGACACCTCACATTACTCATGATTCATAGTATAGATAGCATTTCTTTGGGAAGTAATGACCCACTGAATCTAGAACTTGGTGTGCTAGAGAAGTGAGTGCATTGTAAGGGGAAGCTCATGCCTCCAAGTTCCTAGGCTATCCACTTTGGATATGTGTGGCTAGATTTTATCCAAGTGAGGATTCAATAGATATTGTCCTTTCCTACCATAGGATTTGTAAGCGTATTTGTGCATTCATTTTAGAATAATTTAGCAATCAATCATTTATGTCTTGCATGTGTATGTTTATACATTTTCTTGCCAAGGCAAATAAATCATCCAAACAATAGTCAAAATCCAAAAAATTCCCAAATTTTGCAAACGACAGTTCAAAACATCAGAGTTTTGCATTTGTCCAAAATTTTGGCCCATATATTCAACTGCATTGCACATTTATAACTGTCATTGTGCATATACCACACTTTGCTACACATTTATTGATACATATTGCACATATATTAAATTGTCATGCACATATGTTCTTATGCATTCATAACAAAGGATAGTTGTATGGACCTTGGCATTTTAAAACACACTTTTTCAGATACCCATTTTGTCATCTTTTTTTATTCTAGAAAAACATTTGATCTAGTCAAAACATTGATACCTAGTTTGACCATCATTTTCAAATCCGTCATCATTTTTATTCTCCAAAATCACTCTTTAGTGTTGATATTTACCATTTGAACATCAAATTAATCTTTATGAGTTTTCCTATCAGGATCTATCATCCTTATCTAAAAACTTACTTAGATTCTATCTATTGAAAGTCTTTGTCATATCATAGTGAGTCCTATATCTCTAATAGACTTAGATTATCAATTGTCACTTTCATCTCAACACTTTAGGATTTCTTTTTCACAACTATATTTTCTATACATATCCATTTATCTATCAAAACTTTCATCACATTATCATCCTTCACATTTTTATGGTTGAAACTCGATCTCAAAAACTCAAAGAACCTATGAATCTAGAATCTAGAAACAAAATGGTAGGAGCTAGACAATTAGTTTAATATAGTTAGCCAATTACAATATAATAGCCTATAAGTATGTTAACCATATCTTAGAATGTCATCCTTCTTAGTATTATGCCAATGTGATTACTATCAAAGAAAATTTTGAAAGTCAACCAGTTAATGTCACAACTCAAGCCCAATCTAAGGTTACTTTACAAGGTATCCCATCCAAACATTCTAATTTGCAAAACAAGTTTTTCTATGTCCCAAAGTCTACACTAAATGTGTCAAATCAATACAATCTTTTAGATCAATTGAAGAAAGTTACACCTACCCAAATATCCATATTAGAGTTTTTGCACTTGTCATCGTCTCATAAAGATATTCTTAAGAAAGCTCTATTAGAGACTCATGTACCTACTAATCTAGGTCAAACATAATTCCAAGCTATGGTGGGACATTTGACCACTCCACATTACCTATATTTCACTGAGAATGATGATCTATCCATTAATAAACCACATAATTTTCCACTTCATATTGAAGTCCTTGTCCAAAATCATAAAATCAAAAGAGTTTTAATAGATGGAGAAGTTGACCTAAATATATGCACTTTAAAACTAGTCCTTGCATTGAGATTTTCTGAAAACACTATAGATCCAAAGAAGAAGATGATAATAAAAACTTATGATGAAGAGGAGAGGTCATCCAAGGGATCTGTGGTTCTACCCATTAGAGTAGGTCCTATAGTCAAAGATGTTCTTTTCCAAGTTCTTGACATGGAACTCGCATATAACATTCTTTTAGGATGACCCTAGATTCATTCTATGCAAGTTGTACCATCAACTTATCATTAGTGTCTAAAATTTCCCTACAATGGTCAATAAATAACTATAAAAGGTGATCCCAACCCTTTTCAATATTGTAACATTGTGAAGATAGCACCTGAGTCTTTGGTACCTTATAATCGTGTTGGATCTTCTACAACAATACCCATTGATCTAAGTAATGTATCATCAACATCCAAATCCAATGGTATCAAGATAGACATAAAAGAACAAAGTATGGGGGAATACACTATGGGCCAAACATTTTATATCATGAAATTACCTTTATCTCCTAAGCCATATGGAAAATCTTTGATTACCAAACAACAATCAGAAGCTTCTTCTACAATTATTTTTGGCACTTTTATAAGTGGGGGCACCATATCCAACGAAGTAGCTGAGCACAATGCTAATCACTTGCTTAATCAACAAAAGAATGAGGAAGATATAAAACATGAATATATATCACCTGATGTATATGGTAAAGGATATACTTTGTTACAAAAGATGGGATATCAAGGCAGTGGACTTGTAGGATTGCAGAGGAATAGTGTCATAAAACCACTTTTGAAAAATCCAAACTATCAAAGGGATACAACAGGGTTAGGTTATAAAGGAGAAGGACCAAAAGAACCCAAAGGTAAACAAAATATCACATCTTTTAATAAAGTTACTAATGCTTCTGGATTAGGATTCCAAAAGGATGGAAAGTATGTGGATAAGAAAAAATAGAGAATAGCAACAGAACTCATTGATAAACTTAGGGATAATCAAGGACAATGTGATGATACTGACTCTAATGATTATGAATAAGATTCATTATCTGACTATACTAAAGAGATAGGAGTTGATGTTGTTCATACTTATAGTGACTCTTACTGTGAGGGGGCGAGTTCAAGGATTGAATCATTATAATTAATTCCATATGATACTAGTAACAATTGTGAGGAAAGTGAGAATCATCTTGTGAGAGATAATTTAGATGAGAGTATGGACATAGACCTTGCTGATACTATCATAAACCTTGACAATTTCTCTATAATTACCATTACCACCTTTGAAATTGACCCAAATGATCCATTACCTCTTGTCCATCCTGAGCTTATAGATTGGGTTTCTCCTAATAATCCATAAATTGACATATTCCATAATGATGATGCAATTATAGATATTATTAGAATCAGATATCATCTGCCACCAGGGGGTCATAATTTGGTATTTCATATTGAACTAAATGACATGGCTTATTTTGGAGAGAGTGCTAATCCTTTCAGTCATAAAAATATAAAAATTACAAATAGATCTAAAGGTGAAAACCACTCTGTGGCAGTATTAGATCCAGAAAAAGTAAAAAGAAAAGATGCATATGAGAGTGAAAACCTCTTTGAGGTGCTCGAGGATGGAAGGATTGACACTCTCCCCAATTATATATATCGAAAGCAGTCAACAATACTTATTGAACCAACAGTGCCTCTCAACACTAGAACGGAGGAGTCCAAGCGTCTTCTTCAAGTAGCAGCATCTTTAACAGAATCAAAAAGGGAATTTTTTTATGCTTTTTCAAGGAAAGACAAGTTAACTTTGTCTAGTCTTATGCTGACATGCCATATTTACATCCTAATCTTATCATGCATCATTTGTCTATCGCACCAGGGATCAAACTAGTCAAGCAGAAACTCAGGAAAATGGATCCTCATATCACACTCCTAGTTAAAGCATAATTGAAGAAGCTCCTAGATGTTGGATTCATTCAAGCCATTGACTTTGTCGAGTGGATTTCCAATATTATACCAGTATCGAAGCCTGACAAGTCTATCAGAATATGTATAGATTTATGGGATCTCAATAAGGCTTATCCTAAGGATGATTTCTCATTACCCAATATTGATATTATAGTTGATTTGACATTTGGTCATGAGATGTTATCCTTAATGGATGGTTTTTCAGGCTATAACAAGATCAAGATTGCCTCAGAAGATCAGGAGAAAACTACTTTTACATGTCCTTGGGATACATACTATTGGAATGTCATGCCTTTTCATCTCAAGAATGCTGGAGCAACTTATCAGCGAGCTATGACCACAATCTTCCATGACATGATGCATACTATAATGGAAGACTGTGTCGATGATATCCTTGCAAATTCCAAAACCAGGGAAGGTCATTTGAGAGTGTTGGATAGGATATTCACCTGAATGGAGAAATACAAGACTCGACTCAATCCCAGGAAGTGTGCATTCGGGGTTACATCAGGAAAATTTTTAGGATATATTGTCTCAGCTAAGGGCATAGAAGTTGATCTAGAGAAAGTTAAAGAAATCATGGAAATTTCCTCCCCTGTAAATATCAGTCAGTTAAGATCCTGGCAAGGATGACTCCAGTCCATTAGGAGATTTGTTTCTCAATTGGTAGACATAAGTCATCCTTTTCAACACCTATTGCATAAAGATATCTCATTTAAGTGGGATGATAAGTGTGAAGAAGCCTCTAATAAGACCAAGAAGTATTTGGAAATCCACCTACTCTTATGTCACCGATTCCTGGCAAGCCACTTTTGCTTTATATTTTAGCTACAAAAGTCTCCTTAGGTACTCTTCTAGTACAACAAGATCATGAAGGAAAAGAAAAGGCTATATATTACATCAGTCATATTCTTGTGGGATACGAGCTCAATTATTCTCCAACTGAATGAGCATGTTTGGTTGTGGTCTTTGCTTCACATAAATGGTGACACTACATGTTATCTCATTCTATCAAGCTCATTGCGAAGATAGATCCTTTAAAATATCTTTTGAGCAAGACAAAATTGACATGAAGATTGGCTAAGTGGGTTATGTTGCTTAGTGAATTTGACATCCAATATGTGGATAGGAAGGCTATTAAAGGGCAAGTAATCATAGATCAGCTAGCTAAGGCACCACTCATGGATGAACATCCCATACATATAGAATTTCCAGATGCAGACATATTGACATTATCTACACAGACATGGAAATTATATTTTGATAGGTCATACACTCAACATGGTTCAGGGGCTGGAGTTTTATATTTGTTACACCACAAGGATATACAATACCAAAGTCTTACAAGTTGATTTTTCCTTGTACAAATAATGTAGCTGAATACGAGGCATTATTGATAGGACTAAAGATGGATCTACAGTGGAAGGTTATAGAGTTGAAGTTCTATGGAGACTCTCAATTGATTATTAATCAAGTAAATGATGACTGTCAGACCAAGGATGATAAGTTATTGCCATACAAATATATGGTGGATGACTTTAAACAATATTTTTCTATAATAACTTTTGAGAAAATCCCCAGACAAGATAACAAGGTTGCAGATTCCATGGCTACAATTGCCTCTCTTTTTGACATGGAAGATACAAAAGCCCGTTTTGAGTTCTTGGTGGAATATTTAACTTATCTCGCGTATGATGATCTTGATACAAGAATCATATGTCATATTATTGGAAAAGAATCCCCAACTTATGGGAAGATATATACCTACCTTAAATACAATACCATTCCTACCAAATTATCTAGGAACCAAAAAATACCTTTCTCCTCCAAGCCTCTCGTTATATATTAATTTTCGACACCCTGTATCGGCGAGGTCTTGACAGTACTCTCTTATGATGTCTTGAACATGATGAAGCTCAAAGTTCCTTGCGAGATGTCCATAAGGGTATTTGTGGAACACATTTGACTGGTCCTTCCTTGGCTAAGAAGCTCATGTGTATGGGTTACTACTGGCCTACTATGGAGACAAACTCATTTCACTTTGCTAGAAAATGTAAGAAATGTCAGATCCATGGGAATCTCATTCAGGCACCAACATAGGAGCTCCATCCTTTTACAACTACATTTCCATTCAATCAGTGGGGACTCGACCTTGTGGGTGCAATTCACCCTCCATCTTCCAATGACCATAAGTATATTATCACTACAACTGAATATTTTACCAAATGGATTGAAGTTGTTCTATTGATCATTGCCACTGGCAAACAAATATCCATATTTATCCTTAATTATATCATTTGCAGATATGGTATCCCTATGCATCTTATTACTGATCACTAGAAGCAATTCCAAAATTAGGACACGGCTAAATTATGTGAAAAAATCCACATCGCCCATCATTACTCCACCATCTATTACCCCAGGGAAATGGTCAAGCTGAGGCGTCTAATAAAACCATTGTTAAAATACTTCAAAAGACTGTCAATGATGTTGGACGTGACTAGCATATCCAATTGAATCCTGCCTTAGGGTAAAAGTACAATAAGTTGTCACCCTTTTACAAAGGAAAAGGCTAACAAAATCAAAGTTGTTCAACTTCAATAGTATAAAAATGACATTTATGTTTGGAATTTGAAGATGATGTAAACTAATTAAATTTGATAAAATGGATGAATTTTATGATTAAAATATTTAATATTTTTTTTGAAATTTTTTTTTATATGTTTTTTAATTTTTAAAGAAAAAATTTCAGTTGTTAAAAAATGCTAAAAATTAGGGGTCTAGTTCGCACCAAAAAATTATATGTAAATAAACATTTTTTCCCCTAATTTCAAAATATGTCATAAATGACATATATAGCTAGTGCATGAAGAAATAAAAATTATTTTGTGACCTATATTTTCTCTTTTATAACAATTCAAATTCTTACTCACTGAAATCAACAGTTTTCATCTCGCAACATATTTTTCATAACAAATCTATCCCAATCAAAAAAAGAAATATATATTCTTGAAGAGGACTCTCTCCTCTAGTGCACCATATGTTTTTCAAATTTATTTAATATGATTTACTATTTTTTTATTTCTCTGAATCAACATCTCCTTGACTGTTAAAATACCTACTTGCAATATTTTTTAATTACAATAAACTGTGTCTAATTAAAACACTATATAATCTATATGAGGATATCCTTGACTCTAATCTCTACAAAAGGGTATTTTTTTATTTTAAAAAAAATATCATTAAAAATATTAGAAGTTAATGAAACGCCACTTTTCTGAAATAATTTTATTTTTATGGTAATTGGACCCAAAGTGGTATAAAACATGAATTTAATAGACATTTCCAATTGGAAAAGTTAAATCACTTATCTAACTTAGCTAGAATGAATCTAGCTAGACCATATGTTTGACCAAAATTAATTTTTAGTTAGAAATACTAAAATTTAGCTGTGTTGATAAGTTAGCTTAAAAGGTGACACCTAATTGTGATTGTACCCCTTATGGGCTTATCAAACATCCATTTGTACTCCCATAGGAGCCACATCATATTCCCTAGTCTATGGTTCTAAAGTTGTCTTGTCCCTCAAGGTTGAGTTACCTTCTTTGTGAGTATCATTGAGAGATTTGATTCCAGATGAATAATATAGATTATCAAGATTAACTGAACTGGAATTTTTGGATGAGCGGAAGGCAAAGAGCCTTTGCTCATTTGAAGGTTTATCAACAAAGGATGTCTTGACAATATAATAGTAAAGTGAAGCCCAAAGATTTTCAGGTGGGTGATTTGGTTGTTCGTGAAAATCCTAAAAATCAGCAGCATTATGAGAAGAAGGGGAAGTTTGAACCCAATTGGTTGGGTCCTTTTGCAATTACAATAGTCTATGGCTCAAGGGATTATCAGCTATCTACATCTGAGGGTGATCTCTTGGATGAGCCTCTCAACAGTATGCACCTCAATAAGTTATATGCTTAAAATCCTAATGCAAGAGACAAAAAAAATATTTAAAAAATTCACAAAAATCAAAAGAAAACTACAATAAAAACAAGTGGTGAAAACCTGGCAATAGGCACCATTTGTGACAAGTTAGCTCCTCTCTCTATTATGATTCTTATAGCATCTTGTCCGATGTATATATCCAAAATAAAATTTTGAGTCTAACTCATCTTTTTCGATGTCTATATCCATAATAAAATGGCTAACCCATAGCATCCCATCCAATGTATAAACCTGTAATAAAACCCCATCAAAGTTTGGTCTCGTGTCTCGGTCTTCATCCTATTTTGTGTGTCTTTATTCATCCCTAATAAGTCATCCATTACCTAGCTGGGGACATGTCCTTGACCTATTTTTGGGAAGTGGATCTATGACAATCATGACTCATAGAGGACAAAATGGAGTATATTCACTAGAAAACAAACACAATCAAATGCTCTTGCACAATGATATCTTGATTATGACTCATAACATATGATATATCTTTCAAAATGTGATTGCTTACCTATACATTTGACTTGTTCAAACATCATCCTATCAAATCACAAACTTATCAACATCTTTTGGCAAGAAATGTGTATTCATTGAAAGCACATTAGAATGATTGTTATAGGTTATGCATTCATATTTTGATTTCATTATTATCATGTTTCCTATGCTATTTCAGGATGTCCTTGGCATGAGTTTAACACTCCCATATGTCATTGATTAGAATTGTCGGGATGGGACATGATATTTTTCTTTGATTATTGTTTGTGGGGTATTTTTTGATGAAGTCAAAGGAACAAGTAATTGGGGTGTATGTGCATAAGTGCCTTCATCTATTAAATAAGCATCAAATAATACAATGCTATTAATGGTGACATGCCACACATACCTCGACTCCAAATATTTGTTCCTCGATGGAGGGGAGAATATTCTTTATCTATTGATCATGCAAGTGAAACTCAGGTCATCTCGGTTTAATTATAATTAGACAGTTGTCAAGCTTTCTATATTGAACTCCATGTAAGAAGTTCTCAGGTCATCCTAGTTTAATTATACCATGATGCTTACAATTTCTTGTAACATAACGAGCTCAATGATGACAAACAAGTTTTGGTTACCGTGATCCAAGATATTTTATGAAGTGATGGATATATTCATTTAGTATTTCATTTTGCATTCATTAGGATCCTTTTGCATAAAGTGATCATTTTATAGAGTTTTGTAGGATTTCTTGCTTATTATGTTATATGGTTTCTTTGTCCATTCTTTTCATGTCAAACATATTGTTATTAAAATTGAGGACATTTGAAATAAAAAACATAGGTTTCATGTTGCACTATTCATTCTGTACATTCAGTTTTCATCATTTATCAACTCATCATAATCAATTTCTTTTATTATCATATCATATTATTATAATTTTATCTTATCTTATCTTATTATCATGATCATTTATCATTTGTACACATATTTTATTTATTGTTAATCAATTTATTTTATTATGATCACTTATACATTTTCAAATCATTTAGTTGCATTTTCTCTCATTATCACATTGCCATATTATATCTTATTGTCATTTATAAGTTGTCATTTATAAATATCCATTATTCATTGTTAATTACATATATTTCATTATCGACTATTACATGTTCATTTAGTTACATCACATTATCATCACATTTTTGTCATTAAGCATTTTTGTTCTATTTTCATTAATTTCCACCATAATCATTATTTCTATACACATCATATTCATTGTCCATAACACAATAATTCATTCACATATTTCACATTTTCATTACATTGCATTAAAAGGTCATCATTCATTCATTCATATAAATGCATAATGTAAAAATGAAACCCATAACATAAACATCATTATAAGTAGCATCATAGAATGATATCATCACATGACAAAATCATAGATTAAAATACATCCATATCAAAATCAATCATCACATCTTGCATATGTCAGTATTCATATATATATATAACATCATAACAAAGTGCATCATAGAAAAGTCCATTAGGGAAAGTCCATCATATATTAGAGTGCATGCATCATACACCAATAATAACAATAAAATGTCCAGTTGTCCAATGATATATCATACATAAAAATATGTCCATCAAGTCTACATATACATCATGATACATGATACAAATTATACAAGTGTATACAATCATGTCTATGATCCATTGTCCACTCAATTTGCCTGTGTCTCCGTGATGCAATAGAAGGCCCCACTACATCTGGATCACATGAACCTGTGCGTGGTCTAGGAGGTCACGAAGTTGAGGCCCTACTACCACCTGATCCATATTGGTGTATTGATGTCCTCACTACATATGAGCTCTCTCAGAAGCTTCCACTGATTCCTCGGCACAACCTATCTATATGCCTCCTTCTAGTAGGTGATCTCCCTACCAACTCTCATCATCAACTGTAAGCTGTCAACATGTGGCCCCAATGCCTGTGTAGACTCTAAATCATCTAGAAAGGTATTTGTCTCCCCTAGTCTCTCTATAGCAACATCATGCTCATGTCTCACCTTTGCTAGCTCTACCTCTAGCCTCTCCACCTATATCTCAAGTCCAGGGACACGGTCTGCCTATACCTGTGTCATTGCTAGTTTGACTAACAATGCATCAATATCAATATCCTCATCCTGAGCCTCTCTCTGTAAATATGGGTCATGGCCCCCTATATCCATGTCTACATGCTCCTCTTGTCCACCTATATCTGGCATATGTACATCATCCCCATCCATGTCAAGCATCTGCTCATCCTATCCCAGTATATCATCTCCCTACACATGTACTGGTGCATGTGCCTATGGTGGTGCATCTTCTTGTGCCTGTGGTGGTGCATCTACCTGTCTCTGTGCAAGAGGTGGTCTAGGTACCTATGGAGCTAGGGGTGGCATAAGTCCCTATGGTCACACTCCTTCACCTCTCATCTGTGGTCCACCTCTATGTCCTCTCCTGCCATCGGGTCCACCACCACCATCATCATCACCATCACCCCTGCCATCTCTCCCTCTTCCCCTATCACCTCTTCCCCTATCACCTCTTCAGCCTCTCCTATGCCATCTATCCCTCCTACCCTCTCCCACATCTCACCATGGTGGCCTCTCCTCTAGATCCATCAGCTTGGGAAAGGGGTGATCTCTCAAATATCTCTCATACTCTATGGTCATTCCTAGATCCACTACTCCCTACCTCATCGACCATGCCTAAAATGACATGTCCAAAAACTCTTGTCAAGTGATCTCAAAAGACATCATCGATACCCACTCTCATCTCTCCTAATGAGTCCTAGAAAACCCTATCATCCCCTAGATTTGGCCGAACTGTCTGAGCACCGGGCCTACCAACTATCTCTCAATGATAAAGGGGGTCCTCCCAATCAACCATCTCAACTCAAAATAGAAGCCCAGTTGCCTCTTGTCCTCCCATGGCTCACAATCAATATAAGGTCTCCATATCACTGTATCGATGGTATCTAGTGCATGTCTCCAAAACTCTAACCATCCCAGCTTATGCTGAGATTGAATGGAAGCATAGAGAAAGACATATGGTTGTCCTACACCCCTAAACCTCATCGCCATTGGTCTAGTCACATCGATATGCTCCTATGCCCAGACATGGAGCAATATCACTCTTGTTGATAAAGACACACCTCTATGAGATACCACCTGATGTAAATCATGGTATAAATGTGCTAATAAATAGACACCCCAAGGAAACAGGGTGCCCTCCTCCATAATCTATTGTAGGGTCTGCCCCCAACCAACTACAAAACCATGGGATCATCGATCAGGATAGACATAATCATCGATCGCTCCAACTAGCACAATGGGAAGAGGCTCGTACAAGTCCACCATATCCTCCCAGCTAATCTTGGACACCTTAATATTGTCATCACCAAATACTGCCCTGCACTCTGCCAATCCCCCATAGCAATTGTATTGTACCATCTCACCAGTGATCAACACTTTCAGAATCTGGTATACGTCCTCCAAGGTGACTATCATCTCTCCTATCAAGAGATGAAAGGTGCTTTCCTCAGAGTGCCATCACTTCTCCAATGTCATCAACATCCCTAGGTTTGCCTTGATGTCAAGCATATAGATAAGATGGTATAGTCCAGTGGCACCTATCAACTCTCTGTCAATCTTTAACAGTGCTGGCCTCAAGTTCTATGTAACGAGATATCTCTCACATGACATCAGAACATCAGTAATATCCTCCTATCACAATCAACACAAAAAATAAACTATCAGGTTTATTACAGATTGATCTATGTCTATCCTATATCTAAATCAAGCACATGTTTATCACATGTCTAAAAGGATAATCCTATCAATTATCTCATCAGATAGGTTGACTAGTGACCATACAATGATGTTGCCTACCTTCAAAATGATCAAAACACATCACCGATAGACCAAATCAACTTAACGACCTATAGCTTGATCTACTAAACCTCTTCATCTACTATATTCTACCTCCTAACATGAATGCACATCACAAAAAACTACATGCGCAACATCCCCTCATACATGCGCAAAAATAACAAATGTGCAACTTCCTTCAACATATGTGCCATACATTTGCATGTATGTGTAGATGCACACATTTATTTAATAAATGCATAACCATTTAACTTCCTCATATGTTTCTGTAGGTGTCCCACATATATGCGCAACTCTACCATGTTGCTATGCAAACATGGCATGTTCTTGCGCCACAATTGCGCATCCGTTCTACCGAGTTGAACAAAAAAATTTCCTAACTAAACCTAGATTGAATCTACCCTAAAACATGCTAAAAATCACTCTAAAACATAAAAAATGAATTGACAACAAGGGAGGATCAAACCACCTACTGAATCTCCATAGTTGGTTGGTCTCTGGAACCGTCGAACACGCTTGAATCAATGATCTGACATGGGGAATGACATCTTGCTTAGCTCAGCTCTCTTCTCTTCACACCTTCACTCTCTTGATGACAAGTGTAACAATGATAACCTATCAGACCCTTTGACCCCTATATATAGCATGTGGACCCTATTTTCTTGGTGTGTGCACCCTACCTACCATAATTATTTTGTCACTCCATTTTCTCATTTGTTTCTTTCATTTCTTTTTGAGAGATTGATTGTCAACAACCCCAATAATTTTTATTTTATTTTTAAACTTATCGATCAATCTCTAGAGGGGGCATGCTAGCGTCGCTTCTTTCTGGGGCATTGTCTGGGGTAGGGCCAATATGCTTGATTTTTCTTTGAAACAATGAGACCAATGCATTATTTCAAAGAGGGGCAAAATGTATACACTTAAAATTGGCTTGATAAATTAATTAATATTTATTATTTAATTAATGTTTATTTCCTCTATTATTAAATAAATTATTCAATTTATTTAGTATATTCACTTGTCTTATTCTTCTTATCCTAAGTCCTCTAATTAGTCCTATTAAAGTGATTTAATGAATTAGTCAATTACAAAATCACTATATGACTAAGTCCTTTAGTCCATCTCATAGACCTAGTCACCTGACACATCATCTTGGCTAAAGTAATTAATTTATATTAATTATTAAGAAGTCACAATTATCCTCACAACACATGTCCTATTTTTAAGGGCTACGTGGCCTCATAAGACTCGGTCTCATGACCACGTCTTCTTCCAACTTGGTCAAGAATACATTCCCTATTCCTAAGGAGCTTCTCTAGCCACCTCAAGGAGTCAAAGATGACTCATGGGACACTTGTGCCAAGATTCCTTATGAGGAAAATGTCTTCCCACCTTCTTCTCAAGGGTCTTTGTGAGACACTTGACATGTGTTTTTCCCTTCCACCTTGCACTCTACATTGTCAATGTAGGAGGAACATATCTCCTATTTATCCTCTCACATTACAACTATATCCCTATTTCTATCAACCCCTTCAACCAAGTCAATTCCAACCTTAGGATCTTCCACCTTAAGATCTTTCCACCTAGGCTTGAGTCCTCCAAAAACCTATAAAAGGAGCCTTCCTCTCCCTTTGAGAGCCTAATATAAATAGTGATTTTCAAGCATTCAAGAATTTAAGCATCCATAGTAATCAAGAATTTTCAAGAATTTTCATATCATTTTCATCCATCGTAGTTGCATAATCTAGATTTAGGCTAATTTTGCATATTACATTTACTATCTCCACACTTTGAAACCATCTTGGGAAAAAGGAGCACATTTTCAAACCTGAGAGCTTACCAAATCCAATAATTAAAGGCTGGGAGGACAATGGAGACAAGCTACATACGTGAGTGAAGGTAAAAACCTTTGTTTTTTATTTCATTCTAATCTTTGTAATCTTCATTGTAATGCATTTTGGGTTGATTTAATAGCTTAATATAGTTAGTATTTCATTTCTAGGATTACACATTTAATTTTCATACATAAACCCAGAGTCTCATTAGGAAAAAGGGGTATTTTAAGGGTTATAAAAAGTTCTTTAGGTGATTTGGAGATAGGTATAGGCATAAAGAGAGTCTTAAGACATGAATTAGCAAAGTGGTTAAAAATATGTAAAGCAACATTTAAAAGTTGCTCAGAAAGTTGTTATTTGGTCACCAACAACCATAACCATTTGGAAAATAGTTATAACCATTAGGAAGGATATATTTGGGTCCCTTTTGATCATACATGATCAGAAGAATTTGATGGAAGATGATTGATGTACGAAATTTGGTGGAATTTTGAATGAAGAAACCCTGATTTTATGTAAAACTGTCTATTTTTTCGTACTGTACGATTTGATTGGTGATTGGAATCGATGCACATTTGAGGGATTTGTGCAGTGTTGTGGTCTAGATTCAATTGGTTTGAACCAATTTTGTGGAGATTGGGGAGAATTGTGTTTGGATTTGTGGAAATAGTCCAAGAAACTATCGTTTATAGGGACTAGTTAAAGATGGAGCCCTAACTTGCACTCTGACCATGGAAAATCCATGAATCCTAGTGGAATGAAAGTTAGTAAGAAGCATTATAAGAATCCTAAAGGGAAGGATCAAGGTGTACGGTTTGGTTATTTTACCACCAAGCCCTAGGCTAAACAAGCCCATGTGTTTAGTCTAGAACTGTGAAGAAGTGATAGACAATCATACCAAAGGAGTGGTAAGAGTTGAATAAATGATGGAAATAGTGTAATTGGAGATATGAGTTCATATCCAAGTGGTTTTGGTGACTTGGTGAACCCATTCCTTAGGACGTCCTTTGTAAACCAGTCCTAATTAAGCCTATTAGATATGTGTCCTTTGTTGAGTGTTTGGGGGTGCAGGAACAACATCAGAATATGACCTTTTGGAGTTTGATCAAGAACCATAAAGGGTATTCAAAAATATAATTTATTTGAGAAGACCTTTGAAAAATTCTAATTTTGTTGGAAGAAATTGAGTCCTTAGGGATACTAGCCAAATAGGATAGTCGGTGTAGTGTGAAGTCAATTGTGAATCTAGGGTATCTTAAGGAGTCAGTCTTGTCACTCCCTTGGAACAAAAATATTTTGACTATATGGGTGATAATTGAATTGAGGACATAAATTGCCACTCACTGAAAGGCAACACTGAGTAGAGATAGTACACCACCGAGTGGTAATTGAGATCGTTAGTGAACAACGTGAACACTTCACCGAGAACTCCAAAGTAGTTACTGAGCACAACTAAGAAGCTATCAAGCCAAATAAAAGGTTGGATAAGTAGTGGATTTGGGATTTTCGTTCTTCTAGTTTCCTACTCTGCACCAGGTGGTATCAGAACACTAGGAGAATCCTTGAGGAAAAGGATTGGGAAAATGGTAGACATAGGAGATGGTGAAGAGATCCTTGCAAGGATCACTGATGTGGAGCTCACAAAGATAATGAGAGAGTACATGGCAGAGAGTAGAAGGATGCAAGTAGAGATAGAAAGACTTAAGAGAAAGATAGATAGAAGGGATAGAGAAGACTATGAAGCAGAAGGAGATGGGGATGAAGAAGAGACCCCTTTATAGGCCAAAGAGAGGGTACCTATAGATCAGAGACCCTTCATTGAAGCTCTTGAAATGGTAGGAAATAAGGATAGTAAAGAAAACCTAACAATATTCCATGGGAAGTTGAATCCAGAAGAGATTATGGATTATTTGGAAGCATTGGAAAATCACTTTGAATGTGACGAAGTGTCAGAGAACTAAAGGGTGAGAACTACCAAGTCCAAGATGAAAGGTTTTATCCTTAGTTGGTGGAGCTTCTTTCAGAATGAGAGAATGGAGGAAGGGAAGAGTCCTATATCTTCATGGAAGAGAATGATTGCAAAGATAAAGAAGTAATTTATACTAGAGGATTTCGATATAATGATGCATAGGAAGTTACAAAATCTAAGACAAAAGGACTTAGATGTAAGTACCTACACAAAGGAATTTCACAAGATGTCCCTTGAGGTAAAAGTACCTGAAAGTGAGAATAAAAAGTTGGAAAGGTATTTGAATGGCCTCATATACATTATTCAGGATGAACTTAGTCTCTTCAATCCTAAGACAGTTCATAAGTGTTTCCAAATGGCATTGAGGATAGAAGAAAAACAAAAGAGGAAGAGGAGGAAACTTCAGAGGAAGAGGTAAATTTGGTAGAAGAGGAACAACTCCTAGACCACAAGGAGAGTCAAATAACCAGGACCAAGAGGAGATTCAAGTCATAAAGGTAATTTTAGAGGAAGAAGGTCCAATAGCAGAGGAATATTTGGATGTAGAATATCAAATGTGTTCACTAGAAGATGTTTCACTTGTAATCAAGTTGGGCACCAGTCTTTTAGATGTCCTGAGAAACAAGGTTCGACTAGTCAAGGAGGAGAAAGAAGGATCTATTTTGCCTAGGAAGAATATGGTTAGAGCATTAAATAAAACTCAAGACCCACATGAACAAACCAAGGGGAGTGCCTAATGTTCAATAAGACCCTCTCAAAGGTGATGATCACAAAGGAGCCCCCGCAAAGAAAATCTCTCTTCAAAACCACATGCAAGGTAAGTGGAAAAGTTTGTAAGGTTATAGTAGATTCAGGATCAATAGATAATATTGCATCAATAAAAATTGTTAATAAGCTTGGTTTTAAGAATATTTTGCACCCTTATCCCAACAAAGGCTCCTGGTTAAATAAGGAACGACAAGCCCAAATAAATGAACAAGTTTGGGTAGAATTCCAACTAGGTGAATATAGGGATAGAATACTATGTGATGTGATTGAGATGGATGCTTGTCACTTACTTATAGGGAGACCCTGACAATATGATGTTAGTGCACAACATGATGGTAAAAATAATTTATATACTATGACTAAGGATGGTATGAGTTACTCTATGACCCCACTCCCTGATGATGGTAAGGATAAACACATAGTAATTAGTGTCATGCTAGTGGATGAAAAAGAGTTCATGAAGACCCTCAAAGAGAATGATGCCCTATGTTTTTCCTAGTAGTGAAGACCAAGGAAGTGGTAAAGAATAAGACTAAGAACAAGATACAAGAGAGAGATGTAGGTCCCAAGGAGGTGACGGAATTATTGGACAGATACAAAGGGATAGTTGTATGTAGTATACCAAAAACATTGCGACCCCTTATCGATGTTTTCCATTGTGTAAACCTTATATCTGGGTCTACATTGCCCAACAAAGAAGCCTAAAAGATTACTCTAGACTAGAATGAGGAGATTGCAAGACAAATAAAAGAGTTGTTAGACAAAGGCTTCATAAGAAAGAGTATAATTCCTTGTGTTGTCCCTATAGTTTTGGTCCAAAAGAAGGAAGGGACATGGAGATTGTTTACGAAATCTAGAGCTATAAACAAGATTACCATCAGATATAGGTTTCCCATGCCAAGGATAGAGGATTTGATGGATTGTCTAGGAGGGGTAAAGCACTATTCCAATGTGGATTTGAAAAGTGGATACCACCAAATAAGAATAAGATGGGGAGATGAGCGGAAGACAACTTTTAAAACAATTGAAGGCCTTTATGAATGGTTGGTTATGCCATTTTGCCTTTCCAATTCCCCTAGTACATTCATGAGGCTCATGAATGAATTCCTAAAACCTTTCATGAATTATTTTGTAGTAGTATATTTAGATGATATACTAATTTTTAGCAAGGATAAGGATGCACATTTAAGGCATTTAGATTTGGTATTAAAAAGATTTCACAATAAATAGTTAAAGATAAATTTGGAAAAGTGTGTCTTCTTTCAGGAGGAGTTGATATTTATTGGCTTTGTGAACTCCAAGGGTAGTCTCAAGATGAATCCCTCCAAGGTGTTGGCCAACACCTAAAACTGCAAGTGAGGTAAAGAGCTTTCATGGCCTTTCAAGATTTTACAAGAAATTTATTAAAAACTTTAGTGGTGTATGTGCACCTATGATTGACACCATAAAAGGAGGCAAAAAATGTCAAATTTCTTGGACTAGCGAGGCAAATGAGTCTTTTTAGTATTTGAAGAAGAGGGTATTAGATCAACCTATCTTATTGTTATTAGACTTCTACAAGGTCTTCATAATTGAATGTGATGCAAGTAACATGACTATAGGGAGAGTTTTGAGTGAAGAGGGAAGAGGGCATGCATGTGTCCTTTTTTAGTGAAAAAATGAATGAAGCAAAACAAAAGTACTCAACATATGATCTAGAAATATATGCAATGATTAAGCCTCTGATAAAATGGAGACATTATTTATTGCCCAACAAATTTTTAATTTACACTGATAATCATGATCTGAGATTTTTTACTAGGCAGGAGAAGTTAAACCACCAACATATGAAGTGGATGAAGTATCTATAAGCTTTCACCTTTACCATTAAGCACAAGAAAGGGATAGCTAATAAGGTGGTTGATGCCCTTAGTAGAAGGAATTTGACTATTAAGGAAATTCAATTGGAGAGCATAGGGATAAATTCATTGAAGGATGTACCAAGATGATGAAGATTTCAAGGAAGCCCATCAGGTATGCATGGAAATGGGAGATAGATACCACATGGAGTTCTTTGATTTTATTTTTCAAGAAGGTTTACTATTTAAAGGGAGTCAACTTTGCATCCCTAGATGTTCAATGAGGGAAAACATTGTAAAGGAAAATCACTGTGGAAGTTTAGCGAGACATTATGGGATTGACAAAATACTTGAACTTGTTTAAAGATTCTATTTATGGCCAAGGATGCAAAAAGACATCAAAAAATTTGTTGAAGGATGCATGGTTTTTTAAAATGCTAAAGGGAATAGTTCAAATGTAGGGTTGTACACTCGTTTACCAATTCCAAGTAAGCCATGGGATTCAGTCAACATGGACTTTGTTGTAGGACTTCCAAGGAAAAAACTAGTTCATGATAGTATATATGTTGTGGTGGATATAATCTCTAAAATGGCCCATTTTCTACCTTGTAAAAAAACACATGATGCATCCCATATTGTAGGTATTTTCTTTAAGGTGGTAATAAGACTTTATGGTTTACCAATATCCATCATTTGAGACACAGATTCTAAATTTATTAGAAACTTTTGGTAGACTCTTTGGAAGGGACTAGGTACAAGTCTATCCTTCTCCTCTGCATACCATCCTCAGTCTGATGGACAAACAAAGGTAGTAAATAGGTCACTTGTGAAACTATTAAGGTGTCTCACTAAATAAAATGGAGAAAACTAGGATTCCATCCTCCCTCGAGAAAAATTCTCTTACAATGACTTGGTAAATAGGAGCACTAGTCTGAGCCCATTCCAAATTGTTTATGAGACAGACCCAAGAGGTGTTTTGGAGTTGAGAGATGTGAAGGACCTGGATAGGAGAAGTGCCCAAGTAAAGGATTTTTCAAAGGTGATGAGTGATATCCATCAACAAGTGAGGGATAAGTTCACACATACCACTGAGAAGTATAAGCAAGCAACAAACAAAAAGAGAAGAGATGTGTAGTTTCAAGTGGGTGATATGGCGATGATTCATCTTAAAAAGGAGAGGCTTTCAAAATAAAAGTACACCAAGTTGATTATGAGGAAGATAGGACCATTAAATATTCTCAAGAAATGTGGCACCAATGCCTACAAAATTTATATTCCTCTTGATATAAGTCTTTCCCCTATAATTAATGTTTCTAACATTTATGCATATAAGGGTACTACTAGTGACATTTATGTTACAGGTCAAATTGAGGAGAGCAAGGAAGAATTGGTGCAAGATCTACCTAAACAGCCCAAATATGAGATTGAATATATCCTTGACAAGAAGGTAAGAAAGAAAACAAGGAGGCATACATACTATGAATACCTGGTCCAATGGAAGAAGCAACCCCTGGAAGATGCTACTTGGAGGACTACTGAAGCTATTGAACAAATTGGAGTCAAAGTCTCAAAGTTTCCAACTCAAGTTACTTGAGTTTTTTTGGCCCTCGGATTATGGTTTATGGCACCCATTGTAACCAAGGGGTTAGTAAATAGGAATAAAGGATTTGATCTAGTGGGATCATCCATGATGTAATCTCTAACCCATTTGTAAGGCTAATAGACTCTAAGGTGTTTTATAAACCAAGAGTCTCATTAGGCCAAATGGGTAATTTAAGGGATTTAATAAGGTCTTTAGGTGATTTGGAGATAGTTCTAGGTATAAAGAGAGTCTTGAGACATGAATTACCAAGGTGGTTAAAAATATGTGAAGCAACATTTAAAAGTTGCTCGAAAAGTTGTTATTCGGTCACCAACGGCCACAACCATTTGGAAAATAGTTGTATCTATTGGGAAGGATCTATTTGGGTCCCTTTTGATCATACATGATCACAAGAAGTCGATGGAATTTGATTGATGTATGAAATTTGGTGGATTTTTTAATGAAGAAACTCTGATTTTGTGTAAAACTGTTTGTTTTCTATATTGTACGATCTAATTGGTGATCAAAATTGATGCACATTTGAGGGATTTATGTATTTTTGTGTGTTGTGGTCCAGATGCAATTGGTTTGAACCAATTTTATGGATATTGGTGAGATTTGTGTTTAGATTTGTGGAAATAATCAAGGAAAACATCGTTTACAGGGACCAGTCAAAGATGGAGCCCTAACTTGCACTCTGATTGTGGAAAATCCATGAATCCTGGTGGAATGCAATTTAGGGGGATTTACTATAAGAATCTTGAAGGGCAAGATCGGGGTGTACGGGTTGGTGATTTTCCCACCAAGCCCTAAGCTAAACAAGCCCATGTGTTTAGTCTAGAACTGTGAAGAAGTGAGAGACATTCATACCAAAGGAGTGGTAAGAGTTGAATAAATGATGTAAATAGTTTAATTGGAGATATTATATCATATCCAAGTGGTTTTTGTGACTTGGTGAGCCCATTCCTTAGGACCTCCTTTGGAAAGCAGTTCTAATTAAGCCTATTAGGTATGTGTCCTTTATTGAGTGTTTGGGGGTGTAGGAACAGAGTCAAAATATGACCTTTTGGAGTTTGATCAAGAACAATAAAGGGTATTAAAAAATATAATTTTTTTGAGAATAACTTTGGAAAATTCTAATTTTGTTGGAAGAAATCGAGTCCTTAGGGCTACTAGCCAAATAGGACAGTCAATGTAGTGTGAATTCAATTGTGAGTCTAGGTTATCTTAAGGAGGATTCAATCTTGTCACTCCCTTGGAACAAAAATCATATGATTTTATGGGTGATAGTTGAATTGAGGACATAAATTTCCACTCGGTGAAAGGCAACACCGAGTAGAGATAGTACACCATCGAGCGGTAACCGAGCTCGTCGGTGAACAACATGAACACTTCACTGAGAACTCCAAAGTAGTTACCAAGCACAACTAACAAGCTACCGATCCAAGTCAATGGTTGGATAATTAGTGGATTTGGGATTTCTATTCTTCTATTTACCTAATCTGCAACATATTCCAAAGAGAAAACATAGGGCTACACAACTTGGGAATTTTCCCTTATTTATGGAAAAAGGTCTAAAATGTCTTTCTTTGATGAGGAAGGGTTCAATATGGGAGTCATAGGTATAGGGGAATCCAAGTATGAAAAATCTTATGTGGTGACATAATGTGAATCTCGACAACTTGTAGAAGGGTGTTATGATAAGTGACAAAATGTTGCAAACAGAATCAAGCCCTTCATAAAACAAGTTTTTGATCCCATGTCTCATTTTTGGATTGGATATACAATGTAGAAGGGAAGGGCTTGGTTGTGTCAATGGGAACACATATCCAAATTAGAATATTTAGGTTATCAAATAATGCCAATTCATTTTTGAGAAAAAATGCTTATTTGATTCCCATAGACTCTAAAATTTATAACTCCATGTATTCCATAAGGAGTGATTGTAACTGGATCCACATGGGGGTAAAATTTAAAGAAGAAAAAATAGGATTGAAGTTTGGATTCCAAGGTTTCATGTGCAAACCTAAGCTATTGGAAAAATAGACCTTTGTGTGGTAGACTAAATCCCTAACTCTTTGGAGGAGAAAATTGCTACAAAAAAACCTTGACATTTGTCTATTAAGAAGACCTCATTAACTCTTGGTAAATTTTCTTCTACCCCTTTAAACAAAGACTTATGTTAAGAGAAAGGTTTCATATTACAAATGAGGGCTCACAGACAAAGATCCTAGATTGGGGTTGGAGAGATTCCTTTGAGAAGGTGATACCAACATCTTTAATTGGGGCTTGATCATCGAAGTTGGTCTTTTTTTGCAATATCTAATTTCAATTGTGTCTTTTGTGATTTCAGAACCCACCTTCTTATCGAGGGAAACCTTTTATGCATGCTTGGAATATTTTCTCCTTGGTCTATGTCTCATTTGAAAAATTATTAGCTGGATGAAGAAAGCCTTTTGAGATGTAGATGAATTGTTTGGAAAGTAGGCAAGAGAGTTGTCATTGATGACTTTTTTATTCCAGGACGTGCCCTCTTGATGCCAAAGGAGAGAGGGATTATTTTTCTTGACACTCTCAGATTGATTCTCCAGTTGGACTTCAAGAATATAATTTGTTTTATATTCTTCCATATCTTTCTCAAGATTCTATTTGGCATATCTAGAATTTTTGAGGCGTGGGAAAACTACAGATTTGTGGGCACAAGGGAGATTTGTTCCCCCAAACCATGAGCTTATTTGGCCTCTTAAATATTTTATGGGTACTTCTATTTCTTTTGATATCTACCAAAGATGAGTTGTCCAATGTTTTCTTGGTAAATATGGATTGACTAGGACTCCAGAGGCATTTGTTGGAAGTATGGGATGCTATTTGGAAAAATTTGTAGGACCCTTTCCTGTAAAACCAAGCTCTCTTTTGGCCCCTTTTGTTCTTGAATAAATCTCCTTTCTAAGAGTACTCATTGTTCATGATATTTAAAAATAATGGATTTCTAATTTGTTTCAATGTATAAGAATGATATTTTAGAAGAGGAGCCACTAAAATAGCACAAAAGACACTATATGCTAATTTATATATTGTGTGATGTCAAAATTTAACTACATCTTCCTTTTAAAACTTATTAGTGTATCCTTGCACCTCCTACAACTCCATGTGCTAGTTGTATCTTAAAAATGAATCCCAAACACATTCTAAATAAAGATAGTTAGTGTAGACACCTAAATCTGATTACACAATTAAGTAATCTTATTTAGCTCTCTCATAGGACACTGATTAATTAAATTTTAATTATTTAATTCATTCATGTCATCCCCTAGTTAATTAATTTAATTAATTAACTATAGTCCAATGAATTATCTAAATGACAACCCATGGTCTGATAATTAATTTAAAATCCCCTTCCTCTATTTATTTAAATAAATGTATTCATCTATTTAAATTAATTCACAAATCCCATTTTCCTCCTATTTTGGACTTAAACAAAGTATTTAATCTAATTTGAGCACATGGCTCCTAATTTTAGCCCCTAACCTAACCAATCCCAAATACCTAACCTTGAGTTCCAACTCAACCCAACCCATTCACACATGCTAAATATTCTTAATTAGCTAATGACCCATCATTAGCTAATCCAATCCTCCACTCATTCTCTCTCTTCCCATCACATCCTCTTGATTCTCCCACTTGCCTCCTAATCCAAGCCTAATCACCCACTAATTATTTGCACTATCATAAACCATGGATTAAAAAAATCCTAACCTAGCCCAAGTCAACTCTTATGTCACATCCTCACATCCCCCAACTCTCTCACCTCATGTCAACCTTAAATGCCCTTACACATCCCTTACACACTCCATCTCCTTCTTACACATTTTCCCCCTCTCACATATCTCAAAATGGTCACATTCCCCCATACTTCCAAACCTCTCTCCTTCTCACACTTGTCACAATGAGAGGTACTTGAGAAAGAACAATCTATGTGCTCTCTCTCAAATGCACCTCCACCCTTCCTTAGGTTTACATCTTGATCGTCTATTTCTCCTTCTTCTTGCCTATAAATTAAACCCTCTTCTCCTTCGTTTTCATCCAAAATTCAAGAAAAGTTATAATTCCCATTTGAGAGTCAAAAACATCAACCATAACATCATAATACCAAAATCATCCCTCACTTGAATCTTGAATCATCTTGAGCACACATCCAATCTATTGGACAAATCCAAACATCAAGGAGGCTCCTTTTTGGGTGGTTTTCACTCTCTTTTAATTTTCTTTCTTTGTCTAATCATATATCTTGTAATAGATTAGTATCTTGAATGTTTAAATTAGGTTTCATATTCCTAACATACTAGTTTTATTGCTTACATTTTGGCACACCCGGTGGGACCCACTTCTAGGGTCATTCCTTATTTCATCATTTTCTTTGCAAAAAACTAACAAATAATTAACATTTTTTGTTGTTGAAGTGCTTTGCAATGTTTTTTGAGTTTTTGTAGGTTGAAAGAAGGAAGAGGAGATAATTGCGCCATCATTCTCTCTCTTTGATTCTGCACAACAAACAAAAACATAAACTAATGGGATTGTGGGGACAGTCGGCGGGATCAATTACTAAGCCTACGGGATCGTGTTCCCGTAAAACCTCCCTTCTCTATCTTTTATTCTTCTGTTATGCCATCAATCATTTTTTGACAGTCAACGAGATTGTGAATTTGCAACATGGGAGTGCACTTTGACTGTGCGGGATCGTGAGTAAAATTTATAATCCATAAGGCATTTAATATTGTCAGGACCTCAAAATTTGTGCCCTCATATATGCTAAAGTACCATGTGGGATAGTGCATTGATCTTGTGAGATCGTGACCGCAGGTATTGCATTTATTATTTCTACCAGTCATATTTTGTTGTTTTTTTAAATTAATAGAATTGTGAGATCGCTAGTACGGACCACGAGATCATTGTTTTTTTGGTTTGTGAGATTGTAGGTACAGGTTGTGCGATCGTGAATTAATTTTTTTAAACAAAATTACACACTTTCATTTGGTGCAATAAAAATAACCTTGAATGCACAAATAACACCTTACACTTTCAATTTGGGCTTAAAATGAACAATCAAACACTTCAAATTTGGGCTTAAAATAAACAAAATCAAATCTTGAGTGCCTGAGGGATAATAAAAAAATGCAATAAACATTTCACTTTGGTGCTTAAAAATAAACAAAATCAAATCTTGAGTGCTTAAAGGAGTAACACATTTGCAAAGATTTATCTTTCAATTACTTTATTTGGAAAAGAACCTTGCATGCTAAAAATGAGTGTTTGAAGTTCTATGATAAAACACTTAGTCTAACTTAGGTTCATTTTGGAATAAAGACTTCTTCGTGTGTTTGAAGGAGTGTGTTTCAACACTTCCTTTAAGCTCTTTTTAATTTTTTCAAACCTTGTTAAAGTAAGCATCGTGAAAATAATTAGCTTGTATATGTATCCTCTCCCCTCACCTTCATGGAACTTGGGTGAAGAGAAAGATCAAGCTTAATTGGTTTTACTTCTAGTGGGGCATGTCTAGAGAGAAGCGCTTCCTCTTTAGAGAACAACCTCAAACTAGTAATTCCTCGATCGGTATATAAACAAGGTGTTGAAAAAACTCTCACCTTATCCTCTTAGAAATGTGTGTTGATGGTAGTCTGAGGTAGGTGAATATACCTACATTTTTTATATGGTCAACTAGGCTCT
This sequence comes from Chamaecyparis obtusa, assembly GCA_027943335.1. Classification (NCBI taxonomy): domain Eukaryota; kingdom Viridiplantae; phylum Streptophyta; class Pinopsida; order Cupressales; family Cupressaceae; genus Chamaecyparis; species Chamaecyparis obtusa. The sequence continues at coordinate 216,181 of BSBK01005999.1, forward strand.
TAATTGAGTCATGCATATACAAATTGATTGGGAGTATGCCACAAATCTTACTAGACACCATTCATTTAGAGACCTACCAGATCTACTCCCGAGGGCTTGATAATCTTTTTGCAAGGAGTATAGTAACCTCCCCAAGACACTCACCATATCGCACCATTCTTGAGTGTTTAGAGTCAGCTAATGCGGCATTGTTGATCCATTGCATGGTCAATAGTGGTCATATTATGATTAGCTCTTGGGTGTGTTCCTAAGTTTGTGAGAAAAGTTTTTCAAGTTGAGCCAATCCTTTAAGGTAGAAAGTGCTTGTGTGTCTTTGATGTTATAGACCCTATGAAAACATTTGTTCAAACATACACAAACAAAGTCACAAGTCCTTTTTCCAAAAGAGATCAATTTTTTTGTGTTATTCCCACAAGATTGCCTTGTCTCTTGTGGGATTATTTGTACACCATCCCAAAAAAATCCAGAGATTTCTCAAAACTAAGTCAAGATACACTTACCGTAGTCACTAACTAGCTTGGTGAGATTCCAAACTTTTTGCTCATCATCAATCCCAGAGATTGGAAAGCGTGGACTTGTGATTGATTCAGTCAAGCACAAGAAAGAAAAGTTACCAACAACTCGTGTATATCAAGAGAATAAAGTCATAGAATGCAAACTCAAGGATCATCAACCTACCCTAACTGCAATCAAGGAAGAGACCAAGTATCAAGAGAAACTTGATAACTTAACTTACAACGCCAAAGTCATGCAGTTTGGAGCATGCTTTCAAATCAACCATCACTTTGTTACCCTTGAAAGAGAGGACTAGTTGGCATATCACACATCATATCCTTTTAATTCTTGCAAAAATTTCTTAGCATCCCAACATCTTAGATCATCCCCTAGGTAAATTTACATCATCTTTGTAGGTAACCTCACTTAGATCAACCCAACATCATCCTTATCCAAAATACAAGGATGCAAATCATCCAAGCATCCACTTAGTTCACATTCCCCTTGAGTTGCTTAAATCCTTATAACAAATCATCTTATAGCCCCACCCCTTTCGACTAAGTGTTGTCTAGGTTAGCTAGTACTTGTCTTTGTAGGCCTCATCATCTTGATCCAAAGATTGGCTTTCATTAACAAGGATCATGTCTTCCAAAGATCACAAGTCCATGTAAGGTTGACAAATCACGCCACCTTGATCCAACATCAAGAAAAACAACTCATTTTGACTTAGTAATCTTTAGGTCTTTAGGACATCGTCATCATCCAAAATAACCACCATCTAGACATCCTTTAGGTTCAACCTAGGCCTTACATTCATCCATCACATCCCCAACCTTTTAGTCTCATCCTAGAACCATATCACACTCATCCCTTTGTTGCACATCCATTTCTATCATCTTAGGAATTACATTCCATGCCTCCTACGACACAATCAACTAAGAGAAAGGACATGGATCCTAATCTCATCGCTAGTTCATCTGATCCCAATGATCCTAACAGGGCCATGGTAATGTACAATCCACAACCACCTCAAGTCAAGAATATATGGGAGGATACAACTAAAGCACCCACCACATATTCCATGGAAGCATTCATGATTCATCATGGCCATGCACAATTGGTTAGTGTGATCATGGCCCAAAATCATCTTGTCATCTTGGCTAACTACGCACATGAGGGTACTCCCATTCCACCAGAACTCTAGCCTTTCAACCATATAAACCCCACCAATGCCTTCCATACTATTGTGAAATAGATCCTTCATCCTAGCCATTAAGTAACCCAAGTGGCCTCGCCTATCCCCCATCTCTTGCAATCTAGCACCACCTTCCCCATAGTGCAAACAATGGCATAATCCGCTCCTTTTGCTATTATGGGACTACTGCCTCCACCTGCAACATCTCAAGTTTCCACTCAAGTGTAGAGATCTGCACAAGAACCACCTCCACATCCCACACAAAGTTCCACATAATTATTAACCCCCTCCCCACTCATGGCCCAAATCTCCACATCAATGCCACATTTTCAGGGAGCCACACAAACACCTCTATCTGTTGTTCAACAAGTCTTCACCCAAATGCCTTTATCTATCGCGTATGAAGCCTTAACTCAAGAACCCATTCCCCCTATCACCCAAATTGCCTCCACACAAGTATCTATCTCACCTTTTGTTACCAGTGCTCAAGCCCAACAACCATTTTACACGACAGGGATACCATCTGCAAGACCCCCCAACCAACTGTTCACATCATAAATCCCCACCAGCACAGTCACATTTCCAACTACCTCCACATCCTAAACTACTACAAGGGTAGGTTATTCTTGGGGCCTTACTCAAGTGCAAATACATGCCCTAGGTATACAAATGCAATCGCATATATCCAATCCCACAAATCCACAAACATTTTTTCCATTTGCAACACAACCACCACCGCCTGCTTAAAATACATATGTTCCTACATTCACCAACTACCTATATGTGTCATCTGCCATCTCCCAAACCATGCCACCACCACAACATCAAAGCTCCTATCATTTTTCCAACTATCATATACAACCACCTCCCATCACCAACATCTAGGGACCCATTCCACCTCTCAACAATGCATGAATACACCCCACCTATGTCAGCCAAACACAAAGCCAAGAACACCAACAATCCACACCATTTCACCACCTCCTCCACACCAACAACAATTCCATATGCAAAAAAAATATCCCCCCATTTCCCAACAACAACAAACAACATCATACCATGCACAACAATACGCTACCGCACTCCAACAATAATACTTTCTTCAACATCCATTGCAAAACTTGCTCCAAACCACCTACATAGCAAGGCAATCCCCTTTCCAAATCCCTTAGTATCCACCTTAAAACCATCCATATTCACTTTCACCCTTTGACCCCTTCCTAATGGGAGTACCCACTCCAACACCTGCCAACTTAGAGTGGGAGGAAATGAAGAACGCTCTCAAGGAGATCAGGGCTGGAACATAAATCAAGACCTTCAAATTTGAAGAGGTTTGTCCTTATCCCTTCAACAGGTCCATCATAGCGGTCCCCTTCCCCAAACACTTCGAGACACCCAAGTTTGACAATATCATGGGAATGGAGATCAGTTCATAAATGTCAAAGAATTTCACATGTCCTGCCAAGAGATTGCTTACAATGACTATTTCCTCATGCGCCTCTTTCCCAAAAGCCTAGGGGGAACCACTATTGAGTGGTTCTATTATGTTAATTTGATTGTTGATTATTAACATAATTTGATAAAATTAATAAAATTCCTAAATCAAGCATTTAATCATCATTAATTAGTGAATAAATCACATTAATTGCCTATAAGCCTAATTAATTAAATCAATCCCATTAAATGCATGGCTAAAGGAATTAATTAAAACAAATTAATAAAAGGACTTAAATTACATGTCACCTCTCAGGAGACAACAAGGAAAAAATTAGCCAATGAGAGGTGATCCACATGGATCAAAGGAGGATGCATCTCAACCACTCCCCTCAAATTGCATCTCAACTGTTGAATTCAATGAAAGTTCTATAAAAGAGGAATTTTAAATTCATAAAGATATAGTTAATTGCATTAATACTTGCATGTTGTCATTTTAATTTCATAACTAATTAGTTATTACTTCATTTTGAAAAGCTTAATTGGTAATGAATTAATGACATTGCTTAATATTTCACATTTCTTAGGTAATTTGCATTGAATCTCTCATTCTAGTAGTGAATTGTCACTGTTTAGAGTCTAAATCCGAGAGCAAATTAGACTTTAAAGTATACTCTTGCTAGTTAGAGAGAAATAGGATGAATTTATGAAGTTTCTTTGATTTCCTATTTGCTTTAGAAACTAATAATATAATGTCTTATTGAAGTGTTGTGTTGTAGGATAACAGGTACAAAAAAATAAACACACATTAAGAAGTTCATAGCATAATACACACACAACATAAAAAATGAGTTGTCCCTTTTGGACCTATGCAATTCAAAAAAAAAGGGAGGTGAGAGTCTTGTCGACTATCCACAAAGATGGAAAAACCTCACCATGAGGTTGTCATACCACCCACCAGAGAAACATCTCACAAAGATATTCATTGACAATCTACACGTGAAGTTATCCCACTTCATGCGTATGAATTGCATACAAACCTATTGGGATATTAAGGGAAAATGAATGGATATCGAAAAGGTCTCTTGGATGATGGTACCATTAGGCATTACAAGGAAAATCAACAAGACCGACCCAACAATGATCGATCACGATATTGGAATAAGAACAAGAATGTGGTCACAGATGTAGCCAATGACACCAAGCATGTTTAGGTTGTCGTAGCCGGTCCTAACCCACCTGCACCTATATGATAGCAACAAACATTAGTCTACCAACAACCCATGTAGAATTTCCAAAACCAAGCCAATGCTATATCAGTCACCCAAGGATAGAATAAGCAACATATCCAAAATAATCAGAAGTGCACATTCACCCCCCTCAGTGAACCTTTGGACATGATAATTTTTCGGATGGCCAGCACCAACTTGATCATTTAAACCCAAACCCATCCATTTGATAAATCAACCCCTAAGCCAGCATGGTATGCAAGGATAATGAGTACTATGATTATCACTATGTTAAGGGACATGCCACTATCAAATACATGAAGCTCGAGCATTATGTTCAAGATCTCATCGATAAAAAGGAGATCGCAGTCGATGTGCCTACCCAAGTGTCACCCAATGCCAACCTCCAAATATATCAAAATATGTTCCCTCAACAAAACGCTGGCAAAAACGCAACCAATACCAACCCACCATCTCAGAATTGAGGCAAAGGCAATCAAGGTGACCATGATGATAGAAAATACTATACCACTATCCATATCAATTATGATAAGTTTGTTGGTTGCATCTCCTAGGTTAAACCCACTGTAAATGTCATACATGTCAAAGGTGTAGAAATTTAGTGTGCAGTCGCCACCTGCAGGGGTAGAATCTCTATCATCAGTGTTGACGTGACCTCCACATCCAATGCACAATACAACCTCCTAAAACACTTTGGGAATACCCCTACCAAAATCTCCATCCTTGACCTTCTTTGCACCTCACCCATTCACCAAGAAATCCTTAATAAAGCACTCTAAGAGGCACGCGTCCCCACATTCATTAACACCATATAGTTTGAGAACCTTGTGGTACACTTATTTGCATCTTTCACCCTCTCCTTTAAGCCATCTAACATGCCATACGTTGAACCTGATCACAATTTCCCTCTCTGCATCATCATTATGGTAAATGACTTTGTCATTAAAAGGGTCATGATAGATAATGGTTCAACCCTTAACTTGTGCACACTAAAATTCATCCAACAAGTGGGATACAAAGAGGTCGATATATCACATGAGGTCATCACCATCAAGGCATATGATAACTTGGAGCGTACCTTAGAGGGTACCATTTTTTACCTATCAAGTTGGGCCCAACAATTCAAGAAATCATCTACCATGTTGTTGATCTTGGTCTCCTTTACAACATCCTCCTTGACTGACCTTGGATTCATTCCATTAAATCTATCCCATCCACCTACCATTAGTACATTAAATTTATGCATCAAGGCACTGAAGTCACCATTCACGCTGATCCCAGACCTTCACATACTTTCGTGCATTGGAAGCATCATTTCTTCATTACACCCATTGTCTTGGAATCAATATTGACACTTCAGTCACCAACTCATCTTGATCCCATTGCAATCTAGAGACAATCCTAGCCTCCACTCTTTCCACTGTCAAGATCAACAATAGGGGTTGCGGTGAATACAGTTTGACTGATGCCTTCGAAGTAGGGGTTGTATTGCTTGATCCACATAACCAAGGGTACCCATCTCACCAAAATACACCTCATCAAGAAGAGCCCGAAATAAAGCAAATGGGACCATCCACATTCATCTCACATGGCATTCTAAATAATCAAGAGATGGACCTTGATACCAATAGATGGTTGTATAAAGATCCCCCACCTCCTAACATCAAACTCCTCAGATACTTCAAAGATAAATACCATGCATCACACAAATGGGATACAGAATAATGGAACTACCAAGGTCACAGTCTAGGACCCAAAGAAGGTGGCATGAAAGACCCACTAGAAGCCTCACAGAACCCAAGACATCGAGGCCTTGGATTTAACACCCCTCGCCTTCATATACAAGGCCCAAATACACAACTGGGGGCACCAATTTTCCCAATGTTACCCTCATGAATATCTAGGACAAAATCATGGAAATTAAAGACATCCCTGAAGAGGAAATAAAGAAATATTACAATGATATATTCAACGATGAAACCTTCCTAGGAAACTCTATCCTCCGCCAACTCTCCATCAACCTTATCGACCTCCCCCTCATCCATCCCGAACTCATAGACTAGGACCAACCAAGCGTTGCACACATTGATGAGTTTCAAAGAGAAGAAGCACTCATAAGATTCATGGGAGCATCAGACCAACAATAAGACTGGGGGCATGAATTAGCATACTACAAGCTAGACCCCAAGGGATACTTGAGGGAAGTGAAATTATTTAGCTGCAAAATCAAAAAAGAAAAAGAAAAGAGTGAGTCTCTTTGTGAAAACCCCTATGGGGCATGTTCTAACTCTAAAAAGGTAAAAACAAAGGGTGTATCTTCTAGTGAAAACCTCTTTGAGGTGCTATAAGATAAATATTTGCCTCTTCCTCCTATCCACAATTACAAACTAGAGTAGTCCTCCATACTCATCGAAGACACCAAGCCCATCAACTTGGGAACTGAAGGATATCCAACACTAACATACATCATAACATCTCTGACTAAAGGTGAAGAGACAACTTTCACAACACTTCTCCAAGAGGCAACTGTAAATTTCACATGGTCATATGCTCACATGCCTGGGTTGGATCCCAACTTGGTCCTTCGTTACCTTTCAGTGGACCCAAGTGAAAAACCAATCAAGAAGAAGCTTCGTAAGATGCATCCCAAGGTAGTCCTATTGGTTAAAGAAGAACTTGAAAAACTCCTACAAGCAAAAATCATCTGAGCTATTGATTATTCAGAATGGATCTCTAATATGGTACCAATAACTAAGTGATTAGGGGAAATCAAGATCTACATGGACTTCAAAGACCTTAACAAAGCATGCCTAAAAGATGATTTCCCCCTGCTGAACATAGACATGATCGTCGACCTCACCGCTAATCATGAGATGTTGTCACTCATGGACAACTTCTCAAGGTAAAATTAGATCCACATAGCAGAAGAGACAAACATAAGATGATATTTACAACACCATGGGGCACCTTTTGTTACAATATGATACCATTTGGGTTAAAGAATGCATGAGCCACCTATCAAGGAGCAATGAAAACCATATTCAATGACATGATATATAAGATACTCAAAGACTATGTGGATGACATTTTAGCCAAATCAAGGACACGGTTGGAACACCTTGACATTCTTGAGCGTGTGTTCGATCATCTACATCATTATGGCTTAAAGCTAAACCCAAAGAAGTGTGTCTTTAGCATAACATCAGGTAAGTTATTAGGGCTCATTTCATCATGACGAGGCATTGAGATTGATCTCAAAAAATTCAAGGCCATAATGGACATGCCTCCTCCCTGAAAACTCAAGCAACTAAGAAATCTGCAAGGATCCATCCATAGATTTATATCATAGCTGGCTGAGAAATGTCAACCGTTCACACACCTGCTTCACAAAGATATAAGCTTCAAGTTGGACCCAATCTACCAATGTATTTTTTATAAACTCAAAGAATACCTGGAAAAGTGGGTTATGCTCTTAAGTGAATTTGACATCTAATATATAGACACAAAAGCAATAAAGGGGTAGGTCATTGCAGATCAGCTAGCCGAGGTAGGTGTGTATCCATTGGTAATGGAGTTCCTTGATGAACATCTTTGCATGGTCGAAGAACAATCGATATGGAAGTTGTACTTTGATGACTCTTACACATCTCATGGATCAGGAGTGAGAATCCTCTTTGTCACTCCCCAAGGAGATTACATCCCTAAATCATTCAAATTAGGGTTCCCCTGCACTAATAACATTGCAGAATATGAGGCACTCATCTCAGACCTCAAAACAACTATCCAATGGAATATCATAGAGTTGAAAGTGTTTGGAGATTCACAACTCATCATCAAGCAGGTCCTGGATGAATTCCAAACAAAAGACAATAAATTGTTACCATAAAAAGAGCTAGTGGACATATTGAAAGAACAATTTCTAAGCCTATAATTCACACAAGTACCCAGGCTACAAAACAAAGTTGTAGACACCATGACAACCATTGGGGCTTTGCTGGATATCCCTCGAGATTCACCATAGTACAAATTTTTAGTCGAGCAACTACATACACTCATTTACAAGAATGTTGATTCTGAAATGGTGTGCATTTTGGTTGGTCCCCAGTCCCCATGGTACCATAACATCCATGCTTAACTAAAAAATGGTATCATATCTCCTCACCTCACAAAAATCCAACACCAAAACCTTATTTGTAGAGCTTCCCGCTACACTCTTGTAGTTAATACCCTATATTATCATGGATATCATAACATCATCTCTCAGTATTTAGATTCAAACAAGGTTGTCCTAGCTTTACAAGAGGTTCACACTGGAATCTACGGTGCCCACATGAGTGGCATGGTCCTAGCAAAGAAGCTTCTTAGAGCCAAGTACTATTGGCTAATAATGGAACATGATGTATGTGAGTTTGTAAAGAAATGCCTACAATGTCAGCATCATGCCAATCTAATCTATGCTCCAACACAAGACTTGCATCCCATTGCACCACCTTGTCCCTTCTCATGTTTGGGCTTCAACCTCATTAGTAAGATAACTCCCCTCTTCTCGGATGGACATAAGTATATCATAACCACCACTGAATACTTCATGAAATGGGTTGAGGCTCTGCTCACCCTAACTATTGCCATTTGGATATCTAAGTTCCTCCTTTACCACATCATCTATCGCTACGACATCCCTTCCACCATTTTCATAGATCAAAACACACCTTTTGAAAACCAACACATACAAGATCAATATGCTAGATTTTGCATCCACAATCATTTCTTGAGCACATACTTTCCCCAAGGGAATGACCAAGCTAAGACAACAAACAAAACCATTCTAAAGATCCTCAAAAAGGTTATCAATGATTTTGGTCACGACTGACACCTTCAAATCAATCCCTCCCTCTAGGCCTACCACACTTTATTTCACACTCCCACAGACACCACCCCATACTCCCCTAGTATATGGTGTCAAGGTCATCTTACCAATTGAGGTTGAGGTACCTTCATTGCGGGTTTCTATGAAAAACTATACCACTAATGAAGACTATTGTGTGGCACGCCTCACCCAGCTAGACCTGTTAGATGAAAAGAGGCAACAAGCTTATGATCATCTAGTTGTATACTAGGATTGGCTTAAAAGAAGCTACAACAAAAAAGGTCCACCTAAGACAGTTTTAGGTGGGTGATATGGTCCTTAAAGAGAATCAAAAAGTGCAAGTAGATCAAGAGAAGGGAAAATTTGAACCTACGTGGTTGGGTCCTTATGTTGTCACAACATGTTTTGGCTCAAGGGCCTATCTATTTTCTACACCTGGAGTAGAGCCCCTGAATGATCCCATCAATATCATCTATCTAAAGTGGTTTTATGCTTGAGCTATCCCCTATGTATTTGAAAAAATCCATAAAAAAGTGTAAAATATCCTGAAAAAATATCATTATCCTGGTGAAAACTTGGTAAACATGCACCTTGATAATATAAAAAACATTCAAAAAATAAAAATGTAAAGAGAAATAATCATCCAATGGTGAAAAATTGGCAATCAAGCACCTTGGGCACGTATGTTGGTGAAAACCTGGAAACAGACGCCATACATAATGGACTGTATCATTATCTGTCAAAATATCACTCCACCACCAAATGTGCCTCCACCCATCATCTCCTCACCTAAACTTCTTTCACAAATCCCTATTCTCGAGGTGTTCCAATCATCGCATCCAAAAGTTGAATTACTCTCCAGTATCTTGAGCTTCTTGTGCATACTAAGGCATGTCCTATCTTCAAATCCTGAGCTATGTATATAATTGTCATTTGATAACTTATCATAATTCATGAGCTTTGTAAAATACCTATTGTATATAGTATCCTATCTCTGGGTTGTACTATATTGTTAGGTCTCTTTGTACATATCTTTGTTCATCCTAAAAAAGCATGGTTAATTGCATTATCCTCCCAAGTCTTGTGTCTCAACAACTACCTCAACAAGAAATTCTCAATCATTGTGGTTGTCTCAAAGTAATCTTTCACCATCAAGATCCAATTTGTAGTTGATCCTGACAAACAAGTCCTTGTAGGATGCATCCTTCCTCATGTCCGACCTAATCACACTACCTCTTAGTCAGTCGATCTCTCTTGGCAAAGGACATCTTTTGAATTTATCACTTTGGTTTTTGGTTTTTTTCTTTGGTTCTTGTTTTGTCTTTTACAACTTCTTGTTGTTCCTCTCCTCAAGGTCACCATGTTCCTTTATATCATGGTGCACTACAAATGTGGGCAATTCGGGGTAGGGTCTCTCGATCATTTTTGTTTTATGCTTGTGAGTCAGTCAGATGTGACCCTTGCATCATGTAATCCCCTGGGATCCCAAGGTGCACTTGGGAAAGGTCATTTATTTGTGGGTTCTCTGACATCATTTCCACCATGGATCCACTTGGGTCTACGTGTGATATTGGGGCAACCCTTGCATGTCTTTTTGTGTCAGTCCTATGCAATGTTGGTGATAAGGTCATGAGTTCCTAGTAACCTTGGCATGTCTCTAAATGTTTCTATATCAAAAAAATTTCTCAAACTACATCGTGGTGTTCCATCCTGGAATACCCCACACTCAAGCTTCAATAAAAATCCCCCTATCAAATCCCCAACTCAAATCCTCATCGATCTAAATTGTCACTTGTGTGCCTATCTCCATCATCCATCCTCCCTACAAACAACTCCCCTCATCCTAATGCAAACCTAAAACACGCTCATTCCGTTCTGATCCCTAACCCATGGGTTTTGATTGTGCAAACCACCCCCCTATCCAATTTTGCCTCTCACAACTAGGGTTCAGTCAGGTCGTGATATGATGCATATACCATCTCCGCTACATCCACATTCATTCACTTGCATTCCATCTCATGTGCATTCATGTTTTAAGTTGCATTTAGATGCATTATCATTCACATTTTAAGTTGCATTTAGATGCATTATCATTCATGTTTAAGTTGCATTTATTCATGTTTAAGTTGCATTTAGATACATTATCATTCATGTTTAAGTTGATTTATATGCATTATCATTCATGTTTAAGGTACATTTATACACATTATCATTCATGTTTAATTTGTAATTAGTTGTATTATCATTTGTTGTTAAGTTGCATTTAGTTGCATTACCATTTGTTATTAAGTTGCATTGTCCTCTTCATCTTAGCTGGCGTCACTTAAATATCCATTTTAGTTTTATTTATTAAAAATCATTTAATTGTATCCATTTGATCTAAAATCATTTAAAATTGCATTCATTTAAGTTTCATAATTTAATTGCATCCATTTTAGTTAAATCATTTAGTTGCATCCATTTTAGTTGCATCGTTAAATCATTTAATTGCTCCAATTATTAAAACATCTATTAACATTCATTTTATCTTACATTGATAAATCATTTAGATTCATTTTAAATCCTACATTAACCATTTAGATTCATTTTAAATCTTGCATTAATCATTTAAGTTCATTTTATCTTGCACTGTTAATCTCATTTAAATAATTCAGATTTATTTTTATCTTGCATTAATAAGTCATTTTAGTTTCCATTCATTAACTTGCATTGTTAAAACATGGTAAAATAAATCATACATCCATACATAAGTAAACATCATAAGCATCGTAAATAGAAACTGTAAGGAAGCAAAGTGTGTTAACCAAAATGTATGATAATAAAGGGGGTGTAAGATGATAATAATGTGTGGGAGATGTGTGTAGGAAAAGTAACATCTTTCTCTTAACCTCAAATTCCCAAAGGAAAGATCCAAATTGATCAACCAAAAGAAAATGTTTAGTACACAAATGAATTAATCAATGAAGAATATGAAGAAAGACGAAAACCCTATATTCTGTTATAATAAGGAAATACATAAATTGTAATTGAATTGAAGAAAAGGTACTAACCTCAAAATAGGGAAAATCTAAAAAATACTATTTTTTGGTGTCTGTGTACAATTTTGAGAAATTCTGCAACCAAATCTGGCCTAGAAATATAGAAACAGAGAAAACCCAGAAACCTTCTATCTTTCTGAGAAAGGTCGACCTTGACCCAAAACATGGGTAAGATCTTATCCCGAGGCACAATCTTACCCCAAAAAGTTGACCTTGACTTGCACTGCTCTGATGAAAATTATGTTCACGGATCCCGAAAGTTCATCGAAAAGGGTACTCAAATTTGCATTGATATTCATTGTCCCACACCTACACCTGCAAGAAAAAGGGTTTTGTTATTTGGATGAGGAGTTTGCCTTGGTCAAACCCTGGTTTGGAATCAACCTTAAAATGTTATTGAAATTGCAACAAATAAATAAAGTAAATGGAACAATTCACCTTGCTCGTGTTGAAATCCTTGAATCCATAAGTATGGATGCTCCAAATGAATGTAGAATTGTATATAGGATGTCTCAAATCAATTGCATTAGATCTTCAACACCAATCTTGACTGGATCTTGGAATAGGAAGAGGCTTGAATGAATGTGGATGGAGAAATCTTCAACAAAGGGGCTCCATAGAGATTGGATCCTTCAATGGCTACCAATGGATCTCCTTGATGAATTGGATCTTGAATGCTTGAAGATGGATGAAGCTTGAATGATTTCTCCTTCTTACTTGCTTGATGATTTCTTGATCACTTGATTTCTCTTTATGCTTGAATTCAATGGTAGGTGGATGTTGGATACTTGATTTCGTGATGATGGATGGATAACAAAAGATGGATCAAATGAGAGAGGAAGACCTCCTTTTATACTAGTCTAGGGCACAAACTTCTAGAGAGGCCAAAGTAGGAGAATTAAATTCCCATTTAAATCTTAACCCTTAGAAATGGACCTATATTAAATATAATTTAAGAGTTTACCGTTTTGAAATCTGAAACAGTCGACCCGGAAGCGGGAAAATAAACTTTCTAAAGTGCGACATCCCAAAACCCATGGAATTTGAAATCTGGACCCAGGGTCAGGGTCGAGGCCGACTCTGACCTAGATCAAGGTCGAGGTTGACCTTGACCCAGAAGGTCAACCTTGACCCTGAGGTCAAGGATCTCAGTTTCTCAGAACCAGTTGCCAGAAATAGGCTGGAAATAGGTGGAGAGAAGCAGAATAGGGGGAAAAAGCCAAATCCTGGTCAAAGACCCATTCAAGGCATTTGAGACGACCCCAAACCACTTACTCAGAGGGCTAAACTAGTCCTAAATGGAAGTGCTTCCATTTTCTAATGATACAAAAACTATCCATCACATGCATAAATATCCTAAACCATATCCACCCTACATCCACATATCGTTAGTAGTTGTATCCTACACTAATCACACATATCACATATATAGAAAAATACATAAGAACATCACATCCTACATCACAAATATGTCAGTCACATCTCATAATCATAATCATCACATCCTGCATCACATGTCAGTATAGCATAAATCATACATTTGCATCAAAAAATGGGCCCATAACATAACAAATCCCCCTTCAACTCAAGATCATATGTATATATATCACAAAGAATAAATGAATGTCCCCATCACCCATAATAAATGATAAATCAACAAACGTCTGAGTGTCCATTGAAAGAATAAATATAGAATATCTGGGACAATGCCCTCAAAAAATAATATACATATACATCAAAATTGTTGTAGCATATCACTATTTATCTGCCTCTCCTAAGGGAGGCTACATATCAATATCTAGAGGTGGTGCGATCTATGGTGGAGCCTGTGACTATGGTATCTCCACTTTGTTGAGTAATATTGCACCTTGTACCTATGGAGGTCTGTGTGTTGGCCATGTCACCTCCTGGCCTTTGTCATCCACCTTCATCCCTACCCTTGACCCCTCTGCCTCTACCATCTGCACCGAGCCACCGATCGACTATGGTTGGCACTGTGTATGACCGATTTGATGGCTCTCCCAACCGATCCTTTGAGATGGCATAACCCTAAAACTACTACCACTTGTCCTCCTACTACTCCCAGCCCCCACTCTAGTACCTGTCCTTGTAGCCCTCGATCGGCTAGCGCGCCTATAGTTCTCTCTCTCTTGTCTAGTGGTACAATGACATGATACATCACCCTATACCATCCCACCTACTCTCAAAGGTATACCATGTCCCTCTGTACTCTCACCATCCTCTGATCTCCCCTAACCACACTCCCTCCCCCTCCCGCCTACACTATGACTAACTATCGCAATGCTAGATCCCTCTCCCCACAACCTATGTATCTTAGAATGCAACCCATCTCTCTCCCCCTATAGCAAATATCTCTCAAACTGTAGCCCATCCCTCTCCCTCCGTAGTCGCTCTCTCTCATCAATAGTCTCTAGCCCATCTTGCATAGCATGTGCCAGTTGAGTAATTAGAGAATCTCTCTGTTCCTATACATTTTGTAGCATTGGGATGGTCATATCGTGGGTGGCCTATAGAGATGCCAAATGGGATACTAGGTCTAGTCCTCATCTCCCTTCCAATGGTCCAATGCCTGGAGCCCCTGACAGTACTATTACCGATGGTGGGCCTGGTGGTACCTGTGCTCCACCTCCTCATCCATCCCCCTCTATCTCCTCCCTCGTCTCCTCCTCCATCTCCCCCTCTCTATCCTCCTTCTCCGCCTCCTCCATCTCATCCTCCTCCCCCATCCACGTCTATGTCATCCCCTCCTCCATCCCTCTTTGTTGCCCTCCTTAGGGCCAACCTCTCTCCTCTCCTACCTCTGGGTGCTACTATGGCTATCTGCCCCCTCCCCCTAGCCACCTGTGTTGTTGCTGCCCTCACCCTCTCTTCCTGTAATGGTAAACCTACCCTCCCCACTGCTCATGGCCTCCTGAACCATGCATGATACTCCACCGTACTCCCCCCATCTATTGTCCCCCATCCAATCCCAATGGATGACTTGTATGGCCTGCCACTAAGCCCTATCTATCTATGGGCCCCCAAACTCTGATCGCCTCTCCTGGGTGGTACACTAGTACTAGTGCTCAACATCTGGTAGTCCCTATGTGTATCCAAACTATTTGGCCACCTAATCTAACCTGTACCACTCAAATATATAATCCCGTCACCCTGTCAGGTACGTGGGTGTCATGACGAATGGTAGATGCAAATGATCCTTTGGCTAGGCTGCCAACCCCATATATAGCCTCCAGGTGATGTTGTCTTAGATATCATCTAACGTCTCCCTCCAATGGTCAATGTCATCGACGTTGTGGTATGTTAATGACTCCCCCAGCTATAAACCACATGTTGGTCTGCCTGTTAGTCCCTCCATCCAATCGACCTCAACACAACAATGTGCTCCCACCCCCAAACTTGTAGTAAGGTGGTGAAGCTTATGCTCCACCCTTACGTCTCCCCACCATGATATATGATTTGATGGAGGTCCATGTATAACTCTGCTAGCATCAACATCCCCCAGGCTGTTGGGATACCCACATCAACTATTTGCATGATCATTAAGATGAGTGTTATTGTCACACTCATCTCTCCTATTTTAGGGGCAATGTACCTCGAAATAAGCCCACACACACATATAAATAGACTCAACGAGCTAGAGGCACTGCCACTAAGTGTCTCACCAAAGATAACTATTTGTGTTGAACCATCGCTGCCACTCTCAGCCCCACAACTGTTGTCACCACCTATTTTTGGGTCATGTCACATGTGATCACCTATATACCTCGGATGGGCAGGCAAAAAATCCTGTATACATCCTCAAGTGTGACGGTCATCTCCTCTGTCGGGAGATGGAAGGTGGCCGTCTTAGAATGCCACTGCTTGCAAAGTGCAGTCACCATGACCATATATGTCTATCTATGGGGAATCCACGCTAGATACCCTAGCCTAATCACTTCCACCCACACCCAATTTGCAAGTGTGAATTGCTCTGCCACCCGTAGCACTACAACCTGCCTCTCTCGACTAGTAAATCGGTCCACAAACCACTACAACCAATCAAAGTCATATGCGTCAATTTTCTTTCCTGCCAAATTCTAGTTGTTCTAGCCCCACTATTCTCCCCTATCCTTGCCCCCCATTTCTTTTCTAAACCCTCCACTCACAATCCCTCAGGTTTGACCTACGATCCCGCAATAACCCAGTTCTCGTGATCCTATAGGCATGGGATCGTGAACCTTATTTCTAGTCGTATGGTCGCAAGAATGCATTTATGTGACAATTTTTCCTACCCCTCAGTGATCCCTTGTGAGATTGCATTTTTTCCCTCTCCCCTTCAATTTGGTTTGGGATCACGATCTTGCCGAAAATTCATCGTGAGATATCCTACCAAAAAGCTAAGGGATTTGGTGATCTAGCCAAAAATCCCTCATTCCCCTTCCAAACCCCTATCCTAACAACTTTTTGTGGGATGATGATCCTGCAGGTCCCAATGACGATCCCACCGATCCCAAGCTTATGGGATTGCAAACTTGCAAGCTAAAATTTAAAATATAGCAAAAAATAAAAAAGACAAAGGTAAGTTTTTAGATCCTACCTATCTATTGGACACCCAGTACTATCAAACAATCCTCACAATGTCAACCCTGTGTCTCAGTCTACCTCCTCTTGCCATCACTATATGCACTATCAGAGCTCGAAAAAACAATATCTCAAGAAGCTCGAATATGCACAAATAACCTCTTTCTGGCCCTCCTAGCCCTTATTAAGGGTCTCTCATGACCCATCTCTCCTTCCCTTAGCCCCCATCCTCCCCATTCTTCCTATTTTCCCTCTTACCCTCATTTTCTTACCCATTTAACCATATTTTCACCCCTTCTTGTCCATTTCTGGCCAGTTGCGACAACCCATTTCTTCCTTTCGAGACATCACATAGACCCCTTTTTCTTTCCTTGCCACCCTCTCGAGGGGGCATCACCCAGTCTGAAACCTCTTTGCCTTGTAAATTCTTCACACCGTTTATTATTTTAACCATCTTCAAAATAATGTTATTTTAACACTCTGTCGAAGAGGGGCAAAATGTAGACACCTAAATCTGATTACACAATTAAGTAATCTTATTTAGCTCTCTCCTAGGACATTGATTAATTAAATATTAATTATTTAATTGATTTATATAATCCCATAGTTAATTAATTTAATTAACTAACTATAGTCTAATTAATTATCTAAATGACAACCCATGGTCTGATACTTAATTTAAAATCCCCTTCCTCTATTAATTTAAATAAATGTATTCATCAATTTAAATTAATTCACAAATCCCCTTTTTCTCCTATTTTGGAATTAAATGAAATATTTAATCCAATTTAAGCACATGGCTCCTAAATTTAACCCCTAACCTAACCAACCCTAACTACCTAACTTTGAGTTCGAACTCAACCCAACCCATTCACACATGCTAAACCTTCTTAATTAGCTAATGACCTATGATTAGCTAATCCAATCCTCCAATCATTCTCTCTCCTCCCATCACATCCTCCTAATTATCTCACTTTCCCCATAATCCAAGCCAAATCACCCACTAATTGTTTGCACAATCATAAACCATAGATTAAGAAATCCTAACCCAACCCAAGTCAACTCTCATGTCACATCCTCACACCCCCCAACTCTCTCACCTCATGTCAATGTCAAATGCTCTTACACATCCCTTACACACTTCATATCCTTCTTACACATTTGTCCCCTTTCACATCTCCCAAAATGGTCACATTCTCTCATACTTCCAAACCTCTCTCCTTGTGATACTTGTCATAATGAGAGGCACTTGAGAAAGCACAATCCATGTGCTCTTTCTCAAATTCATCTCCACCCTTCCTTAGGTTTGCATCTTGACCATCCATTTCTCCCTCTTCTCCCCTATAAATTGAACCCTCTTCTCCTTCATTTTCATCCACCATTCAAGAAAAGTTATAATGTCCATTTGAGAGTCAAAAACATCAACCATAACATCATAATGTCAAAATCATCCTTCACTTGAAGAGTCTTGAGCACACATCCAATCTATTGGACAAATCTAAACATCAAGGAGGCTCCTTTTTGGGCGGTTTGTACTTTCTTTTAATTTTCTTTGTTTGTCTAATCATATATGATGTCATAGATTAGTATGTTGAATGTTTAACTTAGGTTTCATATTCCTAACATACTAATTTTATTGATTACATTTAGCTCAGAATTTTTCCTTCTGAGAAAGATTTGTTGGTGCCTTTCGTAGTGTCATTGATGTCAATCAATAATTACCATTGATGACATTTAGCATTCCACAATCATCAATTAGTGAGGTTGATGTTAACATATTTAAGTAAAGAAGTTTCTTACTTTTGTAGACACTAAAAAATGGTCAAAGCCTATGGGCCCCCTTTTTTAACATGTCTTTAATGTCTAATTTTCATCCCTAATTTACTAATATTTCTCTTCAATTTTTCCTCATTTTTTACCTAATCAATCACTTTTGAAATCAATTCAAGCCATTATCAAAATTATCAGTCATTAATGATGCAAGAGCATCCTAGGATTCTTGGCAATTCTGTATCAACCAAAAATATGTTTGTCTTTGAAGGTAGATTGTTAGTTTTGATCTCGGTTTGGTGGAGTTCTTGCTCAATTTGGGAGACTGGTTGCTCGGTTTCTATGGTTACCGGGGTGCTTGGTCTCTGAAGAATGCTCAGTAACTGAAGGCGTCGGTTTACTAGCACTTGGCAGTAACTATGCTCCTTGGCCATGCCTGGCATGGTCGGTTGACTGGTGCTCAGTTATCTCTTTTGTTGCTCAGTGTTCTTGCTTACCGATTGGATTATTTTGGATAGATCAGCTTGGCCGACTGGTGCATTTAATTTGGGTCGTGCTCCTCATGTTATGGATTGAATGTTGGACATGTGGGGACCTAGATCTGGCGTGTTGCATTCTTCTATGCAGATTTGGTGACCGTTGGGGCCATCTTTGAGAGTTTATTTATTTTGTAAGGCTATGTGAGAGCCGACTGATGTTTTAGCATTTAATATTTGTTTGCAAAGATTGATTGTTTCATTAGCCGACTTGTGGCTGAGAATTAGTATTTATAGGATGCTTGGGTAGTTATTTTGGGAGGAGATTGTTGGTTGGGAGGTTAGTAGCCTACGAGCTTAGGAGCAGGAAGATTGCTTGGAAGTTTGAGTACAAGTTTAGATCTTTCCTGGGTGCCTACCAGTGTGCTGCCTATTGCAGACCTGGACTAGCTAGATGCTGATGTTGGGGAAAATATTTAGATCCTGTGAGATCTTGTAGACTGATACTTGCATTGTAATTGGCCATAGCTGGGAAGGCCTTACAACCTGACACATTGCATGTAATCAGTGTTTTCATGAATATAGACTTATGTTTCATTGCATATTTGTTGTTGTTTCTATGTATTTCCATTGCATATTGGTTTGGCTGCAAGGTCGGTCAGTCCTTAATTGGATCCATCGAGCTTGACTACATTAGGTGGTATCAAAGTGAAGTTTGTTCCTGTTTGAGAAAAGTCTATTCCTGTTGGAGCTGAGTGGATCTTGTGTATCTAGATCTTGATTTGAAAATGCCTCCGAGGAGAAATCATGAGATCTCTGAAGAAGAGGAAGCTACTAGAGAATTTAGTATTAATGATTTTAGGGCTTTGTAGAAATAAGTGCAAGATCTGCAAGAGGAATTGAGAAAGAAGAAGCCTACCTTGAAGGAGGATAGTGATGATGAATCTGAGGAAGATCATTTTGAAGAAGTTGTAGAAGAAGCTAGAGATCCTGAGGAGAATCAAATTCTAAAAGCTATGTCTAAGATTGGGAAGAGACCTAAGATTGAAGTTTTTGCATTTGCTGGAAGCCTTAGGCCAGTAGAATTGATTGATTGGATCAATGAGATTGATGAATAATTTAAGTATGAAGAAATGGAAGATCTTGATAGGGTTAGATTTGCAAAGACTAAGTTGAAGGGTCATGAAAATATCTGGTGGAGAGAAGTTTAGTTAGAAAGAGGTAGAAGAGGAAAAGAAAAGATCACTAAATGGAACCGAATGGTTGACAAGTTGAAGAAGCAATTCATTCTGGTGGATTATGAATTGGATATGTTTAAGAAGATGCAAGCTTTGAAGTAGAATAACAAATCGGTACAGGAGTATACCGAGGAGTTTTATAGAATCTTGATTAGGACTAGTCATTCTGAAGCTGATAAAGAAAAGGTTGCTAGGTATGTCTATGATTTGAGACCTAGTATTTAGGAAGAGTTACTTACTGTGCAGATGACAACAAACGGTGATGCTTATCAGATGGCATTGAAGATTGAAGAGAAGCTGAATAGGAAGTATGAAGGAAAAAAAAGAAAAAGGAATCAAGGTGGTAAAATTGGTGAGACAGTTGCTGAGAGTAGTGTGATAGAGAATCCTAAGCCTGATGTTGGATCTAGCAATGGTCAAGTTATTAAGAATGTTGGACAGAGAGGAAAGTGGAAGAATGAGTTCACTGGCACTTGTTATAACTGTGGTGAAGCTGGTCATAGAAGTTGGTAGTGTCCCAAGAAAAGGGTTGCATTAGCTACCGAAGAAGACATTGAGAATGTTCCTGAGAAAGGTGGATGTCTTGTCACTAGGAGATTGGTTGCATGTGTTCCTGAACCAATGCAAAGAAGGAATTTGTTCAGAACCAAATGTAAGTGCAAGAATAAGGTTTGTAATGTCATAGTTGATGGTGGCAGTTCTGAAAACTTTGTTTTAGATGAAATGGTTAGTAAATTGAATTTGGAAAGAAGGAAGCATCCTAATCCTTATCAGATTAGTTGGATACAAGATGTTTCTAAGGTTAGAGTTGAAGAATAATGCTTGGTTAATTTCCAGATTGGATTATACCAGGATGAGATATTGTGTGATATATTACCGATGGATGCTTGTCATCTGTTGCTCGGTAGACCTTGGCAGTTTGACATAAATGCGTTGTTTGATGGTCATGCTAATACCTATGTGGTTAGGCATGAAGGAGCTCGACATAAGCTGATACCTTTATAGGAGATAGGGGCTAAAGGATGTGGAGTTATCAGGTGTTGTCCTTATGACAAACCTCAAGAGCAGAGGGTTGATGAACCTATCCCTATCAAATCTAGTTTGAATGAGAAGGAGAAAGAGATATCTGAATAGTTTGTTGAGATTAAGAAGCAGATGGTCTTGCTAATAGAGATGGTTCAACAGATGGTGACATTTATGACACAAAGAGATGCAGATGATACTGAGTTGGTTAAGGAGTCTGTAGAGGATGAACCTTACCAAGGCACTAAGGTGGTCGGTAGTGGTCAGAGTCAGTTGCTATCTGTTGCCAACCGAAGGGATAAACGAAGTGGAAGACAGAAGGACTTTCTGCATGAGACAGTAAATGAAGTAAAGACTACTTGGGAAGAAGGATGAGAAGAGATATGGGTTAAGAACAGATTCGACATACCTATTCTAATTCCCTTGAGATGTTCCTGATTGCCTTATGAGAAAATATTTCTTACCTGGGGTGTCTGATGCAGGAGCATCCTAGGATTCTTGGCAATCTTGTATCAACCAAAAATATGTGTCTTTGAAGGTAGATTATTAGTTTTGATCTTGGTTTGGTGGAGTTCTTGCTTGGTTTGGGAGACTGGTTGCTTGGTTTCTATGGTTACCGAGGTGCTCGGTCTTTGAAGAACGCTCGATAACTGAAGGTGTCGATTTACTGGCGCTCGACAGTAACTATTTTCCTCGGTCATGTCTGGCATGGTCGATCGACTAGTGCTCGGTTATCTCTTATGTTGCTCGGTGTTCTTGCTTACCGACTGGATTATTTTGGATAGATCGGTTTGGCCGACTGGTGCATTTAATTTGGGTTGTGCTCCTTGTGTTTCGGATTGACCGTTGGATGTGTGGGGGCCTAGATCTGGCGTGTTGCATTCTTCTATGCGGATTTGGTGACCGTTGGGGCCATCTTTGAGAGTTTATTTATTTTGTAAGGCTATGTGAGAGTCGACTGATGTTTTAGCATTTAATATTTGTTTGTAAAGATTTATTGTTTCATCAGCCGACTTGTGGCTGTGAATTAGTATTTATAGGATGCTTGGGTAGTTATTTTGGGAGGAGATTGTTGGTTGGAAGGTTAGTAGCCTACAAGCTTAGGATTAGGAAGATTGCTTGGAAGTTTGAGTACAAGTTTAGATCTTTCCTGGGTGCCTACCAGTGTGCTGCCTGTTGTGGACCTGGACTAGCTGGATGTTGATGTTGGGGAAAAGATTTAGATCCTGCAAGATCTTGTAGACTGATACTTGCATTGTAATTGGCCATAACCAGGAAGGCCTTACAACCTGACACATTGCATGTAATCGGTGTTTTCATGAATATAGACTTATGTTTCATTGTAGATTTGTTGTTGTTTCTGTGTATTTATGTTGCATATTGGTTTGGCTGCAAGGTCGGTTAGTCCTTAATTGGATCCACTGAGCTTGATTGCATTAATTAAAATCATCAAAATTGATCTTTTGCCTCGTCAAAATCATCAATTTGGTCAAAGTCAACTAATTTATTTTTTAGGGGTAAATAACCCACAAATCCCTAAGTCTTTGTTTTGATAAATAAGTTATATTTATTTATCTCTTTTCCTTAAGTTTCACAATTAATTAATTTGACATTAATTAATTGGCTAATTATTAATTTATGAAATTTTAAAAATTCCTAAATCCCAATTTCTATTTTGTGAGAATAAATAAATTTTAAGATTCAATAATTCCCTCCTTTTGCTAAATGAGATTTTTATCCCTTAATTTGTGTTTCACCCACTTTTCTAGCCCCCACTTCCTCTTTTTTAGCCCTCACCTTTCCTTTTTTTTTGTCATAAATTATCATAATTTATGACAATTTTCCTTTTGTCATAAATTGTCCTAGTTTATGACAATTTACTTTTTTCCTTTTGTCATAAATTGTCATAGTTTATGATAATTTTCCTTTTCCCTCTTGTCATAATTGGCATAGTTTATGACAATTTTCCTTTTTTCTTTTGTCATAATTTGTCATAGTTTATCACAATTTTTTTTTCTTTTTTTCTTTTGTCATAGTTTATGATAAATTTTCTTTTTTGCTTTTGTCATAGTTTATGACAAATTTCTCTTTCTTTGCTTACTAATTTCTAATTGTGCATTCAATTTGTCATAAATTGTCATAATTAATGACAAATTTCCTCTTTCAAATTTGTCAATTACCATAATCTATGACAATTGCCCTTTTGCACACTTAATTGCTAAATTTGCAATTTCTCTTACAAATTCTATAAATTGAGTCTCATTTACACTAATTTGGCTAGCCACATTCCTAATATTATTTTGTCATCATTTTGCTTTCAATCTTTTGTGCATCTTTTGTCAAGATCATAGAGTTACGCCAATCAACTTCAATGGAGAAGAAAGAAGAACATGAGAGCTACATTTAAAGAGGGGTTTTTTTTAATGTTATTTTTGCATATATTTTTGAATCCTTGTTTCAAATGGCTTTTATGGTAGATTATATTAGTTTGCATGTATATTGTTTATGATATTTGTGGTTCTCTCATTTATGCTTTCTCATGTCTTTTTCTAGTCTTACATTTGGTGAACCTGGCATGAACATGTAAAATCTGATTTGGTTTGGTGTTTTTTGATGTGTTTTGCAGGTAAAAGAACAAGACTTGTGAACTTGGGAGTCTAACTTGTGATATTTGCAGGATTTCCTCTTTTAGACATGCAACAAAACACAATGTTTAATTAGTATTTAAAATGAACTACAAATGCACATGACTAATTAGTGGGCTAAATGAACAACAATTTTATATAGTCTAATTAAGAGGATAACTGACTACAAATTTCACATAGCCTAATTAGTGGGTAAATGAACTACATTTTTCACTTAGTCTAATTAGGTGGATAAAAGAACCCAACAAATTTCCACATAATTTTAATTAGGAAGGGAAAAAACAAAAAATTCTCTTATTTTTATTACATTTTCTTTTTTATTGGAAAATGAACATCTTTGCTTAAGTGTTTGAAGTGTTTTTTTATATTGTAAATCCCAAAGAATTATATGGACGTATCCTCTCCCCTCGCCTTCGCAGATCTTGGGTGAAGAGAAATTCATGCAATTCTTTTAGAGAGGCCCACCTTGGACCAAGATGTTCACTTTGAACGTACCAAGGGATGACCTCAAGCGATAACAGGCCAAAGCCAAGTCTCCATCCAAATCATTATATAAATGTGTTATTATGACTAATAATCCAATCGATAGTGTGGATGGGTGATAGATCTCCTCTAATTACCTTATGGTGCGTAAAACCTTAGTTCTCAAGGCTAGGAGACATCATGTGGGAGTTTATCATGACACCCACTAAATTGGATGACTCATATTAAAATCTTTGTTTTAGTGGCCAAAAAACCTCTATTTACTTAGGCAAGGGGTCACCCATGCCCTTGAAGACATCCCACACTTTTGCGACTCATAGTAGATGTAGTGGTTCCTTAGAAAGTGAGGCCCCTTGGAATTCAAAGCTTGGTGTTCTTGAGAAGTGAGCGCACTTTAAGGGGGAACACGTTCCTCCAAGCTTCTAGGCTATCCTCTATGGGTAGGCATGAATAAACTTTGTTCAAGTGGGAATTCAGTGGATATTGCCCTTTAATCCTAGGTTGTGGATGTGTTTGTTTAAATTTTACAACAACCATTCTGATTAGTGGACTAAATGAGCAATAATTTTATATAGTCTAATTAGGAGGATAATTGACTACAAATTTCACATAGCCTAATTAATGGGTAAATGAACTATATTTTTCACTTAGTCTAATTAGGTGGATAAAAGAACCCAACAAATTTTCACATAATTTTAATTAGGAAGGGAAAGAACAAAAAATTCTCTTATTTTTATCACTTTTCCTTTCTAATTGAAAAATGAACATCATTGCTTAAGTGTTTTTTCTATATTGTAAATCCCAAAGAATTGTATGGATGTATCATCTCCCCTTACCTTTGAAAATTTTGGGTGAAGAGAAATTCATACAATTCTTTTAGAGAGGCTTGCCTTGGACCAAGGCGTTCACTTTGAATGTGCCAAGGGATGAACTGAAGCAGTAACAGGCCAAAGCCAAGTCTCCATCCAAATCACTATATAAATGTGTGATTATGA
Source organism: Chamaecyparis obtusa (assembly GCA_027943335.1). NCBI lineage: Eukaryota > Viridiplantae > Streptophyta > Pinopsida > Cupressales > Cupressaceae > Chamaecyparis > Chamaecyparis obtusa. Next base: position 241,671 of record BSBK01005999.1, read on the forward strand.
CTAATAATCCAATCAATAGTGTGTTTGGGTGATAGCTCTCCTCAAGTACCCTTGTGGTGAATAAAATATTGGTTCTCAAGGATGGGAGATCTCATGTGGGAGTTTATCATGCCACCCACTGAACTAGATGTCCCTTATTAAAATCTTTGTTTTAGTGCCCAAAAACCCTCTATTCACTGATGTAATGGGTCACCCATGCCCGTGAAGACATTCCACACTTTCACGACTCATAGTAGAGATAGTGGTTCCTTGAGAAGTGATGCCCCTTGGATTTTGAAGCTTGGAGTGCCTGAGAAGTGAATGCACTATAAGGGGGAGCCCATGCCTCCAAGATTCTAGGTTATTTTCTATGAGTAGGCATGACTAAACTTTTTTCAAGTGGGAATTAAGTGGATATTTCCCTTCAAGCGTGGGTTGTGGATGTGTTTGTTTAAATTCTACAACAACCATTCTACCTAACGTGTCTTATGTGAGTTCTCAAACATTGCAATAACTTTCAAAAACACTTTCAAAACATTCTAAACATGTCAAAACCTTGCAAAAAATTTCAAAACTTGTCAAAACACTCAATTTGGTCACAAACACTTTGTCTTGAAACCTTGTGAGCATAATGGATTTTCATAGACATTCATTTAGGAACCTTGTGGCATGATTAGGAGTCCTCATTTTTTATATTAATATAATCCATTGTCAAACCTTAGCTTACATTGCATTTGTCCATTTGTGTTATCATTCTCAAGTCCCTTGCTTTAGTCCTCATTGAAAACCCTCATTATAGTCTTTTGCATAGTCCTCATTTTGCACTTAGATCCCTTGAGAATTTTGCAAAAAATCCAAAAAAAATCCAAGTCTTATAGTCTCTCCTTATGTCGGATAATAAAGGACTTGACTTTGCTGATCTTTTTATCAATCTTGTGTCCTTTGTCCCTTTTCAAGTCAAATTCTGTCTATGTTTTTAAGGGTTCAAATTGGTCCATTATCAATTTGATTCTTTTTTTTTCAAAGTCAAGATCCAATATTCAACTTCCTAAGGTATACTCTTAGGTTTGTATTTTCCAAAGGTTTTTCTCAAAATTTTCAAAGACCAAAAAACCAAGTTGCATAAAGCCTTAGGTTGCATATCATATCTTAATTCCAAAAGTTTAAAAAAAAAATCATATTTACATTTTGCATTATCATTCCAAAATCCCCAAAAAAATTTCAAATATTTTTTGCATATCTCCTTAAGTTGCATTTTGCATTATCATTTCCTAAAAAGTCCTTGCATACTTTAGGTTGCATTATCATACCCTAACTTTTAAAAAAGTAAAAAAAAAGTTACATCTTGTATTTAGTCATCATGTCAATCAAGACAAAGCAAGGATCTTATCAATCTTTGTACACTTCACAAACACCTTTTGACCCAGAGGTGATGTACCCTTCAAGACAAGAGACCCAAGCACATTATGACCCACTACCCATGTCATTATCACAAACACTTCCTAATCTAAGACAAATAAAATTATCACATGATCAATCACATGAATCCCATACACACTTGACTCAAAAGTTGATAGAATAATTGGAGAAAGAAATTAAGATTGTGGAACAACAAGTTGAAAATGTTGAAAGGAATAAAAAAGATATGGCTAAACTCATTAAATTCCCAAAAGAAAGGTTTCGTGAAATTGATGTTAAATCTCTCATTGCAAGATCACAAATACCAAAACTTCTTTCACAAATACATGAAGCAAATGGAATATTCAACCAAGCCCAATTCAATCACGTTCAAGATAAAACTTGTTCAACCAAGTCCTAGGTCATGCTCAATTCAATCTAATTTCAAATTAATTTCCATTCGAATAAATTTCAAATCAATCATTCAATCAAGTTCCAAATCAAACCTTCCAACCAGAGTGTGGCATAATTCAACCAATCTTCATTCCAATACAACCAAGTGTGCCTCAAGAAATCACACAATCTCTTGTACCCATCATGCAATGAAGTCAACCAATTCCAAAGTCACAATTTTTTTTGCCTTCAAGAACATTGCATGTTAATGATCACCCTTCAAGAAAAAATTCAAACTTGTTATCTTTTGGACATCAATCAAGAATAATCAATGAGAAACCTATTATGACACATGATCAATAAACACATACTTCACAACTTGAAAACATTAATGTGGTCTCACTAACAAGATCAACCAAGCAACATAAGTTCAAATCTAAAGTTTTAAAGAATTTGTTTCAAAAATTGGATTGTATATATGAAAAAAATAATTCACCCATGTCTAGAAATGGCCCATCCCAAAATAATACAATGGATGACACACCCATTTCCTATCAAGACATCTCCCTTCACGAAGCATCCATGTCTCCTTCCATCCTTTTATCCCCTAAACCTTCACAAGAGAAATTTCCTCCATCTCCCTCCAATGGCACATCCAATGATGAAACCTTCCAAGGGCTATCCATAGAATAAATCCAAGCTAATGCCATCATGTCTTCCATCTTCAAGCAGTACCATTTAAGAGAGACCCATGAAAAGTCCATCTCCTTCATGTCAAGACATTGATCCCTTTCTAAAGTCTCCCATGCATTTTCCAAGTCAAATCCCATGTCAAGAGGATGATCCAAAGCACAAAGAAATACGTCTTGAAACAAATAAAGATCAATATCTCAACAATGACCAATCCCATCCAATTTTTGACCAAGATCCCATTTCTATTAGGAATAAGGTGTCTCAACCTTGGATAATTCCTATTCTTATTATTTATTTTGTAAAATGTATTTCTTGCAAATAATGTAATTAAGTGTGAGTGTACATGTCCAATTGGCATGTTGATGTGTCACTCCACTTGATGTGTCGACATCTTGAATTGTGTGTAAGGAGATCATGGCTGAAATGGTTATGATAGATTCCTATGACACGTAAGAGCTATGTCTGGAAGAATTAATGACAGGTGAAGACATGTGGCAATTGATAAAGTTGAGTACTGTACACTCTTCCCTAATCATGGGGTTCGGGGCATCGCCTTGAAAATTTTTTTCGGGTTCCTATTTTCTCAGAGAATGGTAAAACCCTAATACGACTATCTTTGGAAGCTACCCTAAAAAGGGAAGCGCATGATATAAGCATTTTTTAGGGTTGCAAAGATAGGAGAAGTTAGTGTATTGTTGGAATGTTTTATGCTGTCACGATTTGTCTTCAAGAGTTGGAAAAATCTTTCGAAAGAACTTGCATTGCAAGTGTATTATAAACTATAATAGTTTTGATTAATAGACTGTGCAGGTTTTGGAGTGCTGGAGTTTTTACCGAAAGGTTTCCCCAGGGTAAATCATTGTGTCATTCTCTATTTTTTGTATGCATGGTATATGGCTGTAATATCATTGTTAAAGTAGTTAACGAATCTGAAATTGTAAGGTTTTAAAAGAATTTGTACAATAATTTCCTTTAGAGATTAGTGTAGGAAGTTGTTTCCGCACCTGAGTTTCCTTACAATTTCCCTTGAGTCTCATGATGATCCTATTGTCCTTAATTTTTCTATTGAATATTATCCCCTTCCATCTCAAGATAAAAATGTCCTTCCAAGTCCTATTGACCTTCCACTTCCTAAGAAAGATCACATCCTCCCTTCTATCCCCTCGCCTCTAGATACTCCACAAGATCCCATCATCCCTCCAAATCCTCCATGAGATCCCTCCATCCCTTCATCTCCAGTACTAGTCCTCCAAATCCTCCACAAGATCCTATCTTGCTAGATGATCTTGTCATTGCTTCTATTCTATACCAAGATCCCATTATTCCTCCTGACCCCCGTCATGATGTAGACACATTTGTGCAAGTTGTTCATACATGTCAAATGAATTCATCCATTAGAATATATTCCAATCCACTTTATGATCCTATTATTTATTTCATATCATGTCCACCTCAAAATGGGCTTGCAGCTACCAACAAGTGTCCCACTAGTCAAAGCAAGCATTATCAAGTCAAAGGGTTTATCATTCAAGAACAAAGTATATCAGAACCTTTTCATGTTAAAGAAAAGTATAAATATCATGACCTCAGTCATAAAGCTCACTCTCAAGGTGTTGGTATACCTTCAAAACCTAAATCTAGATGTATAGCTCCTTTACCCTTTCCATCCATTTTAGCTCCATATATTCCTCCATCAACTAGTTCACAATCCACTTACCCTTTCCCATATGCAAATCAACAAAGGCACACATCTTCGAGAACCTTCCATCCATCCACAGAGCCTCCATGTCATTATTATCCATCCATAAATACCATTCCCTTTCCAAGCAATTTGAATGCCAATAATTAAGTCCAAAAGTTAATAAATTCACATGCATTCAAGGATCCCCATGTATAAAAAGAAAAAGAAATGTTAAAAGGGCCACAAAGACCCATTAAACAAAAAGAAAAAAATTCAAAGAAAATATGGGCTCCTAAATCTCTTGTACAAGCAATGCAATCAAAGGACCCACAAAAAAAGTGAAAAGGAAAAACACATGTGGATTCTCAAGAAGCTTCTTGAAGCACAATGTCCTAAAGAAAAATCCAAGTTGGCATCCAAAGCTACTATCCCACCATTTTAATGTTTTTCACCTTCAAAATCTATTTTGGTTGATTCTTCCACCAAATCCATATCCATTCTTCCACCAAATCCAACATCTCATTTTCCTCCATCACCCCTCAAGGCATGTTCCAATTTTGTTCTTGTATCCATTTCCATCCACTAAAAATCAAGCCTTCTTAGATTCACTCCATTATCCAACACCTATTTTCCATCCTTTCATCCCACCTATCCAGTCCTTTGCATAATATTTATCCTATCCAATCCAACTATCCATTTTATATCCCTTTGTCATTACCCTACCAATGTCTTTGAGAACACTATCATAGACATGGTCCATTATTGCATACCTTTAAAGAACATCATCTAAAGAATAAGGCACTTGGGTCCTTCATCCATGTCATGTTACATGTCTAGTTTCTTCTTAACATGTCAAAATATTAGAAAAAAGTAAAAAGATATTTAAAAAGCAAAAGCAAAAAAAAGAGAAAAATAGTTGCCTTGATGAAAATCTATCAAACACGCATCTTGGTAACATAAAAAAAAGAATAAAGAGAAATAATTTTGTCCAAAAGTGAAAACCTAATAAATAAGCGCTTTTGACAAGTACCATGATGAAAACCTGACAAAAATGTGTCATGTGTAATTCACGAACTTCCTGCATTCCATACTTGGGGCAGATTTCACCTATGTTATCCTCCATTACCCCTATTGTTTCTTCCATTATTTTATGCCCTTCATATCCCTTACCATATTAGCATTCATATCCCCTTTTCCCAACTTTGATCTTGACAAAGGTTACAGATCTTCCTAGAAGCATCAACTATCCTATCTGCTTTACATTATCTTGATCCCTTTAGTCCATATCACCTATCCTATCTCAATCCCTTTGGTCCATAATGTCTATCTTATTGCATCCCTTTGGTCCATAATGTCTATCTTATTGCAACCTTAAGTCCCTATCCCCCTTATGTTCACTATTGATATTGCTTATCCTATCCATGTCTTGTCATTGTCCTATCAATATCATATCATTTTCCTATCCCACTCCCTATCTTGGTCTTGGTATAAAATAAGGACTTAAAATGCAAAACACATTTAAAAAAAAAACCTCTTGACATGTCCATTCCTACGCATCACTTGCCATATACTGTCGCATCCAATCTTGTCATCGCATAGTTTCATCACCATCTCCTGTCATATACAGTCCTTGAGCTTGTTTAAAACATGTCCTTCCATTCTGTGGATAATCATTGGCAGCCCAAACAAAGCTTCAAAGACATATCAAGAAACCCTTGTCCTCCATTAATCCATTCATAATATCCCTTCCTTGCTATACACTGAGGGCAATTCAATAATTCTTGCTTATGTAAATACTAATGTCTTGAAAAAATTTAAAATAATCACATAATGACCTGAAATTTTATAAAAAACAATATGAAACTGAAAAAATCCCCAAAAAAAACATATAAAGTCCTGAAAAAATCCTAAAAACCATGAAAAGTCTTGAAAAAATTCAAATAATATCTTGAAAAAAGCAAAAAAATCAAATATGTTTAAAATCCTAAAAATTAAAAAATCAAATCCTTCAAAAGTCTGCAATAAATTTGTACATAATCATTTTCCTTATTTTCAATAAATTATCCTTTGCGACAAAACAAACATTTCAGCAGAGACAATCTAAAGACTTTTAAACTTTGTGCTTCACGAAATCATGCATCAACAGACAAACTATCCAATATAGATTTCAACAATCAATTAGATCAATCTTGTCCTATCAACAACAACAACATCAATTTGTCCTTTTATCAAACCTATCATTTCGTCTTATACGGGGTGTGGTATATTGAAAACCAGACGATATTTGTCTTAGATGAGGTACTTCATGCATGAAATCAGACACCATCATCATCATCATCATCATCATCAATCAAACAACTATCAACTTTGACAACAAGATTAGATTGTTTGTTGACTTGCTTGGTCTAGTGAGTCTTATCTTTTATTGATTTATCATTTGGTCATGTTCCTATGCTACTCTAGGATATCATTGAATGATGAGAGTGGTCGAGATGGTTCATGGGTGTTTATTTTTATTTTGTCTTCTTCTTGCTGGGTGTTTTTCATAAATTTTTGGGGCACGTATGTCATATGCTTTAGGATGACTGGAAACATTCCTTGTCCGCTATGTATTTGTTTTTACGCAAAGGGATCACATTATTGCCTTGACTTTCTATGTCATGGTGCGATGCATCTATTTTTCCATATTAAATAAAGCTCTCATGATATAAAGTGTATTTATGAAAGCAATTTCTATCATTACTAACTCTTCTCTATCTAATTTCTACTTTTTACTAATATTTCTTCTGTCAATCCTAACAATCATTTTCTTTTCGAAAAATTATCCTTGAGTCAATTTCTGCTTAACTTTTCGAGGGGGCATCCTACCTCCATTCTTTTGATCCACTGGGGCATGATTTTTTTTCTTTAAGCCAATGCTCAGAATCACATAGTCTCAAAGAGGAGCAAAATGTAGACACTAAAAAATGGTTAACGCTTATGTGCCCCCTTTTTTAAACATGTATTCAATGTATAATTTTCATCCCTAATTTACTAATATTTTTCTTCATTTTTAATCTAATCAATCGCTTTCGAAATCAATCCAAGCCATTATCAAAATTATCATAGTCATCAAAATCATCAAAAGCATCAAAATCGATCGTTTGCATCATTAAAATCATCAATTTGGTTAAAGCCAACTAATTTCCTCTCTAGGGGTAAATAACCCATAATTTATCCCTAAGTCTTAGTTTTGATACATAAATTACATTTATTTATCCCTTGGCCCTAAGTTTCACAATTAATTAATTTGACATTAATTAATTGACTAATTGTTGATTTATGAAATTTTCATAATTCCTAAATCCTAATTTCTATTTTGTGGGAATTAATAAATTTTAAAATTCAATAATTCCCTCCTTTTCCAAAATGAGATTTTATCCCGTAATTTGTGCTTCACCCACTTTTATAGCCTCTACTTCCTCTTTTTCAGTCTCCACCTTCCTTTTTTGTCATAAATTATCATAGTTTATGACAATTTTCCTTTTTCCTTTTGCCATAAATTGTCATAGTTCATGACAATTTTTCTTTTCCCTCTTGTCATAATTGTCATAGTTTATGACAATTTTCCTTTTTCCTTTTGTCATAGTTTATGACAATTTTCCATTTTTGCTTTTGTCATATTTGTCATAGTTTATTACAAATTTCTCTTTCTTTACTCACTAATTTTTAATTGTGCATTCAATTTGTCATAACTTGTCATAATTAATAAAAAAAATTCCTCTTTCAAAATTTTCAATTGTCATAATCTATGACAATTACCCTCTTACACACTTAATTGCTAAATTTGCAAATTTTCTTGTAAATTCTATAAATTGAGCCTCATTTGCGCTAATTTGGCTAACCACATTTCTAGCATTCTTTTGTCATCATTTTGTTTTTGATCTTTTGTGCATCTTTTGTCAAGATCATAGAGCTACATCAATCAACTTCAATGGAGAAAAAAAAAAGAACATGGGAGCTACATTTGAAGATTTTTTTAATGTTATTTTTGCATATATTTTTGAATCCTTGTTTCAAATGGCTTTTATGGTAGATTAGATTAGTTTGCATATATTGTTTATGATATTTGTGGTTCTCTCATTTATGCTTTCTCATACCTTTTTCTAGTCTTACAACTATAGCCTATATACGGTGGAATCATGATATTTCTTGAAGGACTATGCTGTGGTGATAAACTAAGATTTTTGCAATTGAAAGTCTTGTCATACACTAAATATTGTTGAGAGGAACATTACATATGATTTATATTTCAAGTAATCATATTCAAGGTTCTATGTCTTTGTGCTCAACATCAGAAATGGTTATGATAATTGTGAACTTCACTTACTTGGTGTTTGTCTTGAGAAAGATTTCTATAATTGAGACTAAGATTGTTAGTTACTACTCACATTTATTACAAAAACAACTATAGTCACAATGTTATTTATGACTTCCATGGAGTTCGTTGATATAAGTAATAATGATTTTGATCATTCTAGAGACTTTCTTTATCTGATTGATGATGTTACAAAGATTAGAAAATGATATGTTATAAAGATAGCTTCTTGTCGCTCGAGCGACTAGAGACCTATATGAGTGACAGTTAGACAGAGAATGATTTCCTTAACAAAAAACAATTAGCTAACTATCAAAATGGTTGGAGGAAATTTATAACTAAACAAGTCTTAATCATTTGTCAGCATTTGGCTCTTAAAGAACATTCTTCAAATCAAGATTACAAAATATGTTATACATGGTTCCAAAGAGGAGTTCTAGATTTGTTTTCAACAAACCGTTTGTAAACCACTTTAAAATTAATGTTATTTGTTAAAATAATGATCATTGAATGAAGTTAGTTTTAGAGCGGGTGCATTATCTTAATTGATGCAGAAGAGATACTATATAGAAGAGAATAATCAGGTAGAAGAAATGGTTATTTAATTATGTTTAACATGATGAACCGATTAAGAGAGAAACAAAATATGTTATACTATATATAAAAGGATGAAAAACATATGGAGCGAGTTCGATGAGAGACGTGTTAATTTGAAAGGAATGTTGATCATATATACTGATCGAATGAGGGTTTAATGGTTGAACTTTGTCAGTAAGGTTTTGGTTTATATCTAATCAGTGAGGGTTCCTGTCATAACTATTTTTCAGAATTATTTGTAATGATATGATTGCAGTGTTTATATCATAATAAAAAGGAGGTTTGAATACATGAAAGTCTTGATTGCATTTTTATGTTTATGATGTTGTCGATGTGAAGTTTATGCAGATATTCCTGATGAACAATTTGCAAAAGATTCTATAGAATGAGCAGAACAGTGATTGAAAGTGTCTTAGAAAGTTGAGCAGTGTGATAAGGATTTTTAAGATGTTACATGTCAAATGCAATGTATTGTAACAAAGTGTCCCTCTAATTTAAAACTTCTTCTTTGTACTGAAGTGGGTTCTTCAAGATTGTAAGGGATTGGTGTTCCTTGGAGTGGGTGCTCCAAAAAGTGTAACAGGGGTTGGTGCTTCCTAGAGTGGGTGCTCTGAACATTTGCTTATAAGGCTCAATAAAAGACAATTTGAGAGTGATTTTTACCCTTAGAGTTTTTCCACTATCAAACATCTCTATAGATTGTATTTCTTGTTTATTGTCTTAACTTGTCATTGCACATTAATTTTCACATCTTTAAATTTGTTTTATTGAAGATTCCTACTTGATTTAAAATTGTACCACTACTTCACCCCCTCTCAATGACTTTAGTATTCCAACATCGATCATATGATCTAGCAGCATGCATATATCAATACTTTTGGGCTTGGTTATAGGACAAATGAAATTTTGTTTTCTCACTCCTCTTTCTTGGTATAGTCATCTCTTTCTCACGCGAGGAGACTAGAAAACAGAGTTACAAAGACCTCACCTTTCTCAAGCCTAAAATAAAGAAGCAGGCACGCAGGGAAGCAGGCATGAAACATGAGTAGGGCAGTCTCGATGAGCAGATAGACATGACAAATAGGGTAGGCAGAGACCAAAAATGAAAGTAGGGTCCCACAACAGGGCTTTCACAGGGCAATAAGGAATGAAACGCAGTCTCCATAGGGCATGTCTTATTTTATTCTGGTGGTGCAACAAAGAAAAGGATCCGCGTTTTTCAACAAATTTGTCGGGTCAGGCCTTTCTGGTGCTTTTATTTTATTTCATTATATATCATCTCTTTGTCTGCTTTCCCCTTTTCAAAAGGCTCTAAACAAATCTGGCAAAACTAAAACAATCATGGGTTGAACACAAACCGTTTCCAACACAAGATATAAAACTGATTCTTCCATAAAATACACATGACATTTTATACAATGGAACTTAGTCACAAGGAGTCAGAGAGCAGTCTTGTAATGGTCTGTCATGACCCAAACATATATGGCTCTCATAACCCAACATACAATAAAATTTTTCCTCAATCAAATGTATTGGGAAACAACGTGAATCCTCAGCTGTTGGGTTCAATGTTGAACCTCCTATATCAGGAGGGTTGTAGGAAGTCAAACATTCATGCAACACCTCGACCTAAGGCCACTACAAAAGGTTTAGTTGGGGTTTGGGAGGCAGTCATGCTAGATTTTCTCCAAAAGAAAGAAGGTAACACAGACAAAAGACTAATATTGGTTAACACAAAGCAATACAAAGGTATCTTAAGGCGTAGGGAGATTAGGAAGTTGAAATAATTACATAAGAAGCATTTTGGAATGATCCTACTGTGAATGAATGGAATCTCAGATGGGAATGACCACTCTAATGTGGAGAAAACATGACATAGAGAGAAGGAACTGAGAGGATTCAAGAGTAGGTTGAGACCAGAAAAAATAGTCAGGGAGAATCAGACACAATGAATAAAGTTGATAGCAGTGAAGAGAATTCAGATATCAAAGACTTTTACAACCCATCTTCAACTCCACTAACGTGGTCTTCAAAACTATACATTGTGGAACTCATGGAAATAAAAAAGAGGCTGGAGGTTATATAAATAAGGAGTTGGGAAGGAGAGAATAAAGCATATGAAGCAATAGAGTACACAAGAAAAATCAAAAGGGAAAACAAAATTCTAAAGGCACAAATCTCTGGCATGCAAGTCAAAATGGAGAGAGGGCAGCAAGAATTAGGAGTCGTAAAACAAGAATTAGAGCAATGGAGAGAAGTTGGAAGTAAGGGATCAGATTTAATGAAAGAAGATGACACAATACAGTTAAAGGAAATTCAATAAGCCTTGGTTGATATGGAATTTAAAGAGTCTCAACTAAGGGTGCAGATAGAAGAGGCCATATCTTGGTCACAAGTTGTTAGTGGATCAACAATCAAACAAAAGGGAATGATTGGACAACAAGTCAAAATGAAAATAAGAGAAGAACAAGACAAGCATAACAAGGTGGCAAATATTATTATCAAATGGGTCAAGGATTTCAGAGAAAAAGAGAGAACTAACACTTTAACGAGGGACTTTCTTAGAGATCAGTTAAAGTGGACATGAGGTATTCAACATGCAAATAGGATTGGCAAATAGATAGATGGAGGGAGAGACATGCACATACGGGTTACCTTGAAAAATGTGGAAGATAAGAATATGATCCTTAGAGACAGAAGGCTACTTAGAGGCACACATTTCTACCTAGATGAAGACCTAACTTTATCTCAGCATGAAGAACAAAGGAAAGAATGGGAAAAGGTAAAAATAACAAGGAATGAGGGGAAATGGGCTTGGCTAAAAAACGGGAAAGCCCAAATTAGTGAGTGTTTCTCGAAAGAGAAATAGGTATTTGGGGCCCCATAGAACCACTTAAAGGTTGTGAGCTGGAACTACAGAGGTTATCCTTGGAGAAGAGGTCTTGGGGTGGGGCCCATAATAGTGGGAAATGATGTTATCATTTTGGTGGAAACTCATGAACATGATGGCTGCAAAGTGCCAGATGTCGAAGGCTATATAAAATTTTTAGTTTGGAATAAAGGGAATGTGATAGGCAAAGGACATGGTGGGGTCACGATACTTATACATGAGAAGTGGCATGACATTGTAAAATTTGAAAAGGAAGACTCTAATAAACAATATATTTGGCTACAAATTACAGTGAATGAGATAACCTTTAGGGTGGCTGCATGTTACTTTGCCCCACAAAACTCTAAGATATATAAGAGGAGGAAGTTGGATAGGGAAGACCCGTATGCATCTTTGAAAAAAGATATTTCAATAGTCAACACCATTGGTGAAATAATGTTAGTTGAAGACTTCAATGCTAGAACAACAAATAATCAATCTTTACTACTGCTCGACAATGAAAAAGGTAAAGATAATCCTCTATGGTTAGTAGGGGGCAATGATCAACCTTGGAAAATAACCTCAGAGGACAGTAATGGAAGTGTATCACATTTTGGATCAGAATTACTGAGGTTGTGTAGTTTGTTTGGTTTGGTTATTTATAACAGGATGAGAGGTTAGCCAAACTCAGGGGCTATCACATGCAAAACATACAATGGTCAAAGTGTGGTTGAGTATGTAATTTGCTCACAAAACCTTACAACTAGAGTTCTTGAGTTTGAAATTGGTGATTGCCCTGTAGAGATGAAATCTAATCACATGCCTTTACTTGTTAAGTTGGACTTCACTTCAAATAACCCACACAATAAAAAAGACATCCACATGCAAAAGAATTCAATGAACAAAGGCAAGATCCTCTTAAATCAAGAGAACAAGAACATCTTCAAGGCAAGGCTTGAGCGACAATTTCAGGAAATGAATAACCTCTCGGAGGGTAACAAGGTTAATGAAGAATGCGTGCATGTCAATAGTAGCATGCCAATTTCTATTATTCACAAGGCTTTAAATGCATGTAAAAGATCAGGTAGTAGGAAGAGGGCTACTAATACTTTTTCGGCAAACCCATAGTACGATGAGGAATGTAGGGCAACAAAGAGATCCATAAAAGGGAAGGATGTTAGCAAAGAACTCAAGAAATGGTACACAAAATTGATTCAAGCAAAAAATGAATAGTATGTTAAGGCTGGAAGGAAAGAGCTAACATCCTTTGGAAAACACAACCCCAAAAAGTTTTGGAAAGGGCTATAGCAAGGGAGAAAACAAATGGAGAACACTATCACAGATGCTCAATGGCTTGAGTATGCAAAGTTGCTCTATGAACAAACGCAAGAGAACATTGTCCCTCCCATAGTGAATACTTCAGAGGAACTCTTCACGGTGGAAGATATCAAGCTTAGATTAAAGAAATTAGCAAGTGGTAAAGCTAATGATATTGATGGGTTGCAAGCTGAATTTTTAAAATGGGGAACGGAAATCCTTGCGCCTCACATAAAGGAAATCTTCAACCGTGTCATCTATGATGATTTTTCGAAGGATTGGGTAGCGAGTGTGGTTATCCCCCTCTTTAAAAATGGCGACATCAATAATCCATCTAACTACTACACTATTATGGCCAACCCCCTTTTTGGAAAACTTTTCAGGAGCATGATAGAGCGCAAAATCAATAGTTGGGCAAAAGGCAAAGGGAAAAGGGAAAGAGGGCAAGCGGGTTTCAGACGTAATCATTCCACCATTAACCATTGCGTCACTCTTCATCATTTAATAGAGAAAATATGTGATAAACAGGGGGAGGAAGCCTATTGCTTCTTTGTAGACTTTAAGAAAGCCTTTGATACAGTACCCAGGGACAAGCTTTGGAACAAAATGATAGAATTAGGTATCCTTGACGAGTATAGAGCAGTTGTGCACATATTATATGATAAAGTTAGAGCCAAAATTAGAACTAATGAATGAATGTTCAAATGTTTTGGTAGTGACATTGGTGTTAAGCATGGATGTCCATTATCCCCAACCTTGTTTGGGTTATACATTGATAAATTAGAAACTTGGTTAAACAATGTGGATGGGGAAGGTGTGCATTTGGCATGATATGCAATGAAACTTCTTTTGTACGTTGATGACCTTATCTTAATTTCAAATATGACTCAAGGTTTGAGAGATCACTTAAGGGCCTTAGAGTGCTTTTGCCAGGAGGTTGGGATGTAGGTGAACATTACCAAAACCAAAATCACAATTTTCTCTTTAAGGAGAAAAGAAAAGCCTAATACATTCATTTTTGAAGGCAGTCCGCTTGAAATTGTGAAGGAATACAAGTATCTTGGGATTGATTTTCACTATAAACTCAGTTGGGCAATATGTAGAGCGAAAAGACTGCAGGGGCGCTGGAAAGCCTTGTATTTACTCTAGAACAGATGCAAAATGATTAAGCCCTGGGACTGGAAGACCAGGAAGACTCTTTTCGGTTTGTTGGTCACGCCGGTGGTTCTTTATGGCTGCGAAGTTTGGGGTGGCAGCCTGCCAAACAGTGGATGGAGGTAGCTAGAAAGAATTCATAAACACCTAATTACAAGCAATCTCAAAGTTAAGACCTCCGTTCCTTACGATATCCTATTAGCAGAGGCTAGGGCTTTTCCGTTGGAAGCGTTAGCGATAGTTCGGTTACTTAGCTACTCAAAGAAGGTCGATAACATGCAAGACCAACAGTGACCAAAATTTGTGAAGACGAGGATCTTATCCGTAGAAAGAAAACATGGATGAAACAAAATAATAAGTGGTTGGATAAATGAAATATTAAGCTACACAAGTGTCCTAATACAAATGTGGACATAATTTTTTTTGTCATAAAGAAGTTTCAAAGTGTCATGTGGACTAATAACATTGGCCATAAAAAGGCTTACTACATGCAAGTGTTCAACTCAACCAGAGAACATGGAGAGAAAACATATTTAGGGGCTGCTATTAAAGGGAAAGCAAGGCTGTTAATGACACAATTGAGGATGGGATCGCATAATCTCAGGTGCGAGACGGGCATATGGAAGAGGCCCAAAGAGGCTTGGGAGGAGAGGACTTGCATGTTCTGTGGGACGAGCGCAATTGAGACATAATGACACTTTCTCATGGAATGCACTGCCCATGATGATATTCGTGCTAATTATGAAGCCATCTTGAAAGTGGACAACATGAGCAATTTATTTGAAGAGGATAATGTCAACCAAACCGCGGATTTGCTGGTCAAGATTCATAAAAGAAGATCGAAGATGGAAAGGATTATAGGAATTGTATAGGAGTGTGAGTTCCTCTAATCCCTTAAACTGCTTGACCTCATAAACATCATTAAAACCATTCATTCATTCAATAAGCTCACCCTTAAAAAAAAATTGTCTCACACCATAAACTTCTTAATGACCGCCTACACAAACTTCTTTACAACTCGAAACATTTTAAAAAGCACTTCCAAACTGCTCCATATCACATCTTCGATTTTCCTATAACAAATTCCTTGCGCCCCATGAGATTCGCTCAACGTGCGAACACGTTAGATTCATCCATTTAGATGAATAAAGTTGGAGATGGAGCGACCGTAGCCGAACCGCCCCAAAATCTAAAGAATTCGAATATGCTACTTGGTATCCATACAATGGCTTAAATCAGGTAATTATTATTGAACTAGAAAAGAAAACCTTTTTAGGGTTTTGCTTGCCCGATATAAAATGCCGCATAGAGTCTTGTTTCTCTCTTTTGTGTTATCGGCGGAAGCAGAGGAAGTGAAAGTGCAGAATCCTTTTTAGTTCTGTGCAAGGTAGGGTTTTATTTTTCATCTTCCAAACATTCGGAGATATTCTGTCATCAATATTGACGCCACTTGATTTGTTGGATTGCAAACCAAAAGCAAAAATGGCCGTCACATTCGCCAACCTACACACCACACCGGGAGTGCTACAACTTGACGAATTTCTCCTGAGCCGAAGTTATATTACCGGGTAATGATTCGAACCCTATTCCTGAAAACGTAAATTCCAGATTTTGATTACTTTATCCTGTTTTTGCGGTTTGAGTTAAAATGATGGGATTTATGAAGTGAATGAGGTTGTGCAGATATCGGGCTTCCAATGATGATATAACAGTATTTTGCTCTCTAGGGAAAGCTCCCGGATCAGAATATATTAATGCTACTCGTTGGTACAACCATATTGCTGCTCTCCTAGAGCCAAGGTAGTAGGTTTATTATGACATGTATTTGCTTGAGATCGTTTGTTTGAATGTTATTTGTTAGTGAGTTCAGTTTCTTGATATTGGTTGTTGCAATGTATCGAATAAGAAGGAACGACCAAATCAATGAACCTGTTATTTTAGTTCTAGATTTTCACGGCGAAGCTTTTTCTGCTAAGAGGTTTCTGAGATATTATCCTTACTAACATTTGAAAATGTTTGTAGTAATGATCACTTTTTTGACCATGGCAGCTGCTTCTGCGAGATTCAAGTTTCAATTTTTTGTTTTCTTCGTTTGTTTTTGTTTATCAAGTTACTAAAAACATTCTCAATGTAATTTGGAAATTAATTTTAAATTGGCGAAACAAAGAATACATATTTTTGATAATGAAAATTTCTTGGGAAAGAGTTTCTAGCGCTTCAGAATTATTTGTTGTTATGGTAACTTTACTCCTATTAGTGGGAAAAGAAAGGCTGAAGTAAAGGGTGTCTTTTCTCATTGATCAGGTTTTCTACTAAGGGTGTTGGGATACAAATCGGGGCTGAGATTGAACATTCTTCTGCTGCTCCTGAAACACCACCACCATCATCATCAAAGGTCAGTTTTACTTGGGCTAGATTTTATGTTTGAATACAAGTTTGTTCCTAGTGTGTTTAAGACATGATTGAACTTTAATGATTGAAGTCAGCGAAAGATTGAAGACAACCTGTAAACTAAGTATTTTCTGTTTCTGTTTGGTCTGGAAGGCCCTAGATCTTATCTGCATAACTGAGTTTTGTGTTCAGTGAAATCTGAAGTGATACTATACATACAGAACTTGAAATGCTAGTTATGAAATGATGTTTCAGTGTAACATACCAAATTGAAATGCTTGAACATAGCAAAATTGCAACACGAACTAGAACCTTTGAACATTCAACATAGTAACATAGTAGATACCCAATAGTAACATTCCAAAATCAAAATTCAAATAGAAATTCAAGTACCCGTCTCGGCGGCGGCATGGTTGCGGAATTGGCAGAGGTGGGGGTACTCGGGTACCCAGTACCCAGTGCGGGGCCGTCCCGGGGATGGGTACTTTGAGGTTTTTTTTGGGGGGGGTGCATGTTTTAAACGAGTCAAAACTAAATTATGTATTTATCTTTTGTTTCTTCTTTTTGTGATTGACATGTTGCAAATAGCTTCTTGTACTCTTGACTTCTCCTTCAACTTATTGCAGGAGTCCTTCAGAAATTTTACATTTTTTTAAATGAGTCAAAACTAAATTATTTATTTATCTTGTTTCCTCTTTTTGTGATCAACATGTTGCAAGTAGCTTCTTGTACTCCTTTTTGACTTCTCCTTCAACATGGTGATGAGTTTATTTCATATATTCTACTAAATCTTTTGCTTCAACACCCTTCTTATCTAGATCTTCCACACTTGTAAACGTGGTGGACCTGTTTGGATTGCATCTATGTACAATTTGCAAGGTTGTGTATATAGTACTTAGATTTACTGAGTTATTGCAGGCAAACTCAGCTTTTGCAAGTACTAAAGCCCACTGAAATGGTTATATTGTACACAATCTTTTGCATCAACACCCTTCTTATCTAAATCTTCCACACTTGTAAACATGGTGGACCTGTTTGGATCGCATCAATGTACAATTTGGAAGTTGTGTATATACTACTTAGGATTACTGAGTTATTGCAGGAAAACTCAGCTTTTGGAAATACTAAAGCCCACTGGATTGGTCTATCGCCAATCAAACATATCGACATATGCTGTTTGAGATGTACTAAATTCACCTGTTTGCGCCATGTCACTGTTTGATCATTGATTAGGAGATGATTCTGGTTTAAAGTAAGGAACTGCAAACAGGTGAATTTAGTACAAGCTGACATTACCAAATTGCTTATTACACATGCTGAATTTTAAACCAACAAGACTCCTTTATTGGGTGCAAATTACTAGTTTACTTGGAAGCTTTTCCGTATAAATATTTCAGTGGCATCCAGGTCTTCCTGTATCCTGTGTTATTGTTAATCTTAACCCATCCAGTATCAAAGCCCTTGGTCATAGTCTCATTGGAGAGTTTACAGACAAGTGGTTGCTGAATTTTAATATTTTTAATGAAAATAAAGCAATGATTATGTTGAGGTGTAACTTTGAGGCAGCAAGAAGTGTTCTGTAATGGAGTGTTCACGAAAGCCTTTTAACACGTCTGTCTTCTATCTTTGCAAATCTTTCAATAAAATCATACGTTTCATGGAGATTCGGGGACAGTGGGGGATGCCAGGACATGTTTCTGTTATGGGGATACTTTTGGGCCTTTTGTTTGGGGGCAGCAGGGGATGGCTGTTAAAAAAACAGGGGAATTTTAAAAAATATATAGAAATATGCATAGTATAACATTGTTAAAGCATTCATTATAGACATTGTAGAAGCTTTAAACATAATACCATTAGACTTGAATCGAGATTTCACATGAGAATCAGCAAACAAATTAGCAAAATTAAAATGCTTTCATTGTCAATGTGCATACATATTATGCCTTCATTGCTGTTTTGAAACTTGAATAGGTATATTGTGTTTCAGTTTTTCTACATCTTGACATTTTGTAGTTGTAGCCTTTTGTTCTTTTGTTCTATATGCACATTGATAATAGAAACAATGAACATTCTGTCAACTCTCATGTGAATTCTCAATTCAGCTCTAATGTTACGTACAATGTGTCTGACAAATGCCATAGAATCGAATAATTGAAATTTCTTGTATTTCTTATAATTCTCCCTATTTTTAAAATTTCTGTCCCCAAAAGAAAGGCTACCGTCTTGCAAACACATCATGCTATCCCTACCATCCCAGTCTGGGAAACTCCATGCAACAAAGACGAAATATTAAAATAAAAATATTAAGGATAACCAAAGCAACTTGTGAGCCATCAGGTGGCAGTGTGATGAATGTTCATAATGGACCAAAACTATTTTAGGGAATAAATAATGTTTTTGAACACTTGATGCCAGAAGATACAAAGGGAAATCAATGGTACTAATTTCTTTAGATCATTTGATGAACTTTTTGAACACACTCTGTCAAAGCTGAAAAGGACTTCTGAAGTGTTGGATTGAAATTGATATGTTGTAGCTTTAGTGTTGGATCAATATAGATATGTTGCAGGCAATGCATGAGGATTTGATGCATTGCAGAGTTTGTAGAATAATGTCTATGCATAATTATGGACTACCTGTATAAGTCACAAACAGCAATGAAAGCATCAATGTGCAGCCTTCTATTGAAATACAAAAATGTGTTTGTTTTGGTTGTCCAAAAGTCACCTGGGCCATAGGAAACGGCCAGAAGTCACTGGGACTGTCAGGGGACACCTAGGAGTTCCCTGACTCTCCTGGGGATTTCTGGCCATCCATGCCCCCAGTCACTGCCAGAGGCATCCCTAAAATGTTTTTTGATTTCTGCATGCATGAAGTTGGGCTGTCAAGTTGCATGATTGATCCATAAATTTTGGCTACAAATCCAATGTTGGGTATGGAGTTACAAAAGAGTACATGACAATTTTTGGAAGGTAATTAGTGTTGGCATTGCTCCAAGAATTTGGTGGTTGTATTGCTACTTGAAACTTGTAATTTCAAAGAACCACTAACAACATAGACTTATTCTCATTGTATTGTAATTTGTTGTTGTGAATGTGATTTGAATAGTGCTATTTGTTGTTTGGTTCTTTCCTACTTATAGATACAGTTAACACCAATCCAGATTATTAGCTCCCATAGGATGGAGAAATTACATAAGGGAGGTTCTTATGGTGTACTGGCATAGCTACATTTTATAGAGGCACAAGACATAATAGTTACCTGTAAAACCATATACTTAAATGGTGCACATCATTTCATACAATTTTACGGCTGAAAAATTGCTTTTAATGCCAAAAAATATATTTTTAGAGTGTTTAATCCACGTTTTTTTTTCTAGGCTTTTGATGTGTTGGCATGACATGATTGGACTCTATGGACTTGTCGAGTACTTGATGTGGAGACACCTAACAACTTTGTGAGTTCTATTAAAAATTGCCAAACAAACATGTGGGGTAAAATTTATGGCAAGTACATAGTGACGTTTGTGAGCAATTGAGTGCCAAACAAACTTGTGGTAAAATATGTGGTGACTCTAGGTTTGCAAACAATTATTCATACTTGATCCTAACAAAAAATGTCTATTCATCTCCTTTGATTTTGATTTAAAAATAGGATAAAGTCATGGAGAATGTGCCAAGATTTTTAAGGAGATTAACAAGCTCGTTTAAAGGAGAGAACTTACATAAGATTGCCCTTGCAATACATGAGGGTTATTATAAATTCATAGTTGTGTTTGTTTGGCCTCATAAATGCCCCATCAGTAGACTCACGAATCTAGTGCCTAACCCATTTCTTTGAAATTTTTTGTAGGTATTCTTTGATGATATTGTCATCTTTAGTAAAACATGATAAAACATTTTACGACATAAGAGAAGTTATTATAGGTATTGGAAGATAATCGACTTTCTGCAAAACAATTCAGATGTGATTATGGGGTGGAAGAATTGGAATACATAGGATACATTGTGTCACATGAAGCTGTTAAGGTGGGCCCTAAGAAGGTTGTAGTAGTAATTGAGCAGGGAAAACCTAAAAATAAGAGTGTTCTTGGGTTTAACAAGATACTAGAGAAGATTTGTTTATAACTCCGTTTGTATGACAACACTTATCTTCAAAGAAGCAACACAATAGGCTACTAAAATGCTTTGTGTGACTCTGTGAAATTGTTTACAAAAAAGGCAAGGATGATGTTGCAAGCAGACATCCTTTCTCATTTGGTTGGAGAGGAAGTACACATTTGTGCCTTTTCTTTATTACAACCCAAAGAGGTATAAGTTGCACAACAAGGGTAGCATCATGATCTTCCAACTAAGAAACTCATTCAGTAACTTAAGTTGGATCCATCTTCTTTAGATAAGTATGTCTGGATAGAGGAGACTGTTATGGTTCAAAGATAGGTTTTTTTGTGTAAAAATTCTTAGTTAAGAGGTAGTATATAATTGAAAATGCATGACTCACCAATTGGAGGACATTCAAGGTTTTTAAAGACCTATAATTGTTGAAAGAAAGATTCGTTTTAGGAAGGTGTTTGAAATGCCAATTAAATAAAGGTGAAACACAACCATTAGGATAGGAAATCCGACACAATGTTGGAATGATATACCAATGGGCATCATCATTAGGTTACAGAAATTGCCAGTGAACATTTGGAATAATGTTTACATTGTTTTGCCTTGACAAATATGCACAATGGCCCAAATGGTTTTTACAACAGAGTGGTTGTATAACACATCATTTCACAGATCAACAAAGATGACTGCATTTGAGGCTCTTTATTATCACCCCTTGCTGTCTACTACTTATTTACAATCTCATCCCAAGGCTCATTCAGTAGAGGATAATATTCAACTCTATCAAGAAATGATACAAATCCTTTGGGAGAATTCAGTAATGGCTCAGAATAGGATGAAACAAGCAGTTCAACACTGTAGTGAGAGGTGTTTTGAGGATGCAGATTAGGTGTTTCTTTGGTTGTGATGTAAACCAATGTCACTGAATTAAGATAAGAAATCAAGCATGCACCCAAATTTTAAGATTCGTATAAGCTCCATCATTGAATTGAAAGTGTAGGTTATAAGTTGAAATTTCCTCCGTCCCAAAATTCAGTTTTCTTTTATGTCTAATAGGTTCCAGCGCTAAGTTGTAACACTCAAATTCAAATTTGAGTTCAGCAACAATAAAATTTGTATCAAGCTTGGCAAGCTTTTAAAAAATTGAAAAAAATATTGACAATAAATTCTCCATATAGAACTTGGAACGCTAGTTATGAAATGATGTTCCAGTGCAACATACCAAATTGAAATGTTTGAACATAGCAAAATTGCAACACAAACTAGAATCATTGAACATTCAACATTGTAACATAGTACATACCCAATAGTAACATTCAAATAGAAATTCAAGTACTTGTCTTGCAACGGCGTGGTTGCAGAATGGCGGAGGTGGGGGTACTTGGGTACTCCAAGTACCTGGTGCGGGGATATCTCGGGGATGGGTACTTTGAGGTTTGGGGGGGTGCGAGTCCCTGGGTTTCACTGCAACCAATAATCATCTCGACTTCAAAACATCGAAATTTTTTTAACAGTCAAACTTGACTCTGAACATAGAAGATTCAGATATATGTTTAGGGTGACCCACTGGCAGTATTTGATAAAAAGCAGATAGAAAACCCTAGTAATCATTTTTGAAAACCTAAAACATACTGCAAAAATATAATCTAATGAGAAAAGCTGACATGTTTTTTCATAGGAATATATGGCTATATTTTAACGAATTTCATAGAAATATTTGAAATTCGCATAAATTTGAATTTCATGGTTGAAGTTCGGCGAAAGTTGTGACATAGGGCAACAATATTCAAATGTTTTCAGAATTGTTCGAGTTAGATGAACAATGGAAGTTTATTTTGGAACTTAATGTAGTCATTGAGAAATGAGTGAAGTTGTGAAATAGAGGCATTATTGATTTCTTAATCAAGTGAAAGAATCTTGCACCTGAAGATGAATGGAGGTCACTCACCTTGAAGTTGGTTGCTATTTAACTGAATTTTGCATTTATTACAAAGAACTTGTCGTATCATAAATTGTGGGAGGTGGTCGAAAACTTTTAAGGATTCAGATCATTTAACTCTGTGAATTGCATTTGACTTCAGAGGCTTGGATTTTTTTATTGAGTGCCAGCTAAAGCTTATAGACTTAATTTACTGTCTTGGATTTTTTCTTCTTTCCCATTCTCATTTTTAATCTTAGAAAAACTCTAAAGATTCCTCCTACCCAGACCATAATATTATTGTGATAGAGTAAAAATATGGAACTGGTTTTGGAAGCAAAGAATATTCTCTAATTTTTGGATCACTATAATTGTTCAGTTAATAAGATAATACCAAATGAAGTCTCTCAAAAGCTATCGGCAGTGTGACAAACATGAATGGAGGATCCTCTTACTACTGACTATTGTGATTACATAGAGATTATGTCTTGAAGATGAAGATTCAAATCTTAGCTATCAACTTGATCACTGCATGAGAGATGGTTTGATTCGACTACTTATCCAACAGGCACTAACAGTGGATAATCTCAGCTCCTTTTTTTTACAGATGTCTGTTGTAACTTGCAATTTGGTTTCTAAATATTTCAACACCATGAGGAATTTGAGATATTGGATTATTTCTGTATCTGTTGCAGACCATATTAAATCAAATTTCATTGTGAAAGCTTCCTGTTCTATCTGCAAAGCATTGATGCTGGGGATGGAAATTTGTTGCAATGTTCATGTGCTTGGTCCACTCTATACAAAAATGTCTATCTATGCCACATAATTCAAATTCCTTTTTAATCTCATCTGAGTATCTTTGCACATCCTGTTAGATATGCTAGAGAAGCTTAAAAATAAGAGAACTATTACTATTAGTGTTTTTTTTGGTTATGAAGCTTGAAACATGATACTCAAGGGGCTGTGTACACAATTAATGTCAATGTAGGATTGCTACAACCTATCTTTCTTGTTTTGAATGCAGGGTTTTGTAGTGTAAAATTATTTAGCTATTGTATTTGTGGGGTTTTTCTCACCACATTGAATATATTATTCTCAATTCACTATCTTTGATGACTAATTCACATGGCTGATGACACTTTCACTCATGTAGATATTAAGAAATGGGGGCTTCAGCTTCAGTAATGCATTATTATTTAAATATTGTAATGTTGTGGAGTTTTCCACTGGAATATTTGAGCATGAAATTTCTCAGTAGTGTAATTTCCCATAAAAAGTAACCAGTAATACGAGTGAATATGATATATCATTTTCTAACTTATAAAATGCAGAAATAAGCTCAATGGGAAATAATACCCCATTCTAAAGATAACTATATGATTACGGTGCCTGAAGTTAATATAAAATAATATATAAATTCAATATTTTAGCTGAAACATACAGAAATTACTAAAAGGACCAATAAGGACTGTTTTATATATTTAATGTATCCTTCATAAAAAGTGTTAAAGGAGGCTTTTTGATTCAATTTTTTAAAACCATTTAATCTTCTATTATTGATGCTGTGAGGTGTTTAATGTTTAGGGGGTCCAAACTTATAATTTTTTTGATCAAAATTGCAGAAATTTCTATTAGTACTCTGGTAAAATTTGTGGATTTGGAGATTTCCTATGCCTGACGAGCTGCATCATTTTTGGTTTTAGGCTGCTGCTGAGGATGATGACGATGATGATGTAGATCTCTTTGGTGAAGAAACCGAGGAGGAAAAAAAGGCGGCAGAAGAAAGAGCTGCATCTGTTAAAGCTAAAACTAAGTCAAAAGAAAGTAAGTAGTCTTCATGGATGCGTTAAACCTGTAAATGCTGGATTTATTGTTTATACTGTGTTGCATTGTGAAGAGCACACGAATATACTGAGAGGGGGGGTGAATCAGTATATTAACAATTTTTAACTTTTTAAAAAACTTTATTCAAACGTAACTTTAATTTACTTGAAAATAAACAATTGTGCACATAGAAAATAATTCTCCAAATAGTTTATTTTATTTATATAATAATGTTCTTTTACAATTTATGTGAGCACCAACCCACTGGAAGCACCAACCCCCAAATGCTGTTTTGTGACCACCAACCCACTGGAAGCACCAACCTCCAAACGCTGTTCTGTGAGCACCAACCCACTGGAAGCACCAACCTCCAAACGCTGTTCTGTGAGCACCAACCCACTATCTGAAGGCACCAACCTTGAAGCAAAGCACCTACTTCACTTCTGATTATAATTCTGAATTTCCACCTTTATATAGTTGCTTATTCAACTTGATGATGGATGCAATCTGCTCTTTTAAGTCAGCCAATATCTGAATATATAATTCTGTAATTTTTCTCTCCTTTACTCTATTGCTGTTCTTCTTTTTATTTCACAAATATATCTTATATCACTGTATATTCTGAATATATAAGCCTTGAATTCTTATATCTTTCTCTGCTCTTCTTTTCTATTTTATTCCATGCTGACTTCTTTTCAATTTCACAAAATGAATTGAATATTTATATATAAACTTTAGAAATGAAACAATGTGTCTTTTTAAGAGTTGTGCCTTTCCAATATGAAAAGGTGTCTATTATTAAAATATTATTAACTTAAAATAAGTTAATATTTTCTTTAATTATATTAAATAAAATTCTTCTCTTAATTAACTCTTTTTATATATGTCTTTGTTATTGACCGGGCGCTGCATATCATTAAAGTAATCAATGAAACATTTGAACATATCACTGCCAGTATCGAACCTCTGCCGCTTTTTATATAATTCTTCAAAGTCTTTGTTTAAACATCGATGATATCCTTCGAATATATATTTAAATATATTTGACCGTAGAAAACTTCAAATATGCATGTGCTGTGTTTACGGCATCTTCAATGCTGCATATATATCTTTCGAAAATATAATACACGGTAAGTATATTGTTCTCTTTCGCTGATCTGGTTACGTATCTAGAAAACATCTGTATATCTTCGACAACAACTGTGCATATCTTCGATGAATATACCATCCTTCGAAAAGAAACTTACATCTGTTTTATTATACCCTATATTCATTCTTTATATCGCTGCATATAATGTTATCTTCCATTAATATCTTCGACGTATGCTGAACACTTTTAACCGCTGTATATTATTTCAACCTTTAATCGCTGAAAGCAATAATCATTTTGCCGTTCTTGATAATATCCACCGTTCTCAATATTTTGCTGTTGCCTGTTGCCTTCGATACATTCTCTTTGCCATATGCATACGTTTTTGTTTTTATTATCTGCTGGCCAGAATACATAAATACGTATGTTTACTGATGTTCTCTGGATGTATACATATGTTCACTGTTACATTTTCTGAATATATAATCTCCGACTATAGACGTATTATATGCAGTTCAATATCAATATTTGTATGCTGTTTAATATAAAATGAAAACATCTTTTATGTATGCTGTTCAATATCTGTATGTTGTTAATCTTCATTATACATGCAATTATGTATGTCCTCTTTATATGTTCTTATAATGTATCATGACATCAATGACAATTTTCATCAATCTCCCCCTTTGTCATTGATGGCAACTAAATATATGATCTTGTTTGTGCATAGCTCCCCCTTAGTTCACTGTTTCTTTCATCTTCTATCTCTCCCCCTTTGTCATCAATGGCAAAGGTTTTCCAGGGCTAGAGACTAACTCCCCCTGAACACATGCTACTTAGTGAGATCCTTAATGAATGGATGAGAGTGATAGTACTCCCAATTTCTTCCTTAGGTACTCAAAAGTTTCCTTAGGAAGTGGTTTTGTGAAGATATCCGCTAACTGCTCCTTTGTATTAATATATTCCAACTTGACTTGCTTCTCTAGGACCTGTTCTCTCAAGAAGTGGTATTTGATTGAAATATGCTTTGTTTTGGAATGCATGACTGGATTTTTTGAAATGCTGATTGCACTTGTATTATCACAAAAAATGGGAATGGGATTCTCAAATTCAATCTTGATATCTCCTAGTGTTTGCTTCATCCAAAGCACTTGTGTACAACTAGCAACTGCTGCAACATACTCAGCTTCCGCGGTAGATAGTGTTACTGAACCTTGTTTTTTGCTTAACCAAGAGACTAGACTGTTACCAAGAAAGAATGCTCCTCCACTCGTACTTCTTCTATCATCAATATTGCCTCCTAAATCAGCATCTGTATAGGCAGTAAGTAAAAAATCTTTTCCTCTTGGATACCATAAACCAAGATCCGTAGTGCCCTTCAGGTACTTCAATATTCTCTTGACTGCTAGAACATGTGATTCTTTTGGCATTGCTTGAAATCTGGCTACAACAACAACTGCTTGCAGAATGTCAGGTCTTGTGGCTGTTAAGTACAACAACTTTCCAATGATAGATCTATATTGAGTTTGATTTACATCAGGGGATTCATCATTTTTGCTAAGCTTGCAACCTCTTTTGAAACCTTGATCTAGAAGATACCTGTCCAACCTTGAATACCAAGCTCTTGGAGCTTGTTTTGGCCCATAAAGAGCTTTTCTAAGTCTACATACAAGATCTTCCTTTTTTGAATATGCAAACCCTTCAGGTAATTCAACATACACTTCTTCTTCTAAGTCTCCATTTAAGAAGGCTGATTTGACATCCATTTGGTAGACCTTGAATGCTTTATGGCTTGCAAATGCTAAGAACATCCGGATTGCTTCTAATCTTGCAACTGGGGCAAATGTTTCTTCAAAATCTACTCCTTCTACTTGAGCATAGCCTTTACAAACTAGCCTAGCTTTGTTTCTTGTGACTTCTCCATTTTCATTCATTTTATTTCGAAACACCCATTTGGTTCCTATGACGTTTTTGTCTTTTGGTCTAGGAACTATTTCCCAAGTATTATTCTTCTCAATCTGATTTAATTCTTCTTCCATTGCTTTCACCCAACACTTGTCTTCACTTGCTTCTTTGAAGTCTTTTGGTTCTATTTTGGATAAGAGACAGATATGTGCACTTTCATTAGTATTGACAAATCTCCTTCTTGTTTGGACTTCTCCATCTGGATCTCCAAGGATCAAGTCTTCAGGATGGTTTCTTTGAACAAATTTTGATGGAGTCTTTGCTGGTGTTTTTGCTCTTGAAGGGGTCTTGGAAACTTCTTGCTCTAATTCTTCTTCCTCTTCATCTTTAGGGTCTTCTATTTCTTCACAAGTGCTTGGCACTTCATTATTTATCTTCTCAAATGATTTTCCTTCATCTATCTTTACATTTGCACTTTCAACAATTTTGTGAAGTCTCTTGTTGTAGCATCTATATGCTTTACTCTTGGAAGAATATCCAAGAAAAATTCCTTCATCTGCTCTAGCTTCAAATTTTCCCAAATCATCTTCATCTCGTCTTATATAGCATATACTTCCAAAAATTCTGAAATACCTGACTGATGCTGGTCTTCCTTTCCACAGCTCGTAAGGTGTCTTATCATGATTTATTCTTACTTGTGCCCGGTTCAAGATGTGAACTGCTGTATGTACTGCCTCCTTCCAAAAGGAATCAGCTATCTTGGATTCATTTAGCATTGCCCTTGCCATTTCTTGCACGGTTCTATTCTTTCTCTCTACAACTCCATTCTGTTGGGGAGTTCTAGGTGCTGAAAGTTGTCTTCTTATGCCATTCTTTTCACAATATTCATCAAATTCATGAGAAGTAAACTCTCCACCTCTATCCGTTCTAAGACATTTTATTTTAGCATCCATTTCATTTTCAACTAGTTCTTTGAAAGCTTTAAATTTGTCAAGAGCTTCTGATTTTTCTTTTAGGAAAGCTACCCAAGTCATTCTAGAGTAGTCATCAATAAATAATATGAAATATTTTTCTCCTTGTAGGCTTTTTGTCCTAGTTGGACCACAAAGATCTGAATGAATAAGCTCAAGTGGTTTTGATGTAGAATATTCCTTGTTTTTAAAGGTGTTTCTTGTTTGCTTCCCTAGTTGGCATTGTTTGCAAATGATATTTGTAGGTTTTGAAATCTTAGGTATATCTCTTACAGCTCCTTTATGACTGATTTTGACAATATTATCAAAGTTCAAGTGTCCTAATCTTTTGTGCCATAGCCAATTTTCATCTTCTTGTGCAAAGAAACAATTTTCATCATTCATTTCTTGCAAAACATATAAATTGTTTGCTGTCCTACAAGCATTAGCTATTAATTTTCCATCTTTTTTAATTTCACAACCTTTAGAATAGAAAGTCACATTATGCCCTTGATCACAAAGCTGACTTACACTTAGTAAGTTTTCTTTTAAACCTTTTACATACCAAACATCAGCTGTTTTTGTTTTGCCATGGTCTAGACTAAGAGTTCCCTTTCCTTTTATATAACGTTTTGAGTTGTCACCAAATCTCACTGATCCTCCATCTGCTGGTTCAAAAGAAATGAATTTGCTTTTATCTCCTGTCATGTGTCTAGAGCATCCACTATCAACGTACCACCAATCCCTTTTATTTTGAGCATGTAGAGCTACTTGAACAAATAGTGATTTCTCTTTCTTTTTCCATACTTTCTTTTTGAGAGGATCTTCTTTCTTTTCTTGATTTGTAGGAAAGATAGTTCTACAATTGTGGGCAGCATGTCCAAAGTTGTTACACTTAGAACATAAAATATCATATTTAACCAATGGAGCAAAGGGATTTTGTATGCTGAAATTTTGAACATTCTTCACTTTGCTTCTGCAGTTTAAAGCTTTATGACCAAATTTGTTACAAGAGTAGCAATAACCATTGAATTGATAAGAAAAATGCTGTCTATAATATGGCCTTTTCCATTCATTCATATTTTGTCTAGGTATTCTACATTCAAGTGCTTTATGACCAAAATAATTGCAAGAGTAGCAATATCCATTAAATTTATGACTAGGTTTATGAACATTTTCTTCATCCTTCTTGTAGTTCTTCTTGTCTTCTTTTGAAGGTTCATTTATGACTGATTTGCTTCCTTCTTTTATGAAGCCTTTGAATGTATTAGTAGAGTTTGAATTTTCTTCAAAACCAACACCGGTTTTGCTGAAAGTTCTTCTTTGACTATCAATGATATCATTTAGTATTTCTGAGCCCTTTTTAAACTTGAGATTGTTAATGGTGCATTCCTTCAATTCTCTTTCTAATTTTTCAATTTCTAGCTTTAAATTTGCTTCAGATTGTTTAGCTTCTTCTAATTGATTCTTCAAATCTTCAATTGTATGTTCTGACTCTTCTGTTGCTTTCATAGCTTCCTCTTTGACTCTTACAAGTTTTCTTTTTAGTTTTTCATTTTGTTTATATGCATAATGAAGTTCTTCTTGGAGATCAATATCTTCTTCTTCATTACCTGATTCTTCTTCATAGCTATTATCGGAAACTGCTTCGGCCATAAATAGAATCTCATCCTCATCATCACTTGGGTATTCCTCGCTGCTTTCATCTGAAGAGCTGTCCCTTTTTGAATAAAAACTCCTTTTATTTTTGTTTTGATATTTTTTCTTCTTATTAAACTTGTTATTACTTTTCCATTTCTTCTTTGTGTGAGCTTGCTTTTCGTCTTCGCTTGAGTCATCTTCATTTTGAGGGCATTTGGAGGCGTAGTGTCCTATCTTTCCACAATTAAAACATTTGAAAGGAAACTTTCCTTTATATTTTCCACTTCCCTTTTTCAATTTTCTTAAGAAGTGTGCTTCAGCTTCATCGGTTTCACTACTTGAACTATCACTTGAAACTTGTTTTTTATTCTTGCCCTTTTTGGAAACTTTAAAAGATATTTCCTTTTTAGACTCTTTGCCTCCAATCCTCATTTCATAGGCAGTAAGGATTCCATGTAGCTCATCTTTAGTAAGGCTATCTAGATCTTTTCTTTCTTCGATTGCTGACACCTTAGCATCAAATCTAATAGGTAAGGACCTCAAGATTTTTTCAACTACTAGCTGTTCTTCTACTTCTTCTCCAAGGGCTTTTATTGCATTGACCACTTCATCAACACGGGAGAGAAATGAGGCTATGTCTTCATCTTCCTTCATTTTTAGACTTTCAAATGTGCTTCGGTGAGTCTGGAGTTTAGCCTTCTTTACGTTGTCGGTCCCTTCATATATATTTTTCAACTTGTCCCATATCTCTTTTGCAGATTTACAATGCATAACTTTTGTGAATTCGGAGTCGGCTAGATTACATAGAATAGCATGTTTTGCTTTCGCATTATTTTCACTTCTCCTTTTTCCGGCTGTATCTGTTGGTGGGTTTGCTGGTGGTGTATAACCATCTAGTACTGATTGCCAAACATCGAATCCAATAGCATTTAAAAATGCTTCCATCTTTATACTCCAAAATGCATAGTTTGTCCCATCAAAAATTGGTGTTTTATTCTGAAAGCTTTCAGCCATTTGTGCTCTTTAGATCTACCTTCAAGCGGTTAGGCTCTATAGAAGGAACCCGCTCTGATACCAATTGAAGAGCACACGAATATACTGAGAGGGGGGGTGAATCAGTATATTAACAATTTTTAACTTTTTAAAAAACTTTATTCAAACGTAACTTTAATTTACTTGAAAATAAACAATTGTGCACATAGAAAATAATTCTCCAAATAGTTTATTTTATTTATATAATAATGTTCTTTTACAATTTATGTGAGCACCAACCCACTGGAAGCACCAACCCCCAAATGCTGTTTTGTGACCACCAACCCACTGGAAGCACCAACCTCCAAACGCTGTTCTGTGAGCACCAACCCACTGGAAGCACCAACCTCCAAACGCTGTTCTGTGAGCACCAACCCACTATCTGAAGGCACCAACCTTGAAGCAAAGCACCTACTTCACTTCTGATTATAATTCTGAATTTCCACCTTTATATAGTTGCTTATTCAACTTGATGATGGATGCAATCTGCTCTTTTAAGTCAGCCAATATCTGAATATATAATTCTGTAATTTTTCTCTCCTTTACTCTATTGCTGTTCTTCTTTTTATTTCACAAATATATCTTATATCACTGTATATTCTGAATATATAAGCCTTGAATTCTTATATCTTTCTCTGCTCTTCTTTTCTATTTTATTCCATGCTGACTTCTTTTCAATTTCACAAAATGAATTGAATATTTATATATAAACTTTAGAAATGAAACAATGTGTCTTTTTAAGAGTTGTGCCTTTCCAATATGAAAAGGTGTCTATTATTAAAATATTATTAACTTAAAATAAGTTAATATTTTCTTTAATTATATTAAATAAAATTCTTCTCTTAATTAACTCTTTTTATATATGTCTTTGTTATTGACCGGGCGCTGCATATCATTAAAGTAATCAATGAAACATTTGAACATATCACTGCCAGTATCGAACCTCTGCCGCTTTTTATATAATTCTTCAAAGTCTTTGTTTAAACATCGATGATATCCTTCGAATATATATTTAAATATATTTGACCGTAGAAAACTTCAAATATGCATGTGCTGTGTTTACGGCATCTTCAATGCTGCATATATATCTTTCGAAAATATAATACACGGTAAGTATATTGTTCTCTTTCGCTGATCTGGTTACGTATCTAGAAAACATCTGTATATCTTCGACAACAACTGTGCATATCTTCGATGAATATACCATCCTTCGAAAAGAAACTTACATCTGTTTTATTATACCCTATATTCATTCTTTATATCGCTGCATATAATGTTATCTTCCATTAATATCTTCGACGTATGCTGAACACTTTTAACCGCTGTATATTATTTCAACCTTTAATCGCTGAAAGCAATAATCATTTTGCCGTTCTTGATAATATCCACCGTTCTCAATATTTTGCTGTTGCCTGTTGCCTTCGATACATTCTCTTTGCCATATGCATACGTTTTTGTTTTTATTATCTGCTGGCCAGAATACATAAATACGTATGTTTACTGATGTTCTCTGGATGTATACATATGTTCACTGTTACATTTTCTGAATATATAATCTCTGACTATAGACGTATTATATGCAGTTCAATATCAATATTTGTATGCTGTTTAATATAAAATGAAAACATCTTTTATGTATGCTGTTCAATATCTGTATGTTGTTAATCTTCATTATACATGCAATTATGTATGTCCTCTTTATATGTTCTTATAATGTATCATGACATCAATGACAATTTTCATCACATTGCATCAACAGGTGGGAAATCTTCAGTTCTTTTGGATGTCAAACCATGGGACGATGAAACAGATATGAAGAAGCTTGAGGAAACAGTTCGTAGCATCCAAATGGAGGGCTTGTTCTGGGGAGCTTGTATGACTTATTCCCTTACTTTTTATTCGTTTGTTTTATTGTTGTTATCCAATCTGTCATTTCTCATTCACACAAACATGGTTGGCTCTGTGCTGCAGCAAAGCTTGTACCTGTAGGATATGGCATCAAGAAGCTGCAGATCATGATGACCATTGTGGATGACCTTGTCTCCGTGGACACTCTTGTGGAGGATCAACTCACTGCTGAACCATGTAACGAGTACATCCAAAGTTGTGATATTGTTGCATTCAACAAAATTTGTAAGTTTGATTTCAATCCTGTTATTATTATCAATTATGAAGTGTGAATTCAAACCATAGTCAATTAATTCTTGTTTTTCTAGTTGATTATTGGTGAACATTCTCTCCTTGTTGCATTCTAGAAAAGTTTGAATTCAGCTGTGTGCTGTCATTATTATTATTTGTACATTTTAGTGACATTGATAATTGGTGAATAATATCTTATAACATGTTTTTTGTGGTGTTACAGAACTGGTCAACTACAGAAGCAATTTTATTTAAGTGACAAAGGTCAAACTGTTTGATCCTTTTTCATTCATGTCGAGCAATTTTTAAAAGACTTTTAGATCATTATGTGAGTTTCCACGCGGATGCAAGTAGTAGTTTATTCAGGATCTATTCGTACTGTAGGCTACATATCTCAGATTGATTGCATATTGTCTCTAGTTTGTAACTTCCGGATAATGGCACCAATATTACTCGGTGCTCAGCCAGCAAACCATTGCTTTGGATTTGGGTATTACTATGTTTACTTTTCATTGTGCTTGGTGAATACATATATTTTCTCTACTTTAACTCATTTATTTTTCTGTTTAGATATTCAAACAATGTGAAGAAAGCCTATTTCATACTCCGAATATTTGTTAGGAAACAGATATCTCATAGGCTTTCCAATTGTATTAAAAAGAATATTTGACCAGTAGTATTCAGTATAATAACAGTTTCCTTTGTTGTTATTGCAAGGGCAAACATAATCTATAACAACGGTTTAGATTATGCATCTTCATATTCAGTTGTTTTTTTTGCTTAAAATCTCACCTAGAATTCGAAGCATTCATTATCCAATATTCTCAACTACATTATTAAATTTTGTTGTCTATAGTTTTGTAAATATTAAATTTTATTGTTTATAGTTTTTTATATTTTCACTATTTCCAATATTAAATTTTGCTGTTTATAGTTTTCGTAAAGAGCGTTCCAAATTGGGAAAACGGAACATAACATTTAATTTCAGGGTTAAACACAAGAACATACAAGTCATGACATTTAATTTCAAGTTTGAGCACACGAAAACAAATATTAAGTAGTGTAGAGTAAGTATTGCATATCCAAAGTTGATCATCATAGAAAATACAAATATCAGAATTCTGAATTATCGTATCATGTCATTCGATGCATATGAAGTCCCACCATCTTTCCTATTTCCAAAAGTTCCACTCTTGGGGCAACCAATTTGTCAATTTTCTAAATTCTTACCCTTAAAGTCAACTATCTTGTCATTTTTTGAGTCCTGAGCTGCGATGTTATTTGGATACTCATCAGTCAAACTCACGACACTTTGTAGTCAATAAAAGTTTGGGTAAATCATTGAGTCCATTTGGGTCAACCACTTTATCCTCCAAAGGGTGCGATTGGAACATTAGGTGGAATTTGGTCTCATTTAGTTGAAGGAACTTCCTTGCACCAAAACGTACATGAGAATGAAGGTAAGGGAGCTATCGTTGTAGATTGAGTTTTGTGCTTTCTTGAACCCTAATCAGTTTCTCTTTAGTGGGTTAACGAAACCATAAATCATAAGTGCGCCAATTCCTCTCACAAGATGAAGAGTTGGCCACCTCGAAATTAATTTTATTGCACAAGACTGTAATTCAAATATTTTATTTTTATGGTTTCATTGGTACTTTATAGATTCTTTCTTTACATTCATGTCATTGGCCATGACCGTGTGAAAATTTAGTGTACCAAGACTTGTAATTGAAGCATCTTTTTCACCGCAAAGCAAAATCTCTCTTGGTCAATTCTATATCAGATCATTTGGGATTCAAGGTACAACAAGACAATGAAGGGGTGTGTTTAGTTATCATCTGGGATTGAAGGCACAACTAAGACAATGAAGGGGCATGTTTAGTTTGAGAAAAATCTTAACATCTATCATTTTCTTGATTCTTTTTTTAGAACCTATTTTTTAAAATAAATTTTAATCTAAAATGGTTTCATATCGTTCTAGTTCATTCAAAGCAAGTTTGACACATGTTTCGGGTGTGTGAAGCAAATGATAGCTTAGCCTTTATGTGCAAGCTGAAGTTTACGTTTGATAGAGCCTCTTCCACTTGGACCCTTTGACTTACAAGCACAATCACCATATTTTGTAGTGGGAAGAAACTATATTTTTATTTACTTAATATTTTGAAAATTGGAATGAAAAAGGGGCAAATTATTAAATTAAAAATATACTAACTGTTAGCTTTCTTAGTTAATATATGTGAATGCATGTTTTTTTTGGTTGCAAGAAGGTAATAGGAAATTTGTGTTAGTTTAGCATTCATACTTATAACAATCATTTTAACTCTAGGAATATTAAACAATTAAGATATTGGGAAGGAAATATTGGGAAGGAAATACAAATAATGCTGTCATTTGTTTGAGTTTATCCCATTGAATGTTTTTTTTGTTTGCAAGAAGGTAATAGGAAATTTGTGTTAGTTTAGCATTCATACTTATAACAATCATTTTAAGTCTAGGAATATTAAACGGTGAAGATATTGGTAAGGAAATACAAGAAATGCAATCATTTGTTAGAGTTTACTCTATCCCATTGAGCAAGAGAATAAATCATTATTTGCAATATTTTGAATTATATGGTAGGATAATGATTTTATCTGCACATTTCACTATAGTAATTGGAAGGCCTATTTACAATCCTTATGAGTCATAGTAAGGGATTACATTTGCAAATAACATTAGTTCACGCTTTTTTTTTTGTGAAATGGGCTCTACCACATTCGTTCATGACATCAATAATGCCCATTTTGGGGCTTATCTGTGCAGTCCTTATTGACTCCACGGTCTTATATTTATTATATGGTTGTATGTCTTTATGTTTGTAGTTGATAGTTGCAACTCTTTATGATTGTAGTTGTATTATTGGTGAATATGGTTGAATCCCATAATATTACCTCCCTTTTGATTTTCTATATAATGGCTGCCCTGCCTCTCTATTCTCAAGGCAATTTGGGGCTTTTATTTGTATGCTTGTTTTGTGATCAGCAGATCACTGTTTCTTGATTCATTTGCCTTCATTTGGTATCAGAGCCAGGTTTGAGAATTTTTGTTGCAGGTGATCTAGAAGAGATCAAAGAGAAAGAAAAGCAAAGAGTGAGTTTGCAGAGATTTTTTTTAGAAGTCAATTTGAGAAATTTGTGCCAGAGCCGTGAAAAGAGGAATCTGGAGGGTTTCATTGTTTTGCAGATCAAGTTTTGAAGGAGGCTGCCTGTGGTTTCAGCGTGCAGTCTCACAAGAATTTTTTTTTGGAAGCAACAAACAAAGTTTAGAAGGAGGCTGTGTGGCTTCAGCCTGCAGTTTTTTTTTTTTTATAAAAAAAACATCAACAAAGTCTCGGAGGCAGCGTGCAGACGGCCAACAAAAGGAAATTTTTCTCCACGCAAAAGGAAGCAATGTACAAGTTCCAAGCTGCTAAATCAATTTTTTAAGGGAAAAAAAAAAAATATTTAAAAAAAAAACTTTATTTAGTTTGAGTTTTATATCTAAATTTTTTTCATTAACGCTTTATAGTATTTCAAGCTTTGAAAATTACTTTTTATTTGGTGGAGATTAAATAGAGTTTTGTTTTAAGTAAAAAAGAAAATAAAAAAATGGTAATATTTTGAGATTTTGTTTATATCATAAGAAGTGATATTTTGAGAATTCTTTTTAAAAAAAAGGATTATCAAAGTTGTGTTGTAAGAGGTATATATTTCTTTTGTAATTAAGTGCATTATCGGTTGCAACCGACAATTATTTTCAAAAAAAATATAATAAAATTTTTTTATTTTGTGTGGGTCCCAATTCAAGAGACAAGGAGAGTATTCATTTGCAAATCTCTCCTAGACTTTGTGTTGAGCAACTTAGGTCATTGTGCACATTTTTATGGCAAATATGGTAGGGAATGTAATGTCTAATGTGTTGATTCCCGTCTTTGAAGGAGATAATTTTTCATATTGGTGCACTAGAATGCAAACTCTACTCAAATCTAAGGATTTGTGGGAGGTTGTTCAAAATGGCTATGTTGAGATAGCAAATGTAAATGAATTAACTGACCAACAAAAAAGAGAATACAAAGCAAATGTAAAGAAAGATAATGAAGCTTTATTCTTAATTCAGGGTGCAATCACTCAAGCTATTTTTCCCAGGATAAGTGGTGCTCTTCATTCTAAGCAAGCACGACAAATATAAAGTAATGCATATCAAGGTGCACAAGCTGCTAAATTGCAAACAATGAGAAAGAACTTTGAAAATGTAAAAATGACATCTAGTGAATCTGTCAATGAATTTTTGACAAAGGTAGAAGGCCTAGTGAGTCAAATGAAAATACTAGGGGAAGATGTAGATGACAAGCATGTCATTGAAAAGATTTTAATAAGTTTGATTCCAAAATTTGAAGGTGTGGTCTCTACAATTGAGATATCTAAGGATCTCTCAAGGATGCAAATTGCTGAATTAAGTGAAATTTTGTTAACTGCTGAAGAAAGAATGAAAAGTAATGAAGAAAGTTTAGAGCAAGCATTTTCCTCTAAAGCAAATATAAGAGGAAAAAGAAACACATTCTTCAAGAGTCATAATAAACATGATGATAACAATAAGAGTGAATACAAAGGTGAATCTAGCAATTCTAGAGGAAGAGGAAATTATTCCAGAGGAAGAAGTAGCAACTTCAGAGGAGCTGGAAGAGGAAGAGGTAGAAGTAATGGGGGAGATAATAGTAAACGGAATGTCCAATGCTTTCATTGCAATACGTTTGGACATTATGCTTTAGAATGTTGGAGCAAACAAGGTGAAACAGAAAAGAGAAGTGCTCATAACACTGTTGAAGATAAACAAAATTTGTTTATTTCTTGCCTCAATACAAGTTTAAGTGAAAATAATGTGTGGTATATAGACTCGGGATGTTCTTCACATATGACATCTAATGAACATCTATTTGTCAACCTGGATCAAAAACATCAAAGTACTATAGTACTAGGAGATAATAATTCTCATGGAAGCAAAGGTAAGGGTACCATTGCAGTTACAACAGAATATGGTGAAATGAAGCATATCAATGAAACATTATTGGTTCCAGCAATCAAAAAGAATTTGTTGTCTGTTGGGCAAATATTAGAGCAAAATTATCAAGTAACTTTTGATAAGAATGAGTGCATAATAAGAGATAAATTAAAAAAGAATGCAATTGTTGCAAGAGCACAAATGACAGGGGATAGGATGTTTCCTCTTCATTTTACTTATGGGAAACAAGCACTAAGGTCTAGTGAAATGAGTGAAAGTAAGATTTGGCACAAGAGATATGGTCACCTCAGTTTTAATGGGTTAATTTTACTCAAAAGATTAAAAATGGTTGAAGGTCTACCATTAATTGAAGACACAAAAGAGGTGTGTGAAAAGTGCATTGTTGGAAAACAACATAGGATACAATTTCTTGTTGGTAAATCTAGTAGAGCTAAACAACATCTTGAGATAATCCATATAGATTTGTGTGGTCCTATGGAAACACCTTCTTTGAACAAATCGAAGTATTTTTTAACCTTCATTGATGATTACTCAAGAAAAACTTGGGTATATTGTTTAGTTTTAAAATCAGACGTACTTGAAAAGTTTGTAGAGTTCAAAAACTTGGTTGAAAAACAAAGTGGTAAGCATATCAAAGTGATAAGGTCAAACAATGGAGGTGAGTACAAGTCAAATCAGTTTATTGATTTTTGCAAAAATCATTGAATCAAAAGAGAGTTCACTACTTCCTACACTCCACAACAAAATGGAGTTGTTGAAAGGAAGAATAGGACAATTGTTGAAATGGCAAGAAGTATGTTGAAAGAGAAAAAATTGGATAAAAGTTTTTGGGCAGAAGCAGTATACACAACATTGTATCTTCTCAATAAAAGTCCTACAAAAGCGGTTAAAGGGATGACTCCTGAACAAGCATGGTCTGGGGTAAAGCCAAGTGTTGATCACTTGAGAGTATTTGGGTGTGTTGCTTATTCACACATACCAAAAGAAAAAAAGGTCTAAGTTAGATGATAAAGGCCTTAAATGCATTTTTATTGGTTATGGAACTGAAAATAAAGCATATAGGTTGTATGATCCAGTAGCAAAAAAGCTTGTGATAAGCAGAGATGTGGTATTCATTGAACTAGAAAAATATACCAAAGAAAATGAAACAAAAGGAAAAGAGATAGTAATTGATGATATTGAAGAGGATGAAGAAGATGTACTTGAATCATCTAGTGCAGGAGCAAGAAAATATAAAAAATATCAAAGAAGGATAGAAAAGAATCATCCATCAACTCTTATGTTGGATTCAAAATTTGAAAAGATGACAACAAGGTCACAAGCAAAAGTTAATTTTGCTTTGATGACTCAAATTATGGAAAATAATGAGCCACAAACATTTGAACAAGCTCAAGAAAAAGAAGAGTGGATTGAAGCAATGAATAGTGAAATAGACACAATTGAAAGGAATGACACATGGGATTTGGTTCAATTACCTCCTGGTAAGGAAGTTATTGGTACAAGATGAGTGTACAAAATAAAGTATAAATCTGATGGAAGCATTGATAAACATAAGGCTAGATTGGTAGCCAAAGGGTACACTCAATAGGAAGGTATTGATTATACTGAGACATTTGCACCTGTAGCACGAATGGATACTATCAAATTATTTTTGGCATTGGCAGCTCAGTAGAGTTGGATAGTTTATCAAATAGATGTTAAGAGTGCTTTCTTGAATGGATATATTGATGAGGAAGTGTATGTTTCACAACCTAAAGGTTTTGAAATACCTTCTAAAGAACATTATGTTTGCAAATTAAAGAAGGCCTTGTATGGTCTCAAACAAGCACCAAGAGCATGGTATTCAAGGATAGACTCTTACCTACAACAGAAAGGTTTTTCACAGAGTCAATCAGATCCAAATCTCTATATCAGAAGCTTAGCTAAGGATATCTTTATCTTAGTTCTCTATGTTGATGATCTTATCTACACAGGGAATAATCCAACTTTATTTGCAGAGTTTAGAGAAACCATGATTACTGAGTTTGAAATGACAGATTTGGAACAAATGCACTACTTTCTTGGTATAGAAGTATGGCAAAATAAAGATGAAATATTTATGTCTCAAAAAAAATATGCCTCAGATATCCTACAAAAATTTCAGATGCAGAGTTGCAAACCAGTTGCAACACCTATTGAATTTGGACTTAAATTGTCTACTTCAGATGTGTCAAATCTAGTGAATCCTACTCTATATAGATAGTTGATTGGAAGCTTGATCTACTTAACTACTACTCATCCAGATATCACATTTGCAGTGAGTTTGGTCTCTAGGTTCATGTCAGAGCCTAAGGAAACACATTGGAATGCAACTAAAAGGATTCTCAGATATGTTAAAGGGACATTGAGCTATGGTCTCAAATTTCAACATTCAAAGGATAATAGATTGGTTGGCTATACAGATTCAGATTGGGCAGGTTCTACTGATGATCGAAAGTCTACTTCTGGTTACACTTTTAGCCTTGGTTCTGCAGTATTCTCTTGGAAGTCCAAGAAACAACCTACAATATCACTTTCTACAGCAGAGGCAGAATACAAAGCTGCAACATCTGCAGCTTGTCAAACTGTATGGTTGAGAAGACTACTAGAAGACTTACACCAAATTCAAAATGAGCCTACCTTGTTGTATTGTGACAACGAGAGTGCTATACAAATGACAAAAAATCCAGTATTTCATAGTAGAACCAAACATATTGAGATACAACATCACTATATCAGGGAATTGGTTCAACAAGGTTTGATTGACATTGTGTACTGCAGTACAGAAGATCAGATTGCAGATATCTTCACAAAGGCTCTAGCTAGTGAAAGGTTCCAGAAGCTCAGGGATCTACTTTATGTTCTTCCCAATGGTCATTATGGGGGAGAATGACAGCAATAATGCCCATTTTGGGGGCTTACCTGTGCAGTCCTTATTGACTCCACAGTCTTATATTTATTATATGGTTGTATGTCTTTATGTTTGTAGTTGATAGTTTCAGCTCTTTATGATTGTAGTTGTATTATTGGTGAATATGGTTGAATCCCATAATATCACCTCCCTTTTGATTTTCTATATAATGGCTGCCCTGCCTCTCTATTCTCAAGGCAATTTGGGGCTTTTATTTGTATGCTTATTTTGTGATTAGCAGATCACTGTTTCTTGATTCATTTGCCTTCAGTTCACTTGTTGATTCCTCCACGTTTGTTATTTGTATGTTGTTTGGAATTTTGGAGATTCTTTTGCAATCTATGTGCTTCTCGTTAGTGTTTTGTCTATTGTGGGTGTGCTCTCTAGTGCAAACACAAGCTCTTTCGTTGTTTTTGATTAAAAGCAGCGACAAAAAGAGCACTTTCATCATTGGTACAAGGTTCCTTGCTTGATTCGTGTCTAGTGTAATCATAATTTTTATATAGCTATTATAGGGTTCCTTGATTTCTTTGTGTTTGGTGCAACCACTAAGAACTCCAGTTCCTCTGTGCTTGTTGTCAGTGCATTGGTTGACTTTGTCTCCTTTGCAGCAAACGTTATGTTTGCTATGGGTATGCTTCCACTGCTACAATAATTACTATGTTCTTGGTCTCCACTTTGATTGTCGTTGGTCTTCCCGTTGTTGTTGTTATTGGTGTGTAGTTTGCTGCTATTGTTGCTACATCATCTAGGTCGACCTTTGTTTTTGATTGGCGTAGCTTTGCTCAAGTTACTGGTTTGGGTGATCATCTATAGTGGTTATTTGTGCCCAAGATGTGGAAAATGAGGAATTTTATACCGTCTCCAATTTGTGGATCTTTTCATAGACGTTTCTCTTGTGGTGGGTATGATTGAACTCTTTCTATGTTAAGGTTTTTTTAATTTCCTCCTTTAACTTCCTTTCAAGATATAAATGTGGTGTTGGACAAGTTTTGGGTTTGAGGGAAGTTCTCTCTACAAAATGTGTGTTTAGTTTGGGTTAGACCTCTAAACATCATTCTACATTTTTGGGAACCTATTTGTTATGAGGCCATTAGTGACATTATTGCCCCGTTTGAAAGTTGATGATTCTACTTTGTTCATTGAAAGGGCTCTGCTATGTTGTGGAAGGATGCTATTGATGACCATTTAACTATCAATACTTCTCACTCATCAAGTAACAAGTTTGAGGATGATTATGATGTGTCCCTTGCTTTTGATGCAACTATTATGCTTTGTCTCTTTTGTGGAACCTCTTGTCCCTCATGTGCACATTGTGCCACCTTATCATTGTTCCTCTCGTTCTATTGCGTATTTTGATGCCAATGTGTCATTTGTTGTAGGCATGATGCTAGTCTTTGGTGCTGCCATGGGTTCTACTATTGTTGTCTTTAGTTTCTATTTTGCATATTGCTTCTATTCTGTACCTTTTGCCTCATAGTTTGGTTGCCCCCTCTAAGTGTTATGGTAGGTCCTGTGTAGAGGTTTCATTTCATGCTTCTCCTTATATTGGTTCGTTGGATGATGGAATTATTTCTTGGAGTATTGTTAGTCAATGGACGAAAGTTCTCTCTTCTTTCTCTTCCCAAATTTCTTGGATTATTGTTAGTCAATGGAGGAAAGGTCTATCTTCTTTCTCTTCCCAAATTTCTTGGACACTGTTAGTCAATGGAGGAAAGGTCTCTCTTCTTTCTCTTACCAAACTTTTTTTGAGTTATAGTGTAAGTTCAACCCACTCCCGATGTGGGTTGTTTGAAGTTCTACTTGTGTTTTGTA
Organism: Chamaecyparis obtusa; assembly: GCA_027943335.1. Classification (NCBI taxonomy): domain Eukaryota; kingdom Viridiplantae; phylum Streptophyta; class Pinopsida; order Cupressales; family Cupressaceae; genus Chamaecyparis; species Chamaecyparis obtusa. The sequence continues at coordinate 284,896 of BSBK01005999.1, forward strand.
TGTGGTTGGAAAAACAAATAGTTCAATAGTTGCATACTAATAGGAATTCCAATAATTATCCTTTAACACATTAATCTTATTTATACAGAAGAGCACCGTGTTTTTGATAATTAGAGAAGCCTAACAAGGGCACCAACCCTTACAAAACCACAACATAGAGAAATTGGTGCTGGAAATAAAATAAGCCAACAATGACTAAACAACAACAACAATAGATACTGTCAAAGACAAATTGAACATAGCACCTAGCACCATGGCTAGAAGCCTTCCCTAAGGGTGGGAAGGCCAAACTCACACTGCAAGAGAAGAGCTTAAGTTTGTCAAATCACTATCCAGACGATGCTATCCTTAGGGTCCCCAATGAAAGAAACTTCTTTAGGGAAACTGACACAATGACCATAGTGCCGAGTAGACTGTACATTGGTTGCAAAATCATGTAGTTGAGAAAAAGTAGAAGCGACAAGTGAGAAATGGTCTGCAAGGTTAGAGGGGCCCACACTAGTAGTAGCAGGGGCATCACCCAAATTTGCAGCAGGAGCATAACCTAAATTAGTAGTAGAACCTTGACCTAGATCAACAACAAGAGCAACATCGGGATTTGTAGCAGAAGTTTCATCTTCATCACCAACATGTGAGGAGTCATCATAAGTAGAATGTGAGAGAGAATTAGAAGTTCAAATTAGTCAAATGAGCCTCATTTGCATCCTTCCACCAAGTAGCAACACCTTAATGATGCAAAAGCGAATAGTCAGCCTAGTAGAGAAGCACCACTGACATTGAAAGGGAAGGCCCTCATAATTCAACGCTTGAGTCCAAGGCCTTTCCCCAACCATGAGCACCACATTCCCCAGAAGTGGTTGGGAGATATCCATTTCAACCAAAATGTGAGCGAAAGTAAAGTGACCCATTGTAGTCGTAACTTCATCCATCTTCAAGAACCGACCAATAGAGTTTCCAATGGCTTCAACGCAAAACATCTCCCAAAAATGGTGCAGAAGATGGGGAAGACGAACTCACACTAAGAACCATGTTACATATATTGTGATGATAAGAAACATTTATACATTTTTTCTATTCATGGAAGGCTTAAACACACTTCAAAGTGTAAACAATTAGCCTAACATACAATATTCTCAAAATATTTGGATACCCTTAATAGTGACATGATACAATATTTTATATTATCATCTTTCTATATTGTTGATATCAAGGGGATATTGTGGGTCAATAAATACAATGAAGCTATTAATTATCAATCACTAATGATAAGTAAACACTTTGATTAAAGGTACTGTCTCCTCCTACCCAACAAACAAGTCTCAATGGACCAAGGGACTTACAACTTACTCTCGAACAACACTAGCCACTCCTTGGGGTGCAAATTTTGTCTTCACCCTACATAGGTCTACTAGTAAAAAGAAAAAGGAGATGGTCATGTGTTTATATTGCACCCAAATTTGCACATGCGCATAAGGGAAAAGGATACACACACAACAACCTATAAAACACAAAGATGTGCAAGCAAGTGCACCAAACTTGGAAAACAAAGTTCATAAACCTATATAAAACTAAATGTGAGCCAATCTAGAAATCACAAACATAATGTTTTACTCAAAAGATCTTTTACCAATAAAATTTACAACCACAAATATGTTAGTAGTCTCAATATTCAACCTTGAATGTACAAAAGACAAGTTGCATCACTTGGTTAGCTCAAAAGTGTTAGCTAAAAACAAATCAAAATTGAAAAAGCCACTCTCTAGTATAAATGCAAAGAAATAGAATCTAAAAACATAGCTACATCCCTCAAAAGCATGGAAGCAAGGCTCAAATGCAACACAATGGTGATTGCATACATAGGTATATGCTTCATATACCCAGACATAGTACAGAACTTGCAAAATCACAGATGTGCAACAAAAGCTAGGATTAGAGGGATAATGTAGCAAAAATAATTAGAACTACGAAAATAAGAGTCAAATTTATAAAAACATAGACCAATTGCACAAAAACATAATAAAGTCCCAATAAAACTTAAATGGACAACAATATGACTTAGAAGTGCAACAATAAGCTTCAAATGTGTAGAAATACCAATCAAATGTACATGAACTAAATGCAAATAAAAAAAAACTCTCAACACAAAAACTAAAACCCTATATACAATACGTATGTTCACATGCCAAATGTGCAAGGCTAGTGAATCAGATGCGTTGAAAAGTAGATTCATTGATGCTTTATTGTATTGTAACTAGATTTATACATTTAATTCTAAAATGTCATTGAAGTTAATTCTTAATTTTGAATCTCTAAAGAGCTAAACTTAATAAGGGGTGTTAAAAACATCTAGTGGAAATTTAGAGTAGGAAATTAATTAAGGAGATTTTAAAGGAGACTATTTCTGTTATTTTTAATATTTTTAATTACTATTTGTTAAAATTATTTTAGAGTAAAAGAGACCCAATTTTAGCCTTGTGGAATTAATAGGGTGCTAGGGTTCATCATTAAATGTTATACTAGGAAAGTTTATGTTCATATAACTTGATCCTATGCAACTAAGTAGATGCAATCGATTATTAGTAAAGGACAAGATAGGTGAATGTTGTGTAGAAATATAAGACTATGTCCATTATTCCTAACCAATGCAATGAGATTGATAGGAGGGCCACTAGTCTAGATTAGAATAGGTGAATATATTAATTATAACTGATTAAATTTAAAAGAAAATAATCAATTTACAACATGTAACAAAAAAAGATACAAGAAATCTCTCTTGAAAGCTAAGGAAGTTAAACAACATTAATTATTTTGTCTTGGTAGGTTTGAATAACAACCATCCTATATAATAAGTTTTTCATTGCTCATGGAAAAAAATACAATAAAGATGGGGCTATAGGATTTTGGATAAAGTTGTGGACTAAAGGGACATAATTTGATTGTAGACAATAAATCTTAATATAGACTAAGATCAATCTCCCTTTTAAAGTAGGGTTTACAAGGAGACTATGTAAGAATAAGAAAAAAACATTTTTAGAAGATAAGTTACCAATTAGCCTTCCAAACAAGAAAAAAATCACATACTACAATGTACACAATTTTAATGATAGGGTGCTAACAATCCTTACCTTGTTTAATGTACTAGATATCAATTAGTATTATAGACATCTGAAAATATTCTTAATTAATTAAATATTTATTATTTGTTTAATTATATTATTATTTTTCTTCTTTTAATTAAATAAACATTTTAATTTTTTTTTTAAAAATTAAGTGTCTAGTAAACTTTTTAACATGAACAATGATGAACCAATGAGGCTACAAATGGGGGGCCTCATCCCCATATAATAGAGTTGAGGCCCAAACTTGCAAGCACATTGAATTTAGTAAAGGCACAAGCCCACAATCAGAATGGCCCAACAAAGGTTTGAACTTGAGTTGGGACAACAACACCACCGCTTAACCAACATACTAAGTGGTGAACCCCAATTAATTTAATTAATTCCTTAGCCTCTTCTTCTATCAATTAAATAAATTTATTTATTTATTTAATTAAATTATTGACCATTTTTTTTCTACAATTACATAACTATTTATTATTTAACTATCCTCATCACTTTTTTCAAACTATTGATTAAATAAATATATTTAACTATTGAATTAATTAATTATTCTCCTCTCCCTAATCCCAACCATCCAACTTGTTCACATGGATCATAATCCATATTTGTAGTCATGTGACAAGTGTCTTATTTCTCTTAACTTCTAATTCTGTTTCCTTCTCACATGACTAGATTCATTGAGCTTAAAGACACTTATAATTGAGTCACTTTTGTTTTAGATTGTGTTTGTATTTTTAGCAACAACGTTTCAGATCACACTTCGTAATCTGAAAAGTTGATGCTAAAAATACAAACACAATCTAAACCAGAAGTGACTCAATTATAATTTTTATGGATTGTGGAAATCTGATATCTCTGATTAAAGACACTTATCAAAAAGTCAATGCACCTCTTAATCTTATCCCTTCATTCATTTAACCTCTTATCTTGGCCCTTGAATCTCCTGGAGACTTCTATAAAAGATGTTTTTCCCTCTCATTTGAGGTAACTAAATCTACAATGTACAAGCTATGAGGAAAATCTACACATTCAATAGCTACATTCATGCTATTACTGCTATCATTATCATCATTGCTATCATATTGTTATCTTGCTTGGATCATCAATCATCTACACTTCACTCTTTCATGTCATCTAGTGCTAATGCTTAATGTTGAGTACAATACTATTATTTACAAGGTCTTGAAATATTGAAGAACAATGGACTCAAGCTTATCAATGTGCATTTCTAATGCTTTTTGTGGTGTTTTAACCTCTTTCTTTTGCATTTATATGTTGTATTGATGCATTCAACACCCAATTTTGCGTATTTGATGAATATTTTTATGTAATTGCACTCTATTTCAATGCATCGAATTCACTAATCTTGCACATTTGATCCGTGAACCTACACATTGTATATAGTGTTTTGGTTTTTTTGTTGAGAATTTTTATTTTATTTGTATTTGCATTTAGTCATGTACATTTGATATGTATTTCTACTCATTTGAAGCATATTGTTGCACTTCTAAGTCATATTGTTGTGTATTTAAGTTTTATTAGGGCTTTATTATGTTTCTGTACAAGTGATCTATGTTTTTATAAATTTAACTCTTATTTTCCCAGTTCTGACTATTTTTGTTGTATTATTTCTCTCTATTTTTGGATTTTGCTGTACATATGTGACTTTGCAAGTTTTGTACTTTATCTGGGTATTTGAAGCATATACCTGTGTATGCAATCACAAGTGTGTTGCTTCTGAGCCCAATTTTCATACTTTTGAGGGATATAGCTATGTTTTTAGATTCTATTTCTTTGCATTTATACTAGAGAGTGGCTATTTCTATTTTGATTTATTTTTAGCTAACACTTTTGGGCTAACCAAGTGGTGCAACTTGTCTTTTGTGCATTTAAGGTTGAATATTGAGACTACTAACATATTTGTGGTTGTAACTTTTGTTAGTAAAAGATCTTTTAAGTCGAACATTGTGTTTGTGATTTCTAGATTAGCTCACATTTGGTTTTATAAAGGTTCGTGAACTTTGTATTCTATGTTTGGTGCACTTTCTTACACATCTTTGTGCTTTATAGGTTGTGTGGGTATCCTTCCCCTTACGTGCTTACACAAATTTGGGTGCAATATAAACACATGACCATCTCTTTTTCTTTTTAGTAGTAGGCTTGTGTAGTGATTTCAACCCTAAAGATTTGACCTCAACCATGTTTCCCAATGGGGTATATAAAGGGGGAATACAAAATTTGCACCCCAAGGAGTGGCCAGTATTGTTCAAAATTGATCTGTAAGTCCCTTGGTCCATCAAGACTTGTTTGGCTAGTAGGAGGAGACCCCTTCGATATTAGTCTATTGTAAATGGGCTCTCTATTCACGATTGTACCCCCACTACAAACTATTGTAGTAGTATTCTAGGAGCCTTCGACCATTTCTTATTGTGGTTCAGGGGATGCACATAATACTCCAAAGTTACTTGTGATGTAATTCCTTGAGGTGAGATAGGAATCCTTCTATTTTGGCTTTCTTTTGCCTCCCTATGAGTGAGAAAAGGCAAACATTTTAGAGCACAAGATCCCTAGCTGTTTGTTCTTGAAAGAAAGGTGTCTCACACCATTCTTGAGGTATTAACACTTGTGTTGTGAGCCAACATTAAGTACACACACCCACTTGAATAATTAGGTCATGCTTGCTTATGAGAGCTTTATATTATGCTATACTAGTGAGATCAATGACCTCGTTTGAGCTTGTTGGTTGTCCCAACAGATTTCCCAAGAAACTTTATGAATTAGCCAAGTTCAATTAATTTACTCCTTTAATGAATGACCAATTAACAAGAAACAATCATAATATTGTTATCTTATGCTCTTTATGTCTTACAAAACAAAGGTGGGTTCTTCTTAATAATAGCTATTGATTTCATCAAATTATCATGCCCAAATTTTGTGAATTACAAAAAGATTCTTAATGAAAATACCAAGAAAATGTAAGACTTCCTCTAAACTGACTTAATTCCTCAAAATTATTTTTTTAATACTTTTGAGAACACTTCTAATATAACCTATTCTAAAAACATTATGAAAGTTAAAAAGGATTTTGATATTTTGAATATTTTTTCTAAACTAAAATATAGGTTAATTAATATATCAATGCCTATTTTAGAGTTTCAAAGTCAAGTTGTAGAAAATAAGTGTATCCTTCAAACAAATTAACTCAAATTAGTGGGTGCCTACATTAATACATTACTTAATGAGTCTTTGATATAGAAATCACAAAAATTCTGCTTTAGATCCATAACTGACAAATCAAAATCACAAATTTGTTTAAAACATTTAATCCTTATATTGAAAGAAAGACATAAATAAAACACATCACAAAAAAATATTGAAAAATTAAATTTAAAATATCCTTATACTTTGTATCCATGTAAATTTTGAGTATACATAAAGGAGACAATTTTCATGATGTATTTTGACATTTTCTAAATAGATTTTAACAATTATAGATTAGAACTATTGTTGACAGACTCTAGACGTGACAACATAAAAATCTGCCTACCCAAGAACAAAATTTAATACCCTTTGCATTGACTCATGAGTCTCCTTTATAATTATAACAAGGGAGTGAACAAGCTTAGAACCAAAATAAAAATTAGAAAAGTGAAAATGCCACCAAGGTATAACTGACTATTAAATGACAAACTAACACTTTATGCTTGCTGCAGATTAATGAAGTCCTTGAGAGGATGATGAAACTGCTTGCCCCTGCCTTGATATTCCTCTTGATAAGTCATCACTGATTTAGATCTGTCATTGGAAATTCGATAATCGTTTGACTACAATCAAAATTGCATTTCACATTTTTTTATTTAAATTTATTGAGGCAAGAGTTGGTTAATATTAGGCCATATGTTCATCATATTCTTCACCAATGATTAAGAATTATTAAGACCTTAATTTTTGGAGTCATATGCTTCTCCCAACATTTCAACTTGATTTTTTCTATGCGTTGATCCACACATAAGTTCCTCAAAGCATTGTAAATTTCCCATTTTTTGTCAACATGTTCCATAATTTTATCCAATTGTTTGTATAGCAGACTTGTAACAAAGATTTTTGCTCCCTATCTTTGATTTCTTTTAACTCCTCCTTGAGCTTCCTTTCTTCTCTTGAGGGTAAAGGGAACAAGATTGGATGAATAGCACTTCTTGCACATTTAACCTTTCTTGCAATGACAAATTCTATCTATATGCCTTCTCAAGATCAGCTTGCAATTTTTTCACTACTACTTCTGTAAAGATTACATAATGTACTGTTAGACTAGCGACTTTATTAGCACTTGTATCCCCCAATCTCTTAACAATGAGGCCTCCAGTCAGTTGACTTGGGTCCAGGATGATCACATACTTATTTGTAGCTGAAGATTGCCCATATGGCTAAGGAATTAGTGTTTAGATCAAATTTAGATCCAAAATGCAAATTATTAGCTTGTTTTTCATTAATCAATAAATCAGTGCCCTCATGCCTCCTGATAGTGTTAAACGCAATGTCAGACGACATATTCCAACCTGGTAAATTAGGTAGCCACTCTGCTTGACAACTTCTCTGCCTTTCTCTGGAGTCATTCCCTCCATCTCCTTTTTGGCTTAAGCCCAAAAATATGATATGGCCTTATCTTTATTTTTCTAGGGTGAGTTCTTTGACTCGCATTTTGATTTCTTCTCCTTTAATTTTGAAAACAAAGTCTGTGAACTCTCTAGTAGCCACAGTTTATCATCTGCCATAAATTTATCACTGGTCAAGACACACATCACCTGAGAATTGATATGAAGTTTCAAAACTTATAAATATTTTTCCTTCAGGGGCATCGTCTATCTCAACCCAGGGAGGAGGGTTTACAAGGTTCCTTATTTTTGGCAACTACACTGAATCATCATTACTTAAGGGATAACTAAGAGCTGGTGAAGGAAGAGGTAGGTGACATGATGAAAATGTGTAACACACCTTGGCCTCTCCAGCTTGATAATTTGTTTTGATATAGAAAGGGAAAATGTTGATAGGGTCAAATAACTCCTTGGAAACTTAGGCACATTGACAACCAATTTTTTCTCTTTATGCAATATCACCCTAATCTTATAAGTCGGGTCTTCAATTTCCATGTATGCTCCTTTATATGAGAGGATTTCCCTCTTCCTCTTTTCTTCAGCAACTTGAGTTCTTACCCACCTCTTTCCTCCTAGCCACCTTAGCCTCAACATTACGATTTCTTATCAAATCCTTACTTCGATGGTGTTTGAAAAAACAAATGATCTGAAAACACGTGATAGAAACATAGGAGCAGCAGAAAAAGACAAACACAAAAGTTTCTATTAATCAAAATGATAAATTACATCAGTTTGAGCTGAGACTATTAGAATAAAACTTGGTACATTCAAAGCTAAACTTACAGCTCTACCGAGCTGGACTCTGCTGGGAGAGAGTGAATAACAAAATACAAAACCATACAATATACATGCATCTACGGTTGAGCGCCAAAACTAATTTGAAATTCAAAACTGGGCGCCAACATCTGGAAAATTCGTGATAATAAATGCTTCAACTACTATTTGACATCTCTAGCGCGTGCGGTTAACCCGACTAGAGAACCAACCCGACATTATACAGATGGAGTCACAAATTACATCTGACGCACCCCCTTAATTTTTGACTCCATGAATGTTACTGCATTTACAGATTCTTTTCTTCTTTCCTAATACTTCAGCATCTTTGAATTTCAAGTTCTAGGAAATCCCATATAGCTGTTGGGATGCACTAGGATGATTTTGCTGTAAGAGCTTCTGTATCTGCAGGGTAAACATGATTGGTTCACCTTCTGTCTCTGCAGGGTAAGAACATGACTGGTTCACCCTTTGTTTCTGCAAAGTAAGAACACGACTGCTTCACCCAAAAACTCAATTTCCTCAAGTCAATACTTTCTCAGAAGCCTTTCTGCAAGACAAAGAAATCCTTCTATTTTCTTAGCACTTCCCATAGAGACACACTACGGGTGCTGGCCTCAAACATGCCAATACGAATATAGAATACTGCGACATTCAATCACATTAATACTTTATCCATTAAAAGCTTCACTTAACATTTCACAATTTTAGGAAACTATCCTCCTCTCAACTTTTATCTACAAACTTTAAAACTGCTCTTTCACACAATTTTGATTCTCTCAACCTAAACACATACCCATGTAACTTCCTAAAACTTTATATAACCTTCGAACTGCTAAGAACTTTCCTAATGAAAATTTCACTTTTTAAAGACTATTAGCAAATAACACAAGTATCCTTGAATGCTCCTTGAGAGCAGACTCTTCATGCACACAACAATTCTTCAAAAAAAATGTGATTTCCCTTTATACATTTGCCCCTGAAAAAGACAAGACCATTGATCTCTTCTTGAACGACATCATCTAGAATCTTCTTTGGCTGACAAGGTTATTCTTTCAACATTTGCTGCTTTATCTCTCACGCAATGACTTCGCTTAGCTACCTTGATCTTCTATAGCAGCTATCTGGCCATGACTGGTGACTTCAGAGTAACCCTGAATATGAAGCAACCCTTGTCTTCAACAATTTCTGGCTACCTTCAACTGCTGCGGCAGGGTTTTCTTGGCACTTCGTGACATCTTTCTACCTCATTTTGTTGGCCTTAAAACTTTACTTTGGTTGCAGACCTCCTATGGAGTAGTGGTGCCATTAATAGCCCCTGCTGTAATTTTTCTACACCACTTCCAAATCTATTCGTGGAGTAGTGGTGCCATTAATAGCCCCTGCTGTAATTTTTCTACACCACTTCCAAATCTATTCGATCTTCTTTATTTTTTTTAATGATCTCCTTATTTTGATTGAGACTTACAAACCCACCATCTATCTGTTTCCATCTCCTCCTTTCACTTTACTGGACTGTGCTGGTAAGTTCCTCTTGGTCACGTTTATCTTCCTTTGATAGCAATAGCAGGGTAAAACCATCTTCTAACTGTCAGCTTCAAACATATTTATCTCTGGTATCTTTTGCTTTGGGCAGCTACTTTTAGGGCTGCAATCTTCTTCGTTTTTCTCCTTATAATGGCTTGAACCAAGCCTTCAACTACTGTAAACTTCTTTCCAAATATCTTCTTTCAGAATGCTGTCTGGATTTTTTCCCAGCTACAACAGCTGCAATGATGGCCCATAATCTACAACATAGTTTGCTAACTCTCCGAGTACTTCCCTGCCGAGTACTCTCTATTTTTTTGTTGGGCGAGTACTCACAAGTTTAACTCTCACGATTTTATAGACACAAAAAACCATGGGTAAAGATGTTGATGCAGGCAAAATGCTGGTTAAAATGTGTTAGGCTAATTCCCAAACTCTTGAGCATGGCGTAGCCTATTGTATGGCTTAAGCAATTGAGTGATTATGTCGTAGGCTAATTCCTTCTTTTCTCCATTAGAAGTGTTGACCATTCTTCTACAGATAGATAGGATTTATTGATCTTTTGCCTTTTAGCTTTATAGAAATTACCCTAGGCTATTGTGCACAATTGATTGCTTTTACTATAAATTGAAATTCAATTAAAGTACAAACTCTAATTATGAAATGATTCCCCTAAAGTCAAGCTATCAATTACCAAGAATGCCATCCATTTTATTTTGGAGAGAAGGAAAAAGGAGTTACTGCATTTAGAATAAAAGAAAGCAAAGTCTACCATAACTTTCATTTTGAAGGTAATGTTCTTGAAGAAGTTAAGGAGTACAAATATCTTGGATTTGACTTCAATAACACGTTAATTTGAGAAGGCTGTAGAAAAAAAGAGAATATTGGGTAGGTGGAAAGCATTATATACTTTTCAAAACAAATGTAGAGAGGTTGAATTTTGGGATTGGAATACTATCTAGGTTCTTTTTAATCTTTTAGTGCTTCCATTTGTACTTTAAGTATGTGAATTGGGGGCAGTAGCACTTCTATTTCAAAGTGGGAACAAATTGAGAGAATTAAAAAGCCACTTGATCACAAGCAAGTTTAAGCTTAAAAGTTTGATTAATTATGATATTTTATTGAGTGAAGTAGGGGCAGTCCCCATTGATGCAATTGCTATGATACATTTCATAGGTTTTTAAAAAGAATTGAAAACATGGAAACAAGTAGATGACCAAATGTTGTTTTCAATGATAGTTTGAGCAAAATAAAGAAGACTCGGATGAGATAAAACAATAGATGGATGAGCAAGTGGAATATATATTTGAATGCGTGCCCCATAGGAAAAAAAGAGATAAAAGCTTTTGTACTAGATAAATTTAGCAAACATTTTTGAGGTAAAGTGCTTGGGAAAAAAATAAAGTATTATATTGAGAAGTTCAATCCTACTTGTGATCTTTCTCAAAAAACATACATAAAAGCTTGTATTCCGTGGAAACTAACTCTCATCAGCTTTGATGTAAAACTGGGAGGTGGAAACGACTGAAATTTTTTTGGGAAGAAAAGGTGCGCGTCCTTTTCATTTTGGGGGCAATTGAATCTAAAAGACACTTCATTCTAGATTGTGATGCTAATGTCTTGATTGATGGGTCATGGTATAATCTTTTTAGTGAGGGGTCTGTTGAGAAATTGGGGGAGCTCATCATTGTCCTACATAGAAAAAGAACGGAACTACTTAAGACTAAATTTGCAAGAACCGAACTACTTAAGACTAAATTTGCAAGATTGACTGTCCCATAGATTGCTTATATTTAGCTTCGTAAATGTTAAAAATTCTTCATCTACTACTAGAGAATCTTAGAAGCCTTTTTTTTAACTTCAGCAATCATACAAAGCTCCAAAATAGTTGAAAAATTTGATTGATATTAACTAGCATAACCATTAAATGCTGTATGTGCAGAAACACATCATCTTTTAGTGAGCCGTTTATCTGTTTGAATATTAGCTATAGATCTGATTGAATCTACAGTGATCATGAGAATTCAAATTTCTTTGAGCAAAGAGAAATACCTTTTCCACATCAACTAGTCTTTGTCATGTGTCACCATTTTGCTGTCTCGTTGGGATCGTCAAAAAGGTATTCGGACGGAGGAAGCTTCCAGTGACAAGTATTGACTTTGAAATCCTGAGCCACATAGGATTTTTTGCAGTCTTGCGGGAACCTTTGAAGTGTTTTCATGCGTTAACAACTCGTGGAAAAAGTGATGACGAGGAGACCGTTTCTTTACCGCAATCTTATGGGAACGTTTGAAGTGCTCCAACAAAAAAACATCTTCTCATGAAAAGCATTTACCTCAAAATTTTGGCCATGCAAGATGCTTTGTCACTCCTCGGAGACTGTTAAAAAGATCCCACTAAGCAAGAAGTCCCAACAATGTCTAGATTGTCATGAATTTTTTTGCCATGTCATCTTTTTTTAAGCTTCGCATGAACTATTGAGCACTTCCATGAAGGAACATAATCCACTTAAAACATCACCATGAAACCTTAATTTCATCACCAATTTGTGGATCTTTAGAAGAGTTTTTGTGAATGAATGAAGGAAGGAAGGAGTTTTAATGACGTTTATGAGACCAATGGTCTAAGGGACCAAGAGAAAATCAATTAATCTGCATGCTGAATCTTCTCCATGCTGATCCTTCTATTGTGGATTCGAAGTAAGAAAGTTTCCATTTTGTCTAATCTCGCCTCTTCAAAAAGTTCATTCTGATTGTTCATCTTTAAGTTGTCTTTGTATTGATTGTGGATATCTTCATATGTTGTACATTCTTTGATAAAATACCATTCTGTTTCCACCACCCCTTTGCTGCAAAACTTACAAGTTCTTTCCTCCTACACCTCTTTGGGTACTGTCCATCTGCTAGTTTCACATCTCAAATGATGCGAGTTGGTCCTTAGTTGAGCAACTGGAATTTTGGCCTTTCCTTTAATTGTGGATCTAAATAGTCTTTATCACAATGCTCCCACATGTGATTAAATTCTTTGACATAATAATCTTTTTTTCTTCTTTGTTGTTTTGTCCACACGACATTTTTGAATTTTTCTAACACCCACTTTTTAATCTCTGCATTAGTGTTTGGGTACTCATAAATATTTATGTTCCATTTGTCCAACCACTTGCTGTTTTGTTTCTTCCATGTTATTTTTGAAGTTCTAACTCCTCTTCAACCACCATCTTAGGCCAACGATGCTTATCCATATTTCCAACTTTTTTTTAGTAACTTAGCAAACGATTGATCGTTGGGGCCTCGACCGGGAACATACTAGCCTTCGCTAAGAGAATCTCGTAAGGAACCATTGACTTGACCTTGAGGTTACTAGTGATAAGATGTTTTTGAATTCTTTCTATTTGTCACCATTTGTGATTTGACATGTCACTCCCCCCAAATCTTATATTCGTAAAGAATAACTGGAACCACCAATAGACGAAAGAGAGTCATCTTAGTCTTCCAATCTCACAACTCAACCTTCCCGCACCTATTATGGAGAAGGTAAGAGGCTTTCCATCTCCCTGGATTCTTTTTGATCTGCATCTCTCCCAACTTAGTCTATAGTGGAAATCAATTCCCATATATTTGTACTCATCCACAATCTTTAAAGAGCTGCCATCAAATATAAAAAGTATTCTACTTCTTTTTCATTTTCAAAGAAAAGATCATGACTTTTATCTTAGTGGTATTAACTTTCATCCCTACTTCTTAGCAAAACAACACCAAATTTTTCAAATGTTCTCTCAAACATTGACAAGATTGAAGGAATAATATCCTGTAAAATTTTCCAGCACTTAAATCCTAGGGAACATCAACTTTGAAACTTCATGGGAACCTATGGAATTCTTGAGTGAAGGAAGATCTTCTCACATAGAATACACTTTTGGAAATGTAGACTCTTCACAACTTCAAAAGAACCACTAAAGAGTTTCCACAAAGGAAGAAATCCCAGTGAAATCTAGTGACTAGGATTTAGGGTTTATCCACCAGACTACTTAAGAAGACCACTCAAAGCTCTTATAATGCACATGAGTAATCATGAACACTTAAGGGTTTGTTTGTTTGGTGGAATTAAATAACATTAGAATTGTCAAATTCCAGTATTTGACAATTCTGGAAGTTTTAAATCCAGAAAATGGTTTTTGGAATATGGCTGGAACCGTTTGGTTCACCTAGAACTCACCTAGAATTCATAATGAGAAGATGGAAAATGTTGTTTGCATAGGATTTCAAAATATTATAAATTTTGCTTTACCCCCAATTCCCAATTGGAATTGATTTTCCAATTCCACCTATTTAGATGGAAGATTCAAATGCTAGTTTTGTGGGTAAATGGGAATTAACAAATCCCTATTCCAGTTTCATGTTTTGAACACAAACATCGAAAATGTCAATTCTGAGATTTGACAATCCCAATTCTAGTCTAATTCTAACAAACAAACGGGCCAGGGCTAACTTACTTTTATAAAGGCTATATACAAACTTCAATCACTAACATTAGACTTTGGTGACATGAAGCTTTTTTCATCAGTAAAGGGCGTATCATATTAGGTGTACCATATTGTATTGATAATAAAAAGGTTTTCTGTTGTTGGGTGTGGTTTTTCCACTATTTTATATATTATTGGTTCCATCCTTATATCACCTTGTATACAAAAGAAAATGCTCCACTATAAAATTCCTTACCTTCTACATACAAAAATATACAATTACTAAATCTTTCGAGAGTCATTGACTATTATGTTCTACAAACTTTACATATCAAAAGTGTCCAAAAAAGCATATTGAATTTAATATAATTTTGCTGTCTTCTCCCGCTTTGCCTCCCATTGGTTGTTCTTTGTAAACTCCGCTTCCTTGTTTTCTTCATTTCTTACGTGGAGGCTCTTGCTTGTCACTTCTCCCATTCCCGCATATATTCCTTGATGAACTGCTGTCCCTATTGGGCTTGTTCTCTTCTTTCTTCCTTGTTTTTTTAGTACTCCCAAGCAGAAAAGGATGAACTCAACAACATGAAGCCATTACATTCTCTTTCCTTGAATTCCTCACATAGGTTGGAGATGGAAATGAAGGCTTCTAGTCCATGGCACCATTCTTCTTTGATAAAATTAGATTCATTATCTTCCTAGTACCTTCCTTCCCACCCAGTTCCAAGCTCCATGCAAGAAACATGGAGGCCATATCAATTTGTTCGTTCTATACTTGTATTCTATTGTCATATACTCTTCTTTGAGCAACATTTTCACCTGTTAGAAAATATTGGTTCGTCCATTGTGAAAAATCTTCCTCAGGTGATCATTCATTTGTGATTTTGCCACAAAATGCTAATTGTTGTTTCTTGGCTCTCTATAGATAAGAAAATTTACTCTCCTTCGTCAACAACTTCGAATTGCAATGCTTTCCACTTCGAGCTGTTTTATCACCGCCTTTCCAACCCAAAAGAGAAATGGATTTGTCTATACTATGATCCATTTGAAAAGGTTTCACGTGCCTCATTTTTCTCGAACTTTCCATTTCAATTATTGCAGGGGATTTAAGTGATCTTTACCCCTCTCCACATACCATTCCTCATCCCAACTTACTGCCCTGAAAATCTTCTAATATTTCCTCATCATTTCTTTTTAATAAATTCAAGGTTCACTTTGAAACCGCATCTATTGCCACATTGCTAGCATGTGGTGTATGTGAAATTTTAAAATCTTTGAACTTTATTATATTTTTCCTTATCAATTTAATAAAATTCTTAAGCTTCCAATCTTGACCCCCTCATTGATTACAAGGCATTTACAATTGTTTGTGAATCTCTTTCTAAATGCAATCTTGCCGTTTTCACTCTTCTCACTTAGTTTACATGAAGCAAAACTACCTTTGTTTCTATTGTATTGTTTGTTTCATTTTGAGTTTTGAGCTCCTAGAGAAAGAACATTTTTGTTCTAACCTTGAGCCACACACTATACTTTGGATGGCCTTTAGAAGCTCCATCAAAGTTTACTTTGATCCATTTTTCCTTTGGATCTACCCACTCCACACTCTTTTAAAAATAAATGAGATGGATGAACCAACAGGGAGAATTTTGAGAGGAGGCCAGTGTTGTTGTAGCTTATGATATAATTTATAAAAAGGGAATTAGGTTGGGTTCTCTCTCATAGCAACTGCATTTACTAACTCTGATACAACATTTTCATTGTGAATGAGAATCAATTCTATATTATCTTCCTTCCCCTAGAAAATTCTATAGTTCCTTTCCTTCAATATCTCCTATACTAGTGCTAAAGGATATATATACCAAATGCTAGATAAAGTTGATTTTCTTGTAATCAATCCCTAATCTTAGAACATATCCTTTAAGTATGCTGGATAGGGTGTTTACAATCCTAATTTTTGCATTGCAAATTGCCAAAAATTATCTTCCATTTTGCATGATAGAAGCAAGTGATAAATGTCCCCTCATTTGATTTGCACATCATGCATGGAGATGGCCCCAAAAAGCCAATTCTTTTGAGTATTTTCAATTGAGAATCCAACTTCTGATTTCCAATCAAGCAAAGGAGCCTACTTTTGGAAAATAATATTTATTCTAGCATCATCATTGTCCCAGGCTAATTCTAAAAGTTTGTAATCAATTTCTACTGAATATCTTCCTTATTTCAACTCTCACATACCAATTAAACTTTCCGACCCATAAATATCACATGTTTAACAATCTCTTTAGATGAATCTTGTATCTCTATTGACATGTTTATATCTTCAATTGATCTCCATTTCTAATGTTTGATACCATTTTTCTCTTATTTGACTAAAAAAAATGATACTGTACTGGCCCTAGTTTGCTTCTACGATTTGTTTCAAAGCTTACATCCTCTCATAATTTTTTAAAGCATCATGACCTTTCCAAGAGTCATCCCAAAACTTCACCATTTTACCATTGTCTAGTTGCCATGTCAGATTATTTGTGATGACTTGTCTGTAGAAAATCAAGAAGTTCCAAATTGTTGCCCCTTTGGCAGATTTTTAAGGGTTAAAATACACTCCCTTTAGGGATCATCAAGGTACTTTTTATTGAGGATTTTTACCTATTTTTGGTCTAGTATTTTGTACATATGCCAAATTAGTTTGGCTTCCATTGCTTTGTTCATAAGGTTCCATTATCCAAGACTAGTACCTCTAGCCCCTTTTGGGTGAAATTTTTTATTTCAAGCCAACATAGGGATTTGGTCTTGATCTTGGTTGCTATTCCAAAAAAACTTCCTCATTCTTGGCTCAATAATGGTTAAGGTTTTTGTTGGAAATTTCAAACACATCATGATTTAAATGGGAATCACAAAAATAACAAATTTCAACATAAGAATGTGCTCCATCGAAGTCAACCATTTACTCTTGTAGCCTTCTAATTTTTACATACAACTATTCACAAATTTGTTCTAAAGATTGGAGCGACGAGCTTTAGAGAAAAAGAGAATTCCAAAAATCAACTAAGGAGATTTCTAGGTTTAGAATTTTTGCTATTTCTCATTGTTTGCCTAGTTTTGTATTAAAGATTTTTTTTATTGTATGCCAATTCACCTTCTGTCCAAATACAATTCAATACTTGTCAAAGTCATCTTGATATAATGAGCTTCTTCAAAATTCAATTCCACTAGTAGTAACGTGAGATGAGAAAATTGCTAATATGTGTTTGCGTCCATGTTTGGAGCTATCTTGACACCTTTCTAGTGTCCAATCTGTCTTATTTTTTAGATTTATCTTCTAAGAACTTATACCATTATAATAAATAAGAACAAGGACAAAGGTTCCCTTGTATTAAACCTCTTAAAGACTCAAACACCTCATGTACTACGATTCACTAAGATAATAAATTTGTGTACAAATACAACTAGATCTCTTTCTAGGTCCTTGGTGTCGTAGACAAGCTTTGTCAAGCACCGGCTTGCACTAAATTGCCAAAAACATCATGTACAAACAAATTATAAACCTTCTCTAAAATCCTCTAAGGGGTTCATGACTCTTATATGTTTGCAACACAACTATAATGGAGTTAAATGGACACTTTATGCTCCTGAAATCCTCTCCAAATTGAGATACATTTTTAGGATTAAAAAGAGTACATGTATAGAAGAGTGGTGCCTTCTTTCACCAAAAGGGTGCTTTTTTCACTATAAGGATTCTTTTTCACTAGAAAGGTGCTTTTGTTGACCAAAAAGTTCTTTCATTTAGGGCAAACATACACTTTTGAAAGTACAACCAACTCAGTGTAAACTACCCAAACTTAATCCTAACACACTCAACACTCAAGTACATCCTAAAAGAATAGATGGAAACACATTAAGACATTTTCCAAGAGTTCTCAAATGGTCCAAAATGGACCCAGAAGGGCTTAAACACACTTAAATCCTACCTAAATCCTACCTGGATTCACTCAGATTTTTATAACATTAAGAGGGAATGAAAAAACCTCAAGATACCACATGAAACCATGAGACAACATCAATCTTCATTTTAAGAACCAAACCAAGTGTTCCTAAACATGAATCCATGATACATCATATTCTCATGAATATTGAAATATCGAATGTGCCTAGTTCCAACACCAACACACAAACCAATACAAAAGATATATCATTACTATTAATTACATCAATCTCCACATTGAACTATCATTGATATAATTACAATGACACAAATCTTACATCAATATCCCCATTGAGTTATCATAGATATAATTATAATGACTCAAAACATGAAATGAAAAAATATATTCTTACATACATCATAGCATGAAATAAAGAATATGAAGAATGCACTCTCAAAATTGATCCACAAATCCAAGTTCATCGGTTCCCAGTGGTTTTCAATGATTTTCCACTCAACCATTTGGAACCCATAGATCCACTCTATTGTGCTTGTGGAGATAGTCACATGGTCCAAAAACTCAATAAGTGGAGATAGTCACATGGCCCAAAAACCCAATAAATGAAGGCACAAAAGGGTATTTCCAACATATGATCCAAATAAAGAAATGAAATGATGGAATACATGGTTGTTATGCCCCCAAATAAATATCAAGATCTACCACAAAGTCAGATAGACCTAGATCCATTTGAATTTCACATTAGCACCATCCAAATGGATTTTTTCAAAGTTAAAAATATGGAAAAAATTAATGTCACTGCTCAAGGTGGAGAGAGAAAAATAAGTTGGAGATATAAATAGAAAAGTTATATGTAGACATGGAAAATGAGAAAGAAAAGAGGAAAGCAATAGATAACAAGAGCAGTGAATTATAAAAAAGGATAAAAAATTCTACCTCGACATCTGCAATTATAGAGAACGAACAAATGATAGTAGAATTGAATGAAGTGAAGTAAATCCTACCTAAATCCTACCTGGATTCACTTAGATTCCTTCAAATCCACCTGATAACACTAAGAGGGAATGGAAAACCCTCAAGATACCACATGAAACCATTAGACAACATCAATCTTAATTTTAAGAACCAAACCAAGTGTTCCTAAACATGAATCCAAGATACATCATATTCTCATTAATATTAAAATAATGAATGTGCCTAGTTCCAACACCAACACACAAACTGATACAAAAGTATATAATTTCTATCAATTACATCAATCTCCCCAATGATTTATCATTGATATAATTATAATGACACAAAGCTTATATCAATCTCCCCATTGAGTTATCATTGATATAATTACAATGACACAAAGCTTGAAAAAAAATAAATTCTTACATACATCAAAGCATGAAATGAAGAATAAGAAGGCATAAGAGAAGAGGATAAGAGACACACTCTCGAAACTGATCCATAAATCCAAGTTCATTGGTCCCTAGTGGTTTTCAATGCCACTCAACCATGTGGAACCCATAGATCCACTCTACTGTGCTTGTGGAGATAGTCACATGGCCCAAAAAATCAATAAATGAAGGCACAAAAGGGTATTTCCAACATATGATCCAAACAAAGAAGTGATGGAATACATGGTTGTTATGCCCCCAAATAAAAATCAAGATCTACCACAGAGTCAGATAGATATATCCCTTTGAATTTCACATTAGCACCATCCAAATGGATTTTTTCAAAGTTAAAAATGTAGAAAAAATTAATGTGTCAAAAAAGATCAATAAAGTGGTCTACATATCACTGCTTAAGGTGGAGAGAGAAAAATAAGCTGGAGAGATAAATAGAAAAGTTATAGAAAGACATGGAAAATGAGAAAGAAAAGAAAAAAATAGTAGATAACAAGAGCAGTGAATTACAAAAAAGGATAAAAAATTCTACCTCTACATCTACAATTATAGAGAACGAACAAATGATAGTAGAATTGAATGAAGTGAAGTAAAGATTGACTAAAAGCAACAAAGAGTTTGAAAAGGAAGGAGCATCTTCAACACAATTATACAAAAGACTAGAAAATGCTACTGCCTCAACAAGAATTTACAAAACCAATTTGACCATCAGATGGAAAGGGAAAAAAATGGAAAAAAGAAGGGGAAGACAAAAAATGTGTTGAAAGACTGTCACAAGAGCTGCAGAAGGAAAACAATAAAATTAAAACTTCTCAGGGCAAATTGAACGAAACTACTAAAAATACAATGAGGTTTATAAAACAAAAAACTTGAGGAAAAGTAATGGAGAGGAATGACCATTTCTCTAAGTGGTTTGAATTTAATGAAATTCTGAGAGTACAATATGTGAAGCTCAATGAATACATTTCTCAGAATAGAGAGGTTTGTTCAAGAAACCAAAATGCAAATTTTTTTGTTGCAAACAATCTACAATGCTAGTGACAACTATTTGGCATCCAAGGGAATTCACAATCGCATTGATGCCTCTGTAAGGGCATCATCTATCATTCAAAAAAGTGTTAAACTATGAAAAAGCATAGGAATGTATGGGCAAGGCTAAAAAAAAGGTGAAGAAGCATGGAAATGCACAAAAATTGATAGATCTCAATTTTTCAAAGAGTGTTGATGAAAAAAATTAATACATTGGAAATGATGCTTTCAAAATGAAGATGGAGGAGAAAATGAAGTCTGATGTAGACCAATCTCCCAAGGACCCAAGTGATGCAATATTTTTGGATTACATGGAACCATTGATAACCTTGAATGCAATATTGGATGAATCATTGGTGTCAAGTTCCTCTTCCAAATATGAATTGCTGACAAATTTGGAGGTCACTTACCTTATATTATAATAAATTGGACTTCCATCAGATGGAGAGTGGAGCACCCTACAAAAACTGACACAATGATTTCATAATATGTATTGTATACTTTGAATTCCTAAATTCTTTCAGGTTTTTATCTTTTCTCTATTTGTAATTTCAAGATCATTTGCAAAGGGTTCTAAAATTTTGTATTGACTCTTGAGGGTAGATAAAATAGATATTCTTTTGCATATTGAATCACACAAAGTTGTGTATTGAATGAATCATTGAATTGTATGGCTATATTTTGAAAGAATCAAGAGAAATCTCACCATGGATAAATAAACATATTACATTGTTTCCTATTTTCTTCTTTTATGATTTTATGTATGCTTAGGGACCTAAAGAAAGAGGAGGAAAATGCTTCTAATAAGAAAATACTATCTGAAGTATGTGTAAAAATAGTAAGGCATATAATTGAAAATATTTGACAAGAAATAATCTAAATTTAATTTTAATTTTTAAAGGATTATGAGAAATGTTATTTGGGTGGGGTTTTGTGTAATTGGATTATATTTTAGTTTTCCATATGTAATGACAACTTCTTGTAAAATATACAACATATTCACTTTCAGTTCCAAGTAATGAGAAGTAGAAAAAATAAAATTTATGCCAATGGAATTATAATTAATAAATGTATGTATGTATATATATACATTTATGTAACATGTTGTCAAACAAAAAATTGCATCTCCAATTACAAATGGAGATTTTTCTTTGTAAGTTTGTTCCAAATCCTCTCTAGACTTTAGGCCTAAGAAATCGATTGACTTTTGTCATATGATAATTATTAAAGTCATCAACCACAATCTGCACCTGATTCATAGCAATGAATCCAATTTCTTCTTCACCTAATTCATCATATGAAACTCCATCTCCAGCATAGTAACATTCCTTAGAGTACTTAGGCTTGTAATCCTTTTTGAATTTTCTAGCTCTAGTAGGACACTTAGATGCAAAGTGACCAATATTATTGCATGAAAATCACTTAAATGGCAATTGACCTTCATATTTACCTTTTCCTTTCTTTTCTCTTTTTGCAATCATAGCAATGAAATCATCTAGAGTTTTGTCTTCATCATCATCATCAAAATTACCAGAAGTATTTGCAGATTTCTTACCATGAACTGTTGCTTTGAAGGCTGTCTCACTTTTAGGTTCTGTCTTCAATCTTGAAATCTCAAAAGCTGAGATTTTGCTGATCAAGGTTTCTCTCTTGAAATTTGATGTAAGCTGCATGGTCTCATCAAGGATGTTGATCTTGCTTTCATATTCAGGAGTGAGAGTAGTCATTAACTTGTCCATAATGTCCTCCTCTGAAATCTCTCCACCATTGTTTCTAATTCCAGCAACTGCTTCATTTATCCTTTGATTGTAAGCTCTGATATTTTCAAAAGGTAGCATCTCTAATGTATTGTATCTTTTCTTCCATGTCTTTCTGTGCACATCCTTTTCTTGTTTGTCTCCTTCAAATATGTCTTCTAGGTGCTTCCATATTTTGTGGGATGTATCTACCTTTTTTATTTCTGAAAACTCACCATCAGATAGAGTGCTAATAAGAGCTTCTTTAGCTATAGAATTATGATGAAACAATTCCTTTTTCTTATCAGTAGCATCATCCTTTGCAAGGTCTTCCAAGGAAGGGATCTTGACTGCTTTGATAGTTACATCAAAAACTTCAAAAGCAATGCACTGCAAATGGGTCACCATCTTGTTCTTCCAATCAAGATAATTCTCTCCATCAAACTTAGGACTTTCTTTCCTGAAGTATGCCATCTGATCAACCTCAAGTTGTTAAACTTTCTCTCCGAGGTACTTGGCTCTAATACCAATTGTTAGGAATAGTCCCAAGAGATAACTGAGAGGGGGGGTGAATTAGTTATCTACAAGATTCAATTCTTTATCCAATTAAGTATACTTCAACATAAAGCATAAACACAATGAAAGAACACATCAACACAACACCAATATTTTGGTTACGGGGAAACCCAAATAGGTAAAAACCCCAGTGGGAATTGACACCACTAATATTCTGTACTAGTGTATTATGATCCTTGTTAGAAGATCCTTAACCCTATTAGGAGTTGCTTTACAATGCTTTAAGTACAGTAGACCTAGTCAAGGGTCAGACCCTGTTAGGAGTCTTTTACAATTGTCCCTGTTAGGGGAGAGGAAGCACTATTTGAGAGCTCATTGCTCAAAGGGGCGAAGGCTACAACCTTCTGAATAACATATACACACTATATCTGGATCTTGGTGAACTGCGCTTAGACCTGCTATCTGAATCAGTTTCAATGAATAGCACAAACACTTTACTTGGTCACATAGACCTTCCTCTGATGGCTCAACACTTCACACACTCTGCTTTGCTCTGCTTAATCAACTATGAACCACACTCAAGCAATCACAAATGACTACCTATAAATATCTTTCCTCTAAATGATATAATCAAGTTGGCCTGTTAGAACCTCCTTGAAATCATATTAGAGAAACCATAACAAACTTTGATAAACATTCTGTTGGCTCTACTATGCACGCAACACATTATGGTACCTGTCCAATAAGATAATTGTAGACGCATGCTACACACTGTCAGCTCTACCAAAACAACTAGATCTTTCTCCTCAAGCTAAATTACTTCATGTGCTCTTAACTGAACATCAATAACTCTCCTCTAAGCTTAAATCCAAGGGCGCATACCCACAGGATAGGCGCAACTCCAGAACCAATAAAATCTCTGTCGGCTCTTCTGAATAAACACATGAAACTGCTACTGGTGAATAGCGACTGCATAACTGAACACTTATACTGATTATCAGACTATGCGTCCATGACTAAAACATCACTGACATGTCTTCAACATATATCCAAGCGCGCAAGGCTCCATGATAACTGTACGGACAACCATACACAGAACACTGTCTGTTACTCTATCAAGAACACTGTTGACACAAGCTGCTATATAATTGTCTGTACTAACAGTTAACCTCTGCGCCCATGATATCATGCTGATATCATGTCCATGCTACATATACTGAAAGCTTATTGCATAAGACTTCCACACATGCTACTTTCCATATGTTGTCATCAATGACAAACATATAGTTAGTACTGGCCTGCTAGCAAATCTCCAACATATATATATATATATATATATATATATATATATATATATATATATATATATATATATATATATATATATGCGTGCATGTGCGTGTGCGTGTATATGTGTACATACATGTAACAAATCAATTGATCATGAAATAAATGTGCACTACATATGTATACACACAAACATGTATGCTTATATATCCACACATATACATGTATATATATACATACATGTGTATGTATATATTGATATGTATGTACACACACACATATATGTCAATATGTATACATTGTATGTATATATACATGTGCATATACGTGCATTTGCGTATACATGCACATATATATGCATACATATACGTACACATATACATATGCATATATGTATATATGTATATATGTATACATCATGTGTGCACATATATACATGCATATACATCTATATACATGCACATATATACACATGTACACATATACATGTATATACACATACACACATATATGTGTGTGTGCATATATATACATATATATATATATACACATGTATACATGTCTATATATATGTATACATGTATACACACACACACACACACACATATATATATATACATGTATATACACACATATACATGTATATATATGATATATATACATATACATGTATACACACACATATACATGCTTATATACATACACATACATGCATATATATATATATATATATATATATATATATATATATATATATATATATATATATATATATATATATATATATATATATATATATATATTAAAAATAATAAATAATGCATATAAAAAATGAAAATATCTCAAAAAATGATGGTTGACAATCGGAAGCCCCACAAGTTTCAACCTCGCAGAAACTATGAAAGTGACAGTTTTGGCGGGGTTAAAAAACCCACCAAATTTCATGTTACATAACTTTTGATCGAAAGTACTTACTTTCAATCGAAAGTAAGCAAGTACTTTCGATTGAAAGTAACTTCCGATCGAAAATATGGAGTTTCTGTACTTTTGATTGGAAGTTCATTAGTTGCGATCGAAAGTAGAGGCTACTTTCTATCAAAAGTATGATGGGTAATTTTCGTCAATTGCACTTTTTGGGACGAATTCTTTCCTCCAAAAAAGTGTAGCCCACTATTGTGGGTTCACCCTACAGTAAATTTAAAACAAAAAAATGGCTAAAGATTATCTTGAACAAAGAAGTGCACATTTATGCCCTAGCACCCCCACAATACTACAAAAATGAGAGGCTCATTTTACTTAAGCAAACGAAATTGGAGATGGCATTCCAAACTAATTTGAACTTGTTCCAAAATATTCCTTCAAAGGATTATGTAATATGAGTATATTTTTTATCGTATGGAATATTTTATACACAAAAAATAAAATTTTAATACCCATATTTTAAATCACTTTATAT
Organism: Chamaecyparis obtusa; assembly: GCA_027943335.1. Taxonomy (NCBI): domain Eukaryota; kingdom Viridiplantae; phylum Streptophyta; class Pinopsida; order Cupressales; family Cupressaceae; genus Chamaecyparis; species Chamaecyparis obtusa. The sequence goes on from BSBK01005999.1 coordinate 310,789, forward strand.
ACAAAAATGATAAATTAAATTATATCTTTTATGCACAAATAAATTATAGTATCTTATATATAGTTGTCTATCGGCGTAGCCCTTGCATCTCCTTCTGATGCAAGTGCTAGTTTAGTCTTAGTTAAGAGTTATACTCAATTTAGTCAAAGTTTTATGATTATGTTAATCGTTAGTTTCTATTTGAAAAGATTTAATGGTGGGATAACCAAATGTTTAAATGATACATTTTGATTTTATTTACCATGTGAGTGTTTTTGAATTAGTAGTTATTGTTGTATTCATTATTTAGAATACTTAATATAAATTTGTAAATTGATTAAGTATGAAATATAATTGCTTCTAATTTGTAAAATATTTTTAATAAAATTAGAGATTTATTATAGTATATGAAATTTAAGATTTTGACATTTATTATTAATAATTACCAAAGATAATCATTTTATTTATTTTTGTTTTGTATCTCAATTTTAAATAAATAAGTTAAAATAGTTCATTTCTTTCATTTTAGATTATTATATATTTTATTTTCAGTGACATTTTAATAAATTATAATTTCTATTAAACCAAATTTAGTTGATTTAAAATATACATAATAATATATTATAAAATAAAAATTAGATTTGTTACATTCTTAGAATAAAAAAATATTTTTTATTAAAAATTTGTACACAATCAAAGATCCAAAAACATAAAGTAGATATTTTTATTTAATATGTATTTGCTAAAGAGGAATATTTTTTTTACTTAACAAAATGAATCATTCACAAAAATTAGTTATTGACAATGCTTGGTCTAACATTAACAAATAAAATTAAACAATCTCAATGATAGACACATGTTGGAGTGAATACCATTTCTCTAATTCTTGATTATTTGTACATAAATAAAATAAACTAACAGTAAGAACATATATTCCCTTATCACTCTTTACCTTTTTATTACTTTCTACGTAAAGCTTTTGTGCTGACATATGTTTGTTTATCCTCTGTACTAGAAATGAAGAGCAACAAAAGAATATGAGACAAGGATATTGTACAACCCGCACAAATAAAAATGTAAGTATTGTTTCACTTCAGTAGCTTTAGAAAACTAAAGGCTTCTTTTACTTAAAATCTCTTACAAAATTCTGTATCAATGTTATTTTTACATTTTCGTATCATTAATAATAAACCTACCTTCACAGTACTTTTTAGGACAAAAAAAAAGATTGCTAATGTAGTTTCCATTGAAGACCTCAATGCACACAATGATGACAATATTTTTGAAGGTGATATTGTTGTAAAATACAAAACTCAATTGGAAAAAAACAAAAAATGCAATTGAAGTCCTTCATGCTGACTTGAGTGACAAAAAAGGAGAAATGATAGTAATCCTCAACCTCACATGAATTTTTGTTCACAAGTTCGAACAAAATATTTTTCGTGGGTCAAGTATTTGAATAATAAATTTCCAAATCGCTTAAAAAATAGGCTATGACCATTGTGACTTTGAATGTATTATGTCACTTACTAAAGTGAGTACTGTTGAAACCCTATCTCAAATATGCCCTGAATATTTCTTCATACCGAACAATACAAACAAACTTCTCCTACAAACTACAGAGCAATATACAGTTGGAATAATTGGAGCAACTGTTGTTACAACAAAAAGGACACCCCTTCACTACATCTTAGACATAAAAGATGGAGAAACCGAGTATGATCATGCATAGGTGAATAATAACTACCTTCTAATTATTATAAGTTACGGATTTCATAAAATCCATTTTTTAATTTTCACAAACATATTTGACAAATAATACTCTTTCATTATAATAGATATACATACATCCAAATCTCTTGCAAAATTTTATTAGCATCAAAGAACATGTTTGGGTAAAAGATTATCCTCTAATCCTCTTCAAAAACATTGTCAAATGAAATGACACAAAAGGTTGGGCATTTCAAACATCCAGTCAAGTTACATTGGACCGCTCATAAACAAGGAAACTGTAGATCATCTACAAAAACTAATGCATTCGACATATGAGGTAAGTTTCGTTCAAATGTATCTCTATATCTCTATTACCTATTGATAGGCAATTCTTGAATTTATTTCTAAATCAATCGTATTTATCATTTTCAATGTACATTTATGTTTACTAATATTTATTCTAACTTCTCAAAAAATTTACTCATTTTTTTTAACATTATATTTATAGGTATATATGAAATTTTAAGAGTTGCAAACCTTTTCTCTATACCCTTTCAACCAACTCGTGCAAAATGCAATTGCACCACCATTACCTTTGGTGCAATAAAAAATGATGTTGACCATTATTGCAAATGTAATGAAAATACCCAATAGACATATGTCCATTCTCGTAAATGCATTTTAACAGCATACTACAAGAAAACTGTTGAATGCACTCTTTAGAACAATATGTATAATCGTTTACTCCCACAACTTGAAAATCTGACTTATGATGAGTACATCAAACATAAGACAAGGGTAATCTTCATTGTTCACGGGCTACAAATGGAAGGAAACTATACATTGAATCAAAACAATATAATAGTCAATTTGCAAGAGGATGACATACTCCTCTTGGAATCTCCATCTCAGGTATACAAATTGATTTCTCTTTCCCATTTCCAACTATAACTATAATTTATTATTCCTATTCAAATTTACTATAATAATTTTACTTTCCTTTGCAGGTTACTCAACAGTAATTCCATCTCCATGGAATGATCCCAACACATGCACCAAAACACTCTACACATCATAAAGCTGTCATTTTCAATTTGAAGACTATCTATTTAGCCCTTCTCATTTTCTTTTTTTTTATAGTGATAAAAAATAATACAATATGTAGTTAAATAGTATACTTATACTCAATAGTTTTGAGCTTATATTGATTATTTCTTACTTTCCTACAATGTACATACAATGAGAAAATTTGCTTTTGCAAGACAATATAAAAAAAATTTCTTTGTGAAAGTTCATGCACACGTGAATTAGAATGTTTCTATGTCTTTGAAATTCTGCAAACATTTATAATACTTCAAAATTTGTTCTCTCTTCATTTTGACAAATCTTTTTATTGATAGCTCCTCAAAACCGAAAACAATATTTTCTCTTTTATTTTTAGGCAATATTTAAATTGCTTATAGTCTTTGCCTATGCAATATTTAAATTGTTTATAGTATGTGCTTATGCAATATTCAAATTGTTTATTTTTTAGGCAATATTTAAATTGTTTATAAGACAATTAGGTTTACAATTACAATTATGACTACAATTATAATAAATGTTACAAAATAATTTTTGAACTTTGAACAACTACAATATCATGCATCTCAAACTACAATTGACTGATCTTATATCACTATTTGTGTTACAAACTTGTCGTTATAGTATTGTAATACAAATAGTGATATAGGATCAACCAATTGTAATTTGAGATGAATGATACTGTAGTTGTTCAAAGTTCAAAAATTATATTGTAATATTTATTATAATTGTAGTCATAATTGTAATTGTAAACCTAATTATCTTATAAACAATTTAAATATTGCCTAAACAATAAATACTTTAAATATCACATCAGCGCAAACTATAAAAAAATTTAAATATTGCATAAAAATAAAAGGAAAAATATTGTTTTCACTTTTTGAGAAGCTATCAACATAAAAATTTGTCAAAATGAAGAAAGAGCAAATTTTGAAGAATTATAAATGTTTGCAAAATTTCACGAACATAGAAACATTCTAATTCACTTGTTCATGAACTTTCATAGAGAATTTTATTTATATTGTCTTGCAAAATCAACTTTGCTTATTGTGTGTGCATTGTAGGAAAGTAAGAAGTACTATTTAACTACATATTGTATTGTTTTTATCACTATAATAAAATAAACTGAGAAGGGTTGAATATATATCCATCAAATTGAAAGTAACAACTTTATGAAATGTGAAGAGTGTTTTGGTGCATGTGCTGAGATCATTCCATGGAGATGGAATTATTGTTGAGTAACTTGCAAAAGAAGGTAAAATTATTATAGTAAATTTGAATAGGAATAATAAACGATAGTTATAATTGGAAATGAGAAAGAGAAATTAATTTGTATACATGAGATGGAGATTCCAAGAGGAGTATGTCATCCTCTTGCAAATTAACTATTATATTGTTCTAATCCAATGCGTAGTTTCCTTTCATTTGTAGCCTGCGAACAATGAAGATTACCCTTTTCTTCTATTTGATGCACTCATCATGAGTGAAGTTTTCAAATTGAGGGCGTAAATGATTAAACATATCGTTCTGAAGAGTGCATTCAACATTGTTCTTGTTGTCTTTTGTTAAAATGCATTTGAGTTAACGGGTATATGTGTATTGGGTATTTTCATTACATTTGTGATGATGACCAACATCATCTTTGATTTCACCAAAGGTAAAGGTGGTGCAATTGCATTTTGCGCAGGTTGGTTGAAAGGGTATAGATAAAGAGTTTGCAACTCTTAAAATTTCATATACCTATAAATATAATGTTAAAAAATTTATGTAAAATTTTGGATAAGTTAGAATAAATATTAGTAAACATAAATGTACAATGAAATTGATAAATATGATTAACTTGGAAATAAATTCAAGAATTGTGTATCAATAGGTAATATAGATATAGAGAGAAACATTTGAACAAAACTTACCTCATATGTCTAACACATCATTTTTTGTAGAGGATCTACATTTCCTTGTTTGTGAGCGGTACAATATAAGTTGACTTGGATGTGTGAAATGCTCATCCTTTTGTGTCATTTCATTTAACAATATTTTTGAAGATGATTAGAGGATAATCTTTTACCTGGACACGTTCTTTGATGGTAATAAAATTTTCCAAGAGATTTGGATGTATGTATAATATTTGTAATAATGAAATAGTATTATTTGTCATATATGTTTGTGGAAATTAAAAAATGGCTTTGATGAAATTTGTAACTTATAATAATTAGAAGAGGGTAGTTATTATTCACCTATGCATAATTGTATTTAGTTTCCCCATGTTTTATGTCTAAGATATAGATAAGGGGTGTCCTCTTTGTTGCAACAACAATTGCTCCAATTGTTCCAATTGCACAAAGTTTTGTAAATTGTAGGAAAAGTTTGATTGTAGTGCTTGGTATGAAGAAATGTTCAAGGAAGATTTGAGATATGGTTTCAACACTACTTGCCTCAATAAACAATACAATGCATTCAGAGTTGCCATGGTCATAGCTTGTTTTTTAAGTGATTTGGAAATTCTTAATTCAAATACTCGACCTAGGAAAAATGTTTTGTTCGAACTTGTGAACAAAAATTCATGTGAGGTTGAAGGTTATTGTTATCTCTCTTGTTTTGACAATCAAGTCAACACGTAGGACTTCAATTGCATTTTTGGTTTTGTCCAGGTGAGTTTTGTATGCTACATCAATATCACCTTCAAAAATATTGCCATCCTTGTGTGCATTGAGGTCTTCAATAGAAACTACATTAGCAATCTCCTTTTTTGTCCTAGAAAGTAGTGTGAAGGCGTGTTTATTATTAATGATATGAAAATGTGAAAATAATATTGATACAAAATTTTGTAAGAGATTTAAAGTAAAAAAAAGTCTTTAATTTTTTAAAGCTACTGAAGTAAAACAATACTTACATTTTTACTTGTCTGAGTTGTACAATATCCTTGTCTCCTTCTGTTCTTCTGTTGCTCTTTATTTCTAGTACAGAGAAACAACAAACATATGTTAGTGCAAAAGCTTTATGTAAAAGGTAATAAAAAGGTAAAGAGCAGTAAGGGAATATATGTTCTTATTGTAAGTTTATTTTCTTTATGTAAATAATCAAGAAAGAGAAATGGTATCACGGTCACTCCAATATGTGTCTATGACTGAGATTGTGTAATTTTCTTTGTTAATGTTGGACCAAACATTGTCAATAACTAATATTTGTGAGTGATTTGTTTTGTTAGGTAAAAAATGTATTCGTCTTAATCAAATACATATTAAATATAAAAAATATTTACTTTATGCTTTTGGATCTTTGATTGTGTACAAATTTGTAATAAAAATATTTTTATTTTATTTTAATAATGTAACGAAACTAGTTTTAATTTTATAATATATTAACATGTATATTTTAAATCAACTAAGTTTGATTTAATAGAAATTACAATCTCTAAAAATGCCATTGAATTTATAAAATATATTATAATCAAATATGAAAGAAAGGAACTATTTTAACTTATTTATTTGAAATTGAGATACAAAACAAAAACAAATATTTAATGAATAACAGTTAATAATTATTAATAATAAATGTCAAAATCTTAAATTTTATCTACTATTATAAATCTCTAATCACACAACAATAACTACTAATTAAAAAAGGATCACAAACAAAATAAAATCAAGACGTATCATTTAACCATCCAATTATCTCACCATTAAATCTTTTTAAATATAAACTAACGATTTCAATTTGGATTCATCTTCCTTACCCCACCTTTCATCTCTGGGTTGATTCTCTGTTTGAGGATGTTGGTAATGCTCTTGGGGATTTTATGTTGGTGGATAAAGAATCTTCTGACATTCTTCATTCCACCTATGCTCGAGTTTTGGTTGCCTGGATGTTTCAAAGGGGTTGCCTGCTGAGATCCTGATCTAATCTTCTAAGGACAACTAGGCTCAACCTATGGACTATGAAGGGATTCCCTTCAGATGTCGTAGATGTTTTAAAACTGGACATGTGGTAGAGCATTGTGGGTTTGAGAAGAAGAGTTCTTCGGCTTCTTGGTGGATTGGCACCTCGAACCAGCATTGCGTGGTTGAGAAGAAATATGATTTGAGCTTCTCTGAGGTAGTGGTACAAGATCTTGCAGTTTCTTCTCAAGTTGGGGTTTCTCGTGGTTTGGTTGTTGATGATAGTTTCGTCCCTTCTATTTGCGGGAAGGGTGATTTTGGGACTGCTAGATCTACTAGCATTGTTGTTGTTGGGACAACTGGTACCACCTTGTTTTTTCCTAGAATATTGTTGCCTCTGATAGGGCTCCTGCTGGAGGGTGTGCTTTGTCTATTGAGAGTGTTGTTGGCGTTGTCTCTCTAGCTATTGATGGTCTTGTCTCTCAAGGTGTTGTTGGCTCTATCTTTGGCTCTTCTATTGTCGTTGTTAGCCTTTCATCTTAGGGTGTTGGGATTGTAGTGCTGGATTTGTTGGCCTAGCAAGAAGCGGCCGCTAAGGTGGAAGATGGTTGGATTAATGTATCAGGTAAAAATTCTAAGATGTCTACGCCATCTTTTGACATGACCCTTTGCTCCTAAAAGGGTAGGGACAAAGGTATTTCTCAATGGCTTTTGGTAATGGTGTTGATGTTAGAGTTTTCTCTGGTCCCTTTCTTTGTTTTTGGTTGCATGCTAGTTCTTTTCATGTAGTGTTTGTCTTAGGGTGTGAGAGTCTGCTGGTAAAACTCTCGTTTCGGTCTTGATCTGTTCCTTGTTGAGGGCTTTCATGGAATATCTTTTGTGACCTTATTGTAAAGGGTGTCGGGTCCCTTCAAAACTTGTTTTTGCATTAATAAAAGAAAACTACTAATTCAAAAATAATCACAAACTAAATAAAATCAAGACGTATCATTTAACCATTTAGTTATCTCACCATTTAAATCTTTTTAAATAGAAACTAACAATTAACATAATCATAAAATTTTGGCTCAATGAAATATAATTCTTAACTAAGACCCAATCCCCAACTAAATTAATAAGCTATAATTTCTAATCAAATAATTGAAAAAAAGTAATTTCTTAAAAATTATATTATAGTTAATATAATACTACAACAAATAAAATATAATATACTTTATTTTACTATATTTAGAAATTTCTTAAATTACAACTACCAATTTAAAATATTAATATACAAAATTAAATAAATTTACAATTTCCCTTTTCATTTACAAGTAAAAACATTAAACAAATTATAACTCCAAACAAATTATGATAGTTTCGAGCCATTTTTTTATAAAGAAAGTTTAAATTAAATAATATAAATAATCTGTGAAAGAAATACAACTAAATCTAAGAATCCATTCTCTTATTCCAAAATCAAACTATGAATTAAAAATAATAACCAAATAAGTTAAGAATCTATAACTGAGAAGGAATAGATTCTATAAAGGTTAATCCTATTTTTTCAAATACTAAGTTAAAGATCAACCCCATGTTTCTATGCTGCTACTTAATTCTATTTTCTACTTAAATTTAAGTAGTTAGAGTGTTCTATGGAAAATTGAAATCGTGGGAAAAGGATAATATAGAATCTTTTCCTATTTTTAAAAAATGACTATTATTTAGGGAATAAAAAAAGCTATGTGGAAAAGGGAGGCTTAAAATAAGCAGTGCTTATTGAAAAAACTCATGTCTTCATACATTGATTCGCTCCTTTATTTGTTTCTAAATTTTCTCTTTTTCTTTTATCACCAAATTTTCTCTCCAATTTTTATATAAAAAAAATAAACAAGCAGCAATATTAGCAGTTGCATGGGGCCATCAGCTTCACAAAATACTAGTAAAAAATTATGTAGTGGCTGCTAGCTAAAATAAGCTTAACAGATTACATAAGACCTTGCCCTATGTCATTAGAAATCAAATTTCATATCCAACATAACTAAATGCATCAACATAATTGCAAGACAAATACAATGCATATACCAAGTGAAATCAATCACAAACAAACTATCATGCAGATCAATACATGAAGATGAAACACGGTTTGTAAATGAAGTCTTCCTAAATTGCTGCCCTGATTAAAGCCTAAAATGAGGATAAGGTTACAATAATGAACCACAAACATGTTATAAACCAAATATATTTAGCAATAATTTGTGAAGCTGGTGGCCCCATGGAAGCAAAATTTGTAGTTATTTTGAAACACCACTTTTAAAGAAATTTTCAAATGGAAGTTCGAATAATATTTGTTCCAAATAAAATTTGGAAGAGAAAATTTAGGTAAATAAAAAGAAGAGGAAGACAAATGGTGAAGACATCTGTCATTTTTCAATAAGCAGTAGCTGCTTACTTTCAGACTCTTTTTTCCAAAACTTATTTTAAAATTTTTAGCAACTGCTGCTCTACTATAATAAGAAAAGGTTCCAATTTATCCTTTTCTCTTGATTCAAAAGCTTCATGGGAACACTCTTGCTGCTTAAATTTAAGCAGAAATTGTCTATAAACAGCCACATCAAAAATAAGGTTACCGGTACTCAACAATTAAATTATTTATTAACTTCCTTGGCAACAAATTTATTAACTTCATTAAGTACAAAATGATTCCATTCCAGAGTGAAAAAAAATATTAAAGAAACATAGCATGTAACAAAAAGGTAAGAATTCTAGAATGTATGCATAACGCTCACGGCAGGCATTGAGCAAGGGACGTGTACCATGCAAGGAGAATATGCATGTTCAAACTGATAAAACATAGAATTCCAGTCATATATATACGCACCAAAAATGCCTCAAAGTGCAGTTATTTTGGTAATAAACACATGGAAGGATAAATGCTTAACATGCAGCTCAAACGTAGGTAAAAACAGAACGCAAATATGTAGCTCGCAAGCTCAAGAACGGAGCTCCTGGAGTCCCTGGGGCTGGGGGTACAGATTGAAATAATGACAGATTTTCTCAAGATTTTGTTAAGGAATAATGTCTGCAAGATTATCCAGGGCTTGCTACGCCAAGACTAGTTACAGAACAAGATTTCTTTGCATGATAAAGGATGAAATTCTGGTAATAAGCTTCAGATCAGAAAATATAAAAATCACCTACTGTAGCTCGAAAATCGGATGATCAGATTGCTATTCCTTCCACCTCAAGGCATGAACTTCAAATCTTACAAAAGAACATGCAAATATTACATGCATTGATATTTCCAAAAAAAAATAGAACTTACTATTGAGAAACAGAAGTTTCTAATGGAAATTGTTAAAAGAAAATATGGAAAATTGTACAAGTTTTGCTGAACAATTTCGAAAAAGGAGGCCTATTAACATCAGAACAATTCAACGAATTATATTTCAGATAAATAACTTGTATAATATATTAATTTAATAAATAATCATCTTAACTTAGAGAAGTTCAAATTACAGATAAATAAATATGTTTATTGTACATTTAAACTATTTTTTAGTTATGGGATTTTTATTCATTAGTAAAAATTATAAGATATAACTGTGTACTCAATCCTCTTATTAGAACTTTAATTTACATTACCATTATTTTAAAACTGTCGTGATATAAACGTTGCAAATAACTTTTTACTACTATAGTGATATAAAGTTACAAATAACTATCACTCCACATGGTTGTACATGGATCTTCCAACCTTGCTAGGGTGACCCTTTCATGATCATGTTATGGTTTTTGTTGTTAAAATTTCGGTTCTTGTACATGTTTCATTTGTCAAGATACTCTTAGCACACTCACTATTGTTTTTATATATGTTCATGGATTCCAAAGCAATAAGTCTGTATTTCAATTGCAGACTTATACCTTGTACAGTACATTCATTTTATCAATTTGAGTTTAACTTTCAAAATTATTTCAAAGTCAGATGCAGCATTACTAAACCCCGAAAGTTCAAAGATGTGTAAATGGAAGAGTTTGGCTTCTAATGTTTCATACCCTCGCTATCCCTCAACATGAGGCTCCTCAATGAAACGAATAGGGTGAATTAAAATTGTTGAATATATGTAGCTTCGATCAGATAAACAACGAAGATATTGTCTATCATCGTTCAAGACAATCGATCCAAAATGATCAAATAAACAAAGAGTATTACGATATGTATGATCATATTCGGAACTGCGTTAGATTTCATATCGATCAATATATGATTCATTGGGCATCGTACTTGATCCATGATTATTCTTGGTATGATCGTATTTGTTAATAGCCTTAACAATATCGTTAAGTGTTGTCATTATTCCATGCCATAACCGCCGATGATAATCAATATGTTTTACTAAGTCATTAGCATCGTTTAGTGAAAAGACACGATCGACTAATGAGAGGTCACGCCTTGAATGGACATGCCTCCACTTTGTGGAGTCATGTCTATTCAAGACGCGACTATTGCTCATATATATAATACTATTCGATGAGGCATAGAAAAGTATCAAAATCAATTAATACTCAGACCTCTCGAAGATCTGCAAATTAAAACATTGTTACTCATAAATACTTATCATTCTGAAATTGGAAGTTAAGACAGAATTACTATTAGATCTGAGATAAGTCCGATCTGCATTTACATGGTATCAAAGCCATGTTAAGGAGGATCCAAGCAGTGATTGAACTTGAGACATTTAGATTTAAAATCAAAGAATATCACATTCCTCTATAGCGAGTGTAATCAGATTGAAGATAGGCTAGGAGGAAATAACTTATCATCATGGAAGTTCAAGATTATGATAATATTAAAAGAGAATAAAGTTGAGTCATTTGTAAAAGAAAATAAAGTAGAACTAGAGAATGATCCTAAGAAGACAACATAGATTGAAGGAAATGAAAAAGCCATAAAGATCATAGTTGATGGAGTTAAAGGTCATATTGTGCCAATTTTGACAAAACATGAGACTGCATATCATATGTTTAAGTCACTCGAAAGCACATATGAATAAATAATGTCAGCAGGACCTTAGCTTTCAAAAGAGAAATAAATCATGTAAGTATGAATAAAGGAGAATCTATCAACGCATACTTTATGAGAGTATTTGCAAGGTCTAAATTTCCAAAGTTTGACTGACTAAGATCAGACTGTCCTCAAGAGGAATCAAGACTGACAAAGAAATGACTCAAACATAAAAACATAGATGAAGATCTCAATGTCTTGAATGTGAACTCTCACAAGAAAGGAAAGGAGAAGCACTTCAAAAAGAGGAAAACCTACCATGGGAAAGGTTCATCCAAGAAAGATGTTTCACACATCCAATATGTCAGATGTGATCAATATGGGCACTATGCAATCAGATATCTTGATAGAACCAAGCAATAAACGTCATATGCCAAAGTAGGAAAGTCCAAAACAAATCATGAATCCAAGAAATATGTATTCTACTCTGCACTTTCAAATCAAGTATCAAATAAATCCAACACTTGGGTTATAGATAGTGGTTCATCAAGACGCATCACTGGGTTCAGGGAATTCCTAGACTCCATGCTAGAAGAAACTGATGAGGAAGTGACGATTGGAGATGACTCTGCACATCCAGTCAAAGGCGTTGGAACTTGCACCATCAAATTGAAGTCTAACATCTCTATTCAACTCACTGAAGTATTGTTTGTTCCAGGCATCAAAAGGAACATGGTCTCCATATCCGCACTTGAAGATAATGGATATAGGGTAACCTTCATGGATAGTAAAGTGTTGGCATGACCAAAGAACTCTACTATTAAGACAACTCAAACCATAGGTTATAGACAAGGTTATTTGTATGACTTATGTACTGAACCAAATCTAGCCCTAATTCATGAAATTGCAGATTCTAATGAAATATGGCATATAAGATTAGGTCACCTCAATTTACCTGTCATATCTTCTATGGAAAGACTAGTCACATGTTTACCCAAACTCAAACAATACCATTCAGGGACATGCAAGGGGTGTGCCTTAGGGAAGAACACTAAGGGGTCTTTTCAAAATAATTCTAGAAAAACAAATAATGTATTATAATTAGTCCACTCAGATTTATGTGGTCCCATGTATGTACCTTCTTTAGGAGGGTTTCTATATTATGTAATGTTTGTTGATGACTTCTCTAAAAAGATCTGGATCTATTTCCTCAAATGTAAAGAATCAAAGGAGATCCTTAGAAGGTTTAAGGAATTCAAATCCCTTACTGAAAACTCTTCTAGAAGAAAAGTAAAAACCTTAAGGACAGATAATGGGAGGGAATATACATCAGACATTTTTAAAGAATTTTGTTAAAATGTTGGGATCAAGAGGGAGTTCACTGTACCCTACACCCTCAACAAAACGGGGTTGCTGAAAGCAAAAATAGATCTATTATAGAAGTTGCTAGAGCAATGTTACTTGATCAAAACATAGAAACATCACTTTGGGCAAAAGCCTCTAGTACTATTGCCTACATACATAACAGATGTCCTCACTCCCACATTGATGACAAAACTCCTAGAGAAGCTTTCACTGGTGTAAAACAAAACATCAGTACTTGAGGATATTTGGATGTCATGTCTACATTCATGTGCCCAAAGAGAAAAGAACTAAGCTAGAACCTTCTGGGAGAAAAGGTATTTTTGTAGTCTATAGTGAGACTTCAAAAGCTTATAGAATATATGTGTCTGGTCAGAGACAAATTGAACCAAGAAGAGATGTGATTTTTGAGGAAAACATAGCTTTTAAAATAGCTAGAAATTCTATTTAGTCAGAAGTTCAAACTTCTCCCATAGACCTAGAAGAGGATCCTACTCTTGAGATTCAGAGGGAGTATCCTGAGGAAGATACAAATGAAGAACAAATCACATCTTTGGAAAAACCTAAAAGAAGACCACTTTGGGCTACTAAAACAATGGAAGAAGCAAAGACTTATGCAACTCCATTAGGGACTTCAAGAGAGAGTAAAAGACCTAAGAGATTCACTAGTTATGTAGCCTTGATGAGTGAATTCATAAAATCAGAAATGTTACACAAGCTCTCCAACACCAAGTATGGAAGGATGTTATGACAGAGGAGTATCAATCCTTCTTGAAGAATGATGTGTAGGAGATAGTACCTAGGCTAAAAGAGAAATTTGTTGGTTCTTCCAAGTGGCTATTTAAAATCAAGCATGATGCAGATGGTAGTATAGAAAAATAAAAAGCAAGATTTGTAGCCAAAGGTTTTTCACGGAAGGGGGGAATCGATTATGAAGAAACCTTTGCACCAGTTTCATGATATACCCCAGTCAGAGTAGTCCTGGCCATTGCAGCAACCAAAGGATGGAAAGTCCATCAAATGGATGTAAAAATTGCATTCTTAAATGAAACTATTGAAGAAGAGGTCTACTTAGAGAAACTTGATGGATTTGAAATCCACAATGCATGATCACATGTTTGTAAATTAAAGAAATCCCTGTATGGACTTAAACAGGCTCCCAGAGCCTGGTATGAAAGAATTGACAACTACCTCATGGGATTAGGTTTCTCAAAAAATGATGCAGACCCAAATCTCTACAAGAAAATCAAAGGTGATATGTTAATATTGATATTATATGTTGATGATTTGTTGATTATAGGAGAGGATCACCTTATTGATCAGTGTAAGAAGGATCTAGCCTCAAAGTTTGACATGAAGGACTTAGGTCTATTACACTACTTCCTTGGATTAGAAGTTTGATAGAAATTAGATGGCATTATTTTGAATCAAGGGAAGTACATCATTGATATATTGAAGAGATTTGGAACGATGAATTGTAGATATATGTCATCTCCCATAGAAACAAATCTTCATAAATTGAAAGAAGCAACAACATATTCTTAATTAGCAGATGCAACTCTCTACAGGCAGATAATTGGATCTTTGATGTACTTGGTCAACACCAGACCAGACATTTGTTATCCAGTGAATGCTTTGAGTCATTTTATGTGTGAGTCTAAGGAGATACATCTTTTTGTTGTGAAGCATATAATGAGATATCTTCAAGGTACTCTTAATTATGGTCTCAAATACAGAAAGGTTGATTTAGATCTTCATGGATTCATGGATTCAGATTGGGCTAGAAGCGTATCCGATTAGAAAAGCACCTCAGGATGTTGCTTAAGTTTAGGATCACCCATGATATCGTGGATAAGCAGAAAACAATCTTCAGTGGCTCAAAGTTCTACAGAAGCCAAATACATTACAGCTTCTAGGGCTACAAGAGAAGCAGTATGGCTCAAAAAACTGCTTGTGTGATTATTTGGTGAACCTCTGAAACCTACCATTATCCACTGTGATAATCAGAGTTGTATTAAGCTTTTAGTGATTCCAATATTTCATGACAGATCTAAGCATATAGAGATTCCTTATCACTATGTAAGAGACATGGTAGAAAGGAATGTGATTCAGTCTGAGTAAATCAGTACAGAGGATCAAACAAAAAATATTCTTACCAAACCTCTCTCCAAAGTGAAAGTTAAACACTTCAAGAAGAATCTTGGTATGATTGAAATGTAAATTTTCAAATTTGATTTGTACTAATGTATTAAAGATGTTTAGTGTGTAAAATTCTTTTGTCATATGTCTCTATGACTTTATGGGCCCTCCCCTACCCTGTGTACATTTCTAAAAGGTGACGACTTTTTAGATAATGAACACTTGTATTTAACATTGCAAGGTGATGATCTTGTAATGTTCAGTAGATAATTTTTGATATCACGTGACTTGATATCATTATGATTCATGGATTTGCCATGATTTGTTATGGTAGACATTATGTGACTTAATGTCAGTGCACATACCATAACTAGGATATATGAGGAGAATGTAATGTTCTCAAGTATATTATATCATTTAGTATCACGAGATAGGTGATACTTTGTATCACGAGTTAGGTGATACTTCATATCACGACTTATCTGATATGAGAATCCTTATATCATGAGTTGGGTGATATATCATATCACGAGATCTGTGATATATCTCTTATCATAAGTTAGATGATATCCATATTCACATAGATTATTGTGATATGTTCTTATACTCTTCATCTTCCCTAACTAAGAGGGGGTGTTGAATATATGTAGCTTCTATCAGATAAACACTGAAGATATTGTCTATCATCGTTCAAGACAAACGATCCAAAAAAATCGAATGAACAAAGAGTATTACGATATGTATGATCGTATTCGAAACTGCATTAGATTTCATATTGATAAATATATGATTGATCGAGCATCGTACTTGATCCACGATTATTCTTGGTATGATCATATTTGTTAATAGCCTTAACAATATCATTAAGTGTTGTCATTATTCCATGTCATAACCTCCAATGATAATCAGTATGTTTTACTAAGTCATTAGCATCATTTAGTGAAAAGACATGATCGACTAACGAGAGGTCACGCCTTGAATGGACATGCTTGTCTATTCAATGTTGTAAATCCACAATCGTCCTATAGAGAATATATAAGAGGTTGTACTGAAATAGATTACCGTTGTGATTGATCTTTTCACCAGCCATCAATATGCATTTATATCGTTTGAATAGTCATGTCTTGAAGAGCCATGACCATACGTGGCTTATGCTACGTAGGGTCATGACCCTTCATAACCAATTGTTAATATGAACTATATTGTAACATATACAAATATCAAATGCTCTTATATATATATATATATATATATATATATATATATATATATATATATATATATATATATATATATATATATATATATATATATATATATATATATATATATATATATATATATATATATATATATATATATATAATCAACTATTAGATTAATATAATTATATCAATCAATTCGATGCTATAATTTAACACTCCCTCTTAGCGAGAGGAGATTGATATTCACAAGAAGTGAGTGTTATTGAAATCCCCAACTTAGTTCGGAACTAAATTTCTTTTAAATAACACATAACCACTTTGAATCAGGATTTTTGGCATAATCCAGAACATAACTCAACCTGATAAGAAATTTATCAAAATCCCCAACCAATTCAGAACTGGATTTAATGATAAATATAGGTGTCAAGATATCTGGCGCAATCCGGATCAAAACTTGAACCATTCGTTATCATGATCCCCGACTAAATTTGAAACTGGATTAGATGATAACTTACACAACTTCATATCAAGATATCCGACACAACTCGGGACATCATCATGATGTACTCATCCTGATAGAAGAGTTATCGCAATCCTTGACCAATTTGGAACTAGATTTAGCAATAACAGTCAAGATATCCGGCACATTCCGAGACAAAAAATTAATGTAGTCTAATCTTGATTCACATGTTGTTATAATCCCTGACCAATTCAGAACTGGATTTAACAACTCCAAAATTCAGTGTCAGGAATAGTGACTACAATACATAGTCGTACCTAACACTAGGTTAAGCTATTGTCTAAGTCGTCACCTAGCAATAGTAACCCAACACATATGAAAGATCGTCACCTTTCATAATAGAGCACAAAAAGAATGGGTCCATAAAGTCACACATATGACATCCACCTTGACTCTTCTCGGAGGGTGGATCCACCATGGCTCATCCTAGAGAGTGGAAACCAAGACTTCCACCTTAGACTTGTCTATCGAAGACAAGAATCATTTAAGATACAAAATGATGGATCACAGAGGTTGAAACCTTCTTTTCAGCTAAGGCTTTACTCCTCAACATACTAAGGTTATCTAAAAGTACATAATCTCCTTTCTAGCAAGGGATTTTGGTGAGAGTATCAGCCGTTTGTTCTCCACTAAATTGTATTTGTTTGTACTATCTCATAGTCTTGGTGAATTCTGAGCTTACAAAGTATACACCATCTTGACATGGTACACTCCCTCTGAATTTGTATGACCAAGATCCTGAGGTGCCAACTTAATTTGATCTTCTAGCTTCTCCCTCTAACATATAGCCTTCTTACATGGTAATAATCATAATTCTCTGCTAAAATTTCTTGATTACTAGAGAACCAACAAAACATGGTCTAGTCCCTCTGAATCGAGATCCTCAGATGTCTACTGATGCAGATCCTTTAACTTCTCCCTCTGTCACGAAGGCATACCCTGTTTATATACTCAACTTGATGTCACCACAGGATGCCACTTCATACCTTCCTTCCGGAGAGAACCAATATGAATAATCTGAATAGTCATAAGGTTACATCGGCTAGCATAATATGCATTTTGATCTTTTCCAAGGCCACAACATTAACACTCCCTCTTGGACTTGAGGGAAGATAATAAAGACCTCAACTTGGACACTGCTATAATCTCAGAATTGTTTTACCTTCAATAGTGAACTCCCTCTCAATCAATATGATCGAGTTTGTCCAAGTTGACTGAATCATTTGTTTCCTTAGAGGCTAAATTTCGCCAACTTCTAGACCTTTAAGAAGATGTCAGACTCCCTCTGAATTTGGATTTCATATGCTTTCGTCCTTTTCAAATATTTTCAAGTATTTCCTTTCGTAAGGTGAGCTCATTAATACGATACTCGTACCCATTGTCCTTCTTCACAACATATATGTTTCATTATGATCCTTATATTAATTTTCTTCTTTACAAATCATATCTCATTATGATAATTACCAATTAGATGTTGACTTCATACATTATCGGTATCCGATTGTATTACTTTGCATGCATTGATCCTTAAACATATGCCATAAGGGTTAGGATTTGATCCGAGTGATGGGATTGATATCTCATATATATCTTCCAAACCCCCATTGGTTGCATCCCTAAAGGGACATGTCGCTTCTTAACATGAGTCAGTTTTCTAAGCAATTTGTACCCCTTCAAACTATTATCTTAACAACTACTAATGACGCATATATATTAATCACTGCTCTTCATTGAATAACTAAGCAGTAGATTAGTAAGTTGCTAACCGTAATTAGGTTGGGCAAAAATCACTTGTCTTAGTTTGTCGATATACATATGGGTTTGATGCCTTTCCACAGTATTGAAAATATTTGAAACCATGGTTTATAAGTTATAATCTATTTAGTTATGTGAACTATTTTCCTGACTTTCCTAAGTCCCACCATTTCTTCTACGGCGGATACTCACAACTAAAATGAATGCAATGAAATAATACTTCATAACTAGTCTTTATGTCATGAAGGTGCTTTGGTTATTCCTATTTATGTGCCCAAACTCACGTCCAACTCCATGAAGAAATTAAATGGTTACAGGAGCTGTAATCAATTAGAGAACTTGCCCTTGCGTATAATATTATTCCTTGAGTGCTTGATTTATGGTTTCCGATTGATGATTCTGTTGAATGCCTCATACTCATTTCATCTGAAATCTCTTCTGAGAGATGGCCTTTTCAGATTGGGAACACTAGTATTTCTATCGCTTGATAGATTTGAGGGCTTTCTCTTCTTGTTCTGAACGTTTACAGTTGACTCTACAACCACCCTTGTATCCACTTTAGAGATCCTTCTCCCTTCCCATTGCTCTGCATTTTTCCTCTCTCTGCTTTATTAACAGTTGTGTAATGATCATTTACATTTATAATTAATAATCCGAATTTGTATAATATTATTCTATTAATGTATTATCTAGGGGGTTCACTTGATAATCTTGAAAACAAGGATTCACGTAAGGATCCTCAAAACTTGACTGCACCCTATGGGACTTGGTTGATTCCAGTGGCTCTTCAAACATGGATTCATGTGTAGATATTATTCATTTCTGGAAATGTGTCGTGAATTTTCCTTTCATTTCTACAACGTGGTTAAGATAGGGAACCAAAGCTCATTATTTTTGCAACGTTGCTTCTTGATCTTCTACATGGGCATTTTCTTGATCCGTTGCATGGTCCTTTCATCTCTAAAACATGCCTTTGACTTTCTTGTGAAAGCCTTCAGTCTTGAAGGCGAAACCCCCAATTGTAATCTCCTTTTAATATTGAAATGAATGATTACAATATGATCATTTACAAATGCCTAATCTACAAATTACAATGTGAATGTGTCAATGATCTGAACTTGATTAATATCAACCTCTGATAAGATAATGGCTCTAATATATATATTCAACAATATAGATTGATCTTCTGTGGTATACGATAGTCACTATGATTTTGATATGCATTGTCTCTGAATAATACGAATAATCTGAAAGATTTGAATGTTTATTGTTGACTTCTAAACTCCTCTGTTTGTGTCAACGGCGAGTTCCCCGTGCGACAAGCAATCATCAGAGATGGCCTTTATTCCTCGAATGCCAATCACATTCTGAACCCGAATTGAAAAAATGAAAGAACTATGAGAATAATGGAATTTTCTTGAAGCGACCAGACAAACAGAAACAAACAGAGTTCCTTTGCCATTGATGAGTGAGAGAAACGACAAATGTTAATTTGCCATTGTTCCTCCTATGCCATTGTTCCTCCTATAATATATGTTGCAATCTTATATCTATATCCTGCGATATATCTGAGATAATATATGCTACGATAATATGTAACCTCTGCGATTTGATAAACTGTGGCTTCACTGTTATAAAAATGTATAACCTGCAATCTGAATATTATCCTCTATGATAATATCTTTAGATATATCCTTTGCGATATATTGTAACCTACGACTGTAATGTAGTATATCCTTCCGCCACAATTTGAATGTCTTTAATTCTCCTTCGTTCTTTTGTTTAGACTGAGAACATATATGAAATTTTATCTCCAATATCGCTGTCAATTTATCACCTATTGCTTGTGAATTTATTTTATTCTCTTATAGGTTAGGTTCTCATACCATGTTGTAAATCCACAATCGTCCTATAGAGAATATATAAGAGGTTGTATTGAAATAGATTACCATTGTGATTGATCTTTTCAGCAGCCATCAATATGCATTTATATCCTTTGAATAGTCATGTCTTGAAGAGCCATGATCATACGCGGCTTATGCTACATAGGGTCATGACCTTTCATAACCGATTGTTAATATTAACTATATTGTAACATATACAAATATCAAATGCTCTTAATATATATATATATATATATATAATCAACTGTTAGATTAATATAATTATATCAATCATTCCGATGCTATAATTTAACACTTCCTCTTAGCGAGAGGAGATTGATATTCACAAGAAGTGAGTGTTATTGAAATCCCCGACTTAGTTCGGAACTAGATTTCTTTTCAATAACACATAACCACTTTGTGGAGTCATGTCTATTCAAGATGTGACTATTGCTCATATAAATAATACTATTCAATGAGGCATAGGAAAGTATCGAAATCGATTAATACTCAGGCCTCTCGAAGATCTGCAAATTAAAACATTGTTAATCATAAATACTTATCTTTTGAAATTGGAAATTAAGACAGAATTACTATTAGATCTGAGATAAGTCCAATCTACATTTACAAAAATCATAATGATTGCATTGACATCACCGAAATAGAAGAGTTTTCTGAGGCCAAAATTTTCATGAAAATATCATTTTGGTAATGTACATAATGATATTATTCAATAAACTTCCAGTTAACTGATTGCCTTATAAACTCAACTTCTTTACATATGCTGTGACATCGATTGAATAAAAAGGAATCCTAAATATGATTTTCAGTGCTTATGTTATACATTTTCAAATCCCCATGCATCACCTACAAGTTCTGCTGCTTCAATAGGGAAAGCACTTTCATCACCTGCAATTTGCTAAGTTGATTAGATGCACCAGTAAACCATTGTACAAGCATTATTATACACATTTTTTTAATTCTCTATAAAAATTACTGGATATGATTATGGCCACCTTGAGACTAAGCTCTCTAAGAAGTTTTCTTATGGATGAACCCTTGACATTTTAATACCATTTTATTGAATATCATATTTTAAAATATTAACATTCTCGACATGTTGCTTGCCAAGAATCGCTCCATTGGAATAATGGCGAATTCAATTTGATAATATTTGAAGAACAGCAGTTATCTGAATGTTTGCAGTACTTTATTTATCATTTAATCCAAATATAGTACAACCAAAATACTCAACTGTTTTATGTTTACCATTGTCTAATGTCTTCTCATATTCTCTGACAAAAGAAGATGCTATCAATTCTGGACTAATTTTAATTAAACAAATGTTGATTATGATTTTATCTATTAAATGGAGAATCAAAGAGATTATTTTACATGGACAACTGTAGTGCCTTAAGTAATATTCATGCTTGCAATGATTGGCTGACAAATTACAAGATGCTCCATCGTGCAAGTCAATAGATGACCATGCATTATTATTCTTTAATAATAATGGAGAAATAAATACAAAACTCTAGTCTACAAAACTTTTTTCTCTACCAGGAAGTTGGGCATTTCTTGGTTAGCTAAAGCAACATCATTGGAAGATGCAACTGCAACGACAAGTCCATTGTCTTTCACAGCTTCGAGTACATTGGCAAATTCATGGAAATCCTTCACACTGCAAAAAGATTCAACCAACAGGTATTAGAAGAGCATTTTATATTAATTATATATCCATATCCCATGTGCATAAATTTGTTTATAGCATCTCTCCAGAGAATGTAAAAATCACTAAGCTGGTGACCTGGTTGACAATATTTCTTCTCGTCTCCTTTCCCTTTCCTCATCTGTAACCCCCAGTAAGTATCGCATCAAGCTAGAACATCACAATACAACAAAGTACAACATTTTTAGTGCTCAAATATAACAATGAAATGATGAAATGCACACAAGTTGTATATCTAGTTCACAAAACAATATAAATGAAAATGTTTGTCACTGAAATATAGCATACCTGGTATATCCTTTTGCATCCGGTAGTTGATATGAATCAACGTCGCCTATAGTGCCAATTATGGCTTTTGACAAAGTATCAGCATCTAAGTCCAGTTCTCGAAGGAACTTGGCAGTTCCATCATAGATATCAAGAGTCTTTAGTAGATTTGGATCTCGATAAGACAAGTAAGAGAAAACTCCTAGAGGTCACAAATAGAGATGAAATTAAATCATTTTACAGGAACATCACACAAATTAAAAAGAAATGGTTCACTCTTTATGAATATAGATTCCCTATGAGGTGAGGTTAAAACTCATATCAAGCTAAAGAATCTCAAGCATACAGTAACAATAAGGAATGATAAGAAGACACCTGAATGTGAATCTAGATCACAAAATCCTCCATATGCACCACCGCTAACACGTACACGATCCCACAACCATGTATTTCCAATATACTTGGAGATGACATAAGCACTGCCTCTTAGATCATAACCAGTTTCATAGATATTTGCCGCTTTTCCAACATAGTTTACCTGTGTTACAATGTTTTATGAACTCATCAGAGATTTGCATCTTTATTATTATTCTAAAAATATATACATGAAGAAAGTAAATTAGAGTTAAAACTAGGACAACCTGAGTAGGAATTATAAGAGCCTCATTGACTGGAGATAGGTGACTATCCCAGGAAGGAATCACCAAAGTGTTTGTATCAGGAAGGGCGCTGAGAAAATCTGCCACATGTTGCTCTGCACTTATAAGATTCTTCTCATCAGCTGTCATGTTGATCAGTACTCCTTTCCTTGAAAATAGACTGTCCCGTATCTCTTCAAGAGAACCTGCTACTGTTGACCAGTCGTCCTCCACTTGTTTCTCAAGTTTTTGTAGAAAATCCATATAGCTGAAGAAGCATACAAGTAATTAAAGATGAATCTTGATAAAATGGAAATTGTGTTAATATTGCAAGGCATTAAAAAAAATAGTTTCAAACATATAAAACAATTGATGCAACACATCCGTTTCTTGAGTAGGATCGATTCAGATTCATCCATGTTCAGAGTTTTGCAAATTCATTATTAAAATGCATATAACGATCTAAAGTAAATCAATTTATTTGAAATTCTTTGTCCCTGTATAGTCTGTGCTTGGAGGCTTATGAGTAGCTATACTGTTCTTTTCTTTCAAAAACTATATAAAGGAAGCCAAATAAATATTCAGTTTGCAATGATCATAACCCTAGTAGAGGCATTTGATTTAGAGGAAGGGTAGATAGTAATGCATCTTCAGTTTGAATGGAACATGGTCTTGGTAATTTCGAATATATCCAGAAAATATATGATAATAAAATGTAACCTAAAACTTATTGATTGCAATATTACAAAGGTGGACCATTCTAATGTACTAAAGCCACCAGCATAAACTTAGCTGTCAAATTACAGACTGAACATCAATATTTGGGACGCTAATTTGTGAGTTGGTCAAACCTGACAAAGAAAAATTGAAAAATGCTGCCTAGGAGATCCTAGCAAATTCTGTATATGACTTACCCTCATTCAACCTGCAACAGCCATCCTTTTCCACCTAAGATTGCAGACAATCAAATGGAGCAGATGATCAGAATATATTCCGTTTCACCAAGAGATCAGGTTCATTGGGCCTGTTTATACATTGAAACTGAAAAATATGTATGGTTCATATTGATACAGAAACACAAACCATCATTCCTACATGGGATGATTTTGTGGATCTGTTCCTATTCCATCATTACAGGGTAAATCAGATAACCACATTGAAGAAGGATGAGAAGTAGAAGATGGCTGAAATAACTGAAGGCTTTGGATTCAGGTGTAGAAGAGCAGATCCCATACGTTTTCTTGTCACTACTTTGAATTTTCTGATCTTTGGGACTCCGTCTACATCCATGGGGCCTTTCATTTCTTTCTTATTTCTTTCTCATCACAGTCACTACCACAAAGGGCTCTTGTACCTATCAATGTATGCGATAAGGATGTTGGGAGTATGTTCTCCTAATTGAAATGTGATGTGTTGGCCGATTTCTAAATGTTTTTCTTCATTGTTCCTAAAGCTCTCTAAAAGATGTTTGCTTGTAAATGCATCTTCTATCCATCAAAGTTATGGACTTTTCTTGGATTGAGATAGTTCTTTCGATAAACCTGTATGTGGCAGCCAAAGGCTGTTGATTCATGTGTGATGTCACAAACCTAGGAGACAAGACTTCAAATTATGAATGCAAAAATTCTTTAGGTACTTCAAGTGCAATGTCATCCAATTGTTATATAGGCATGTGACTATATTCTGTTCTGCTAACCTCATGCTCATCAACACAATTTTCCCTGTAGTCTTCTAGTTTTGGTACATGTTTGAATTAAGCCCTGATCTCTCATACATAAGGTCGTTAGAATCATAAGTACACTATTCTATAAAAGCTTGAAATTGAATTTTGCCATCTCTTCACTGAGATACTTGAAAATAAGGGCTGATTTGTGTTTATAAATTCCAAGTTGTATTGGAAAACTAACTACCCTATTCATGCCTTCCTACCAGGAAAAATAAACTTCAGAAACCTAATACTCCACCATTATTACCTAATCACGGGAGGAGGGTTTTTTGGAAGCATGTAGGGAAAAGAAGTGACACCACATCTTTGAATATAGGTGAAAGTAGGAAACCATATTTAGTATTTACCAATCAGCCCACTCTTAAAACCATTGCACTATCTTCTCTAAATCCCAATGGGAAGCTCTCCATCCAAACCCCTCATGGACTACATCAAAAAGGCACCACTCACCCTGAGATAATGCATTAGACTCCAGTTGTGGCATCTATAAATCCAAGTGGCATTGAATCTCATCATTCTTGTCAAATCAGAGAACGGGCCTTCCTTGGTCATGGCATAAACCATAAAGGACACCATTGGAACTCACAAGTATGTTCAAACCATAGTTACACCGCCGTTGGGGAAGGGGGGACATTGGAACGGGGGGACAGGTTTCCAGGACGGGGGGACAAAGGGGCCTCAATTCAGGGACAGTGGGGGGACAGCGGCGGGGGGTTGGTGGGGGGAGGGTGTATATACTATATACCATACATATTGTACTTAAAATGCTAGTTATGAAAATATGTATAAGACTATCAAGAAGTAAAATGCCAAATACTAAATACTTGAACATTGAACATTGAACATTAAACAATGAACATTGAAGTTTTCTCAGTCTTCACTCTTCTTGTTGTTGTAGCACTCAATTAGAAATGAAAATGTGAAAACAAATGAAGCTTGGAGGCCTTTTGAAGGAATGGAAGACAATAGATGGGCCCCACATGCCTTAGGGTTCAAATAGAGCCAAAGAAACAATTAAAAAATGTGTTTTTTTGTAAAACATACTTTTTATGTTACCGCAGCAAGGGACGCTCAAGGGACGCTCAAGGGACGCATAGGTGTCCCCCTTAGCATTTTGGGGATGCCGTGACGTCCCCACGTTCTTTGCGGTGGGAGCAAAACATGGTGGCACCACTGGGGATGCCGGAACGCCATCCCCAAATCTCGGGAGTGTCCCTGTTTCATGAATGCTCGTGATTTAGGAGGCGATGCGTCCCCAAGGTACACTGGTTTGAACTTAAGTATATTTTACCCTCACAAATGGAGTTAAATGGTGAACAACATCCACAGTTTGAAAGACCTTGCCTCTTCTTGCCGTATTACAGTTCAGCAAAGTGATAAGCTAAGAAAACTCATCCTTGAATTTGTTTCTAATTACCAATTTTGGAAAGTGTTTCCCTTAGCTTCCTTCAGCCAATGCTTTGCAACTTGTTTTTAACACTCTTGGTGGTATCTATTCCATTTTTATCTACACTCTAAGTGTCTTTGTGTCTCTTCATCAGGCAACAGATTGAAACCACTTTCCACAGAATTGATATCAAATTTAGGAAGGACTTGATCACTTATTATGCGGATTTACCTCTTTTCATGGTCATAGTGTTTTCCATAACAGAAATAGAAACGGAAGAGGCTTCAATCAGACCACAATCTTGCTGTCTCTTCGGAATGTTGTTCCTGCTTTTGATCCTATCCTCCAAATCCACATCTTGGACATTTACATCCCCTAGCTCTCTATCTTTGATTTTTGGCTATTCAGACACCAAAAGTGAAGGAGATTCAATGATATGGAAGTGGTAATTCATGGTGAAACCCTAGGAAACAAATTTAAAATCAATCTTGCGTACTTGAATCTGTGGATAAATCGCTCCTTTCACTGAAAAACCACTCTCCGAACCTCCATTGTCTTATACAAAATCTGCAATTTCGGATGTTTTAAAAACCCTAGGATGTGGTCAATGAGATACAAAAGATTCAAAAATCTTC
Organism: Chamaecyparis obtusa; assembly: GCA_027943335.1. NCBI lineage: Eukaryota > Viridiplantae > Streptophyta > Pinopsida > Cupressales > Cupressaceae > Chamaecyparis > Chamaecyparis obtusa. The sequence continues at coordinate 337,672 of BSBK01005999.1, forward strand.
ACATGGTCACCTTTGGTGCTGAAAATCTGCAAGAGATGTTGTAGGAGTATCCCTCTCCTTTGTTTAATATCTTTTATCATTTCAATTAAGCAAACCCTACAAGAACATGAGCTAAGGTTGCTTTGGAGTTAGGAGAAAACAGTCAACAACTCTAAGTTTCTCAAACAGAGTTTCCTTGGTGTGTTCTTTGCCCAATTTCTTTTTCTTGGAGCTAGTATAAATGTTTCTAAACATTATTTATCTTCCTTAGTTCCTGCCTATAATCATATGATTAAGTAGTTCCAGAAATCAAATGCTAGCCCCATGTGCAATTCACAACTCTCCAATATAATTTATGTCAACTCACAAGGGGAAGCCAAAAACCATTATTAACAGAGTAGACAGATGATATTAGTTTGGAAACAACCTGAGACCACCCATTTGCTCATTAACCCAGCCTGCAACATTTAGCTTTGCATCAAGCCTTGCAGCAGCTATCCTATGGCCACCACCGGTCAGTTTACTCTACAAAAATGCACGTAATCCAAGTCAAATTAAATCAAAATTAGAGATCCATTCTTCTGAATAAATTCATGATATAAGTTGAGACTTTATGTAATTCTGTCCCTAAGACCTGCAATAAATGTTACAACACATACCTCCATTCTCGCTTTACTTTGCATAACAAATTGCTTGAACCGTTGCTGGTCTGAGAATTGAACATCTAAGAGGATAGTGCGAATCTGCCACAGATAATAACCATTTCCAGGTTTAAACTAATTTCTAACAATTCTCTGTTACCCACATCTCATCCTTTTCTATGTCAAGCAATTGTTTCCGTATAAATTACTATTGCTGGAAGATATACCAGAAAATGTAACAAACGTAATGTTTCAAGACTAATCAAAGTTTAAATATATAGAGAGCACAAAAACAGAAAAAGAAATCAACTCGTTGGAAAAAAAACAGAAATTGAATTTAAAATCATGGCTTACAAGACAAGATTATACACAAAATAAAGTGATTTAATTTTCAAAAAATTATATGCACTTTTGCCCATGCTTCCTAAGTCTACTTAACACAACTTAAAGTCTGAGACCACACACATGTGTTGACTGTAGATGTAAGAAAGAATCTCAATCTTCCATTCTGTTTACTGAGGTCCTTGATCTAGCTATCAATCTTAATTGGAGGGACAAGTAACTCTTAGTAAACATATTTTGTCATCTCTGATAGATATGTTTTCTAACGTTTCAACTTTCATGATTAAGCATTATGTATAACATACACATTGTAGACATTATTGACTATTTCTTGATAATCATTTATTTAGCATGACCTTAGATGAAATGAATTGTATTTTCTTACCTATCGGAAAAGAAAAGTTAAATTCAATCATGTAAGTTTATGATTGCATTATCATCTATCTATATTAAATGGTGCTACAAGTATTACGTATGGGCACATTTTTGGTGAATCACAATCACCATGCTTTATCTTATATAGTGTTTGAAGTTTGAACCATTAGCAATATGTATGATTTGAGGAATTTATTACATTTCTGGCTTTTCCTTGCATAAAAACCTCATCAATCATGTTTACTGACACATTTCCGTTGCCATCAGGTTTCTTGTTTCTCATTTTTAGCAGCATATGAATACGTAGGGGTCAACAAAAGATCCAATGGAGCCATCAAACCAAAGTTCAATAACTTGAACTGGGCAAAAACTTGGCAGGCCAAAATTTTGACTGAAACTCAATATATTAAAAACATAAACAAATTTTAAAAATAAACTATAAACTTTAAAAACATGCAATTTAGAAAAGCTCATAGGTGGTTTCTCTACTACTTTAAGCCCAAAAAAGGAGTAAACTTGTAATATCCCTTTGTTGTGACATTTCCGGTACCTTTGATAACTCCAACATTCTTGGAGAGCACTAAGCTTTTTCGGACAGAATTCCGAAAATGGCGGTGAATTCAGGAAATCAAGGCAAGTCTCATCATACTAACCGAATGTAATTTGGACATTTTGGGAGCATTCCACATTTCTTGGAAAAGTCTGCTAATTTTTTAAAGCACCAAAATTCATTAAGTTTGATATCTTGCAAACTTAAGATTATGTTGGCATGGTTGGAATTCATAACTGGCCTATTTTAGTTTTTTCTGCAACTTGGTGGTTGTGAGAAAATATAATTATTTTAATTATAAAGTGACTCATATGGTTCAAAAATAAATTAAAATTAAAGTCAATTTATTATAAGGAGGGAAAATATGATTTTTATATCAATCTAATAAAAGATTATAAAATATGACTTGTAGAAAGATCCCAATGGGTTACAAAAGGAGGTTGAGAGAAATGATTTCCTCTTTCTTGATATTCTAGATATTTGATATTTTCTTGAAACACTGATGTGGAGGTTGAGCAAGTTTGTTCAACGACCCGCCTAGGACAAAAAGTGAAGATTGGTATTGAAAGTGAAAAATCTTGAGCCAATCTGATGTGAAAAGTCACGGTTCATGCTGAAAGGATACAATTTTGGGATTAATTTGTGAGACATATTTTCAGTATTATTTTATTTGTAGAAGTTTGGAAACTACAGGTAACAAATTTGTTTAAGTTTGTAGGCAAAAATAAATTTGTAAGTAAAGAAAATTGTGTGGATATTTGGATGTGTACCAATCATACCAGCCGCCAACTCCATTGGAATTTCCAAGGATGGCATACTCGCTGAGTTCTGAAAACTCGCGAGCTGAAACTCGCCGATTTTTCGGCGAGTTTTTACCTAAAAGTCGGCAAGTTTCACTTAAAAACTCGCCTGCGTGAGCATATACAGCCGCAGCACAAAAAAAACACAACTTTCATATTGCGTTTCGTTTTTGCTGCTTCTTGGGCGACTAGGGGAGGAGTAGAGTGGGTTTCCAAGCCGTTCTAAGGCGGATTTGAGTGGATTGAAGGCAGATTTCAACTGTTTTATGAAGAAAAAACACATTTCTAGGTAGGGTTGTTGAGATTGTTTTTAATTTTTTTTCAAACATTCTGTTTTGTTCTTGTTGAATCTAAATGAATACAAAATCATTTCTAAGTAGTTAGAAATGATTTTTAATCATTAGAACAAGATTCAACACTGTTTTGGACAAGTTTTTAAGAAAATGATGAATCTGTCAATTTTTTTTTTTAAGAATATCTAGTTTTTTTTAAATATCAAACCCTACCAGTTTGTTTAGTTTTTTTTTCTAACTTTGAATGATGTCTAAAAAGATTGTAACTAATTTAGATAGTTTCTAACTTTGTTTAATTTATTTTTTTAAATATTTATTTTATGTTTTGAATTTCTATGTGTAGGGCAGCAGTTAACCATTAAATCAGCATGGCAAATACAAAGGAAGTGTGGCCACTAACACCATGCCCTTCTGGATTTATAAGCACCCGGCCTAAAAATGCTAGAGATAAAACATGGAGGTATGCCTATGAAGTACCCAATGAGCCTGGGAAAGTGATTTGCATAAACTGTGAGAAAGTAGTTTCTGGAGGCATAAACTGCCTCAAATACCATCTTGCAGGCATTAGGAAGCATGATACAAATCCATGTGAAAAAAATACAGAAGAGATAAAAAGATTTGTTAATGCCCTACTTGCAGCCAGGGAAGAGAAAAAATTGCAAAGGGAGAGGGAAAGATTAGCTGTGAGGGCAGCCATAGCTAAAACTCAAGGTGCTCCTATTGACATTCAGGAAGAAGAAGCACTTGAGAGCATAGTGGGTTCTCTTCGTGGCCCATGCATCCACAAACACAGTGCCTCTTTTACCACTTTTGCTTCCTCTAGTAGAGTGCCACCATCAGCATCAAGGATAGACAATTTTTTTGTGCACAGGAATACACCTGGTGCACAACCATCATTAGAGGCCACTGGATGGAACAAGGAGGCACATGAGAAAACTGATATTGCATGTGCTGATTTTTGTATTTCAACAATCTCGCATTGAGTGTGATTGAGAGCCCCTATTGGCTCAATTTGGTGACCACAACGACAATTTCGGGAAAAGGGTACAAGGCCCCTTCTCGCAAGGATTTGAGAGGGAGGTAAGTAAATAATCGGAATCCACTTGATTTCATTTTGAAATTTTAATTGTTATTTCTTGTTTATTAAATCAAAATTGAGTACTAAGTCTTGATTTGACTTTGACTTTGTAGGTTGCTTGTAAATGCTGTTGATAGGGCAAGACTAGTGGTGGAGGAGCAAAAAAAAGAGTGGAGTAAATATGGCTGCACCATTCTTTCTAATGGGTGGATAGATGGAAAAAACCGAACCATTATTAATTTTTTGGTTGCTTGCAAAGATTATCTGGTATTTTGGAAATCGGTTGATGCCTCCTGTTGGTTCCCAAAACCACAGATTGGAAATCCAAGAGCCTGCCAATTCTCCAATAGGATTCCAAATCAATTTTCGCCAACAAACGAGAATAATCTAAATTCCCCTGCACTTTAGGCTTCGCTATACCTAGGCGGGTAAACCTTCACCTCGAACCTAATCACTTTCTTCAAGGTTTTTCTATAGCGAATTTAAGCTTGTGAGTTTTCCGGCTGACAAATTCCTTGAACTCGATCAATATGAAATTGAATGCTGAATGTTTGAATTAAATGTTTTGTGTAATGATTCTTAATAATGGATTTGAGGTTTGTAGGAAGGAATCGATTGATTTTCTGACTTCACATATAAACCCAATACTTCAAAAATAAAAAGACTAGTGCCTCTGCTCATTCGGGCAATAGAGTCAACTTCAATGAAGATTACGTACAACTTTATAATGTTCTACGCACTTATACTGCCAATCAATTAAATAATCAAGACGTGACAGATCAAATATTTATGCAATCTTAAATTAGTCCAGATTGAACTTTAACTCCTCAGAGACAAACTGGACACAAATTCGGAAACAATTAAATATTTCACGATATCTATGATGATCAAGTCTAAGATGCTAAATGACCATGTTGTCATGTCCCTCTATTTGAAGACCTTTAGGCCAATATCCTCGTCTTGTTTTGTAGAATCCCTAAGGACAAAATAACAATAACAAAATTCAATTAGAACTTTAATAGAAAGGAGAACAATATAATTAATGTATTAAATAATTTATAATAATATATTATTAAATATTAATCAATATAATAAAGAACTAGTACAAGTTATAATACAATAATAATATTGAATATATAATAATCAAAATATAAAAGTTGATATATCGAACATTAATATATATATTAATATATATTGATGATATATAACAATAGCCTATTATTAACAATGTATATTAATAATATATTAATGTAACTATAATTAACAACATATAACAATATATAATTATTATCAATAGATAATAATAAAATTCAATTAGAACTTTAATAGAAAGGAGGAGAACAATATAATTAATGTATTAAATAATTTATAATAATATATTATTAAATATTAATCAATATAATAAAGAACTAGTACAAGTTATAATACAATAATAATATTGAATATATAATAATCAAAATATAAAAGTTGATATATCGAACATTAATATATATATTAATATATATTGATGATATATAACAATAGCCTATTATTAACAATGTATATTAATAATATATTAATGTAACTATAATTAACAACATATAACAATATATAATTATTATCAATAGATAATAATAATATATTGTTAACATATTAATAAATCATATGTTAATATTATGATTAAATAATATTAAAATATTAATAAATGAATATAATTATAATAATAAAAGGAAATAAGATAATCTATTTTGAATATAATCAATCAATTAAGATATCAAGATTATAGACTATAAACAATATATTAATTAAATAATATTGTAAACAATATATTAATTAAATAATATTATTGATATTGTTAATTAAATTGTAATACATAAACTAATATGATTAATTAATATAATCTAATAAATATAATAATAATCTGTAATATTAATAAATACTACGATATCAATCTATAATATACTCAAATCATTAAACAACAATAATGTTGATGGACTACCAAATCGATTCTTAGTATAACATGCCACCCACTATATATCCACATACACCATCAAAGGAAGAACAATATCTAATGTATTTCAAAGGTAATTGCATCGTTATTCATTAACAAATTACCATAAGGAAAAGTCCAAACATTAAACAGCGATTAGTCTTTAGTGAACGGCAGGGAGAAATGGCTGTGTTGATTAGTAGTACCCGTTCGCTGGGTATATAGAATGCGCTCACTGGGAAATATTCAGGGGATCATCCGAATTGTTCTCTGCTTACAACATTCTGCAAGTCCGTCTCTTTTAGCACATTATGGGACTAAGGAAACTTTGACACATTTATGTATTTCATTACAATCAAACAAAAAGGGGCATGATAAAGTCAATACCCAACGCTGGCTGTAACAACACAGCAAGGCCAGAAGTATGGTACGTATTGTTTCCATAATGTTTTTAGAATTATTAATTGTGATTGGTAATTATTTATATATATATATTTTATTATCAATAATCAGAATTATATCTTTATTATAATGATGTTTCAGATTTAATAATATATATATATATATATATATATATATATACTGTTTCAGATTCTTTTAATGATGACTCATTTAATATATGAATAATATAATTTGGATATATATATAAATAGTCAGGTTAATCATTCAAACTTATATGATATAAAATGAGGATGATTTCATAAATAATGTTATTTCAAAGTTTGTAAATGATAATTCATTAAGTGATAATATAATTTCTTATCAAAAGTAATAATAAAAGAGAGCTCTCAAGGGAGTTTAAAACCTCCACTAAGCCAGTGTACACTGATGACCCACATATGCATATGTATTAAGCCTTGGATAGAGGAAAGCTCTTCCAAGAAGAGGAATGGACCTATGGTCAGCCTATAAGCCCTGAGTGATGCGCTCCAGAGGATGACGGCAAGATTTAATCAAGGACAAAAGGGTCCTTATAAAGGTTAATGCGTCCGACCTGGTAGACTTTGCTCGGGAAGTCCCTAAGGATGCGCTCCAGAGGACGACGACAAGATTTAATCAAGGACACAAGGGTTCTTATAAAGGTTAATGCGCCTGACATGGTAGACTTTCTTTTGGAGGGGTTAATTAGTTGGGGTAGATAATTAATTATTTAGCTTTCTATTCATACTTATGTTTCCATATTATTACTAACGTCTTTCTTGCAAGTTGATTCTTAGAAAGATATTCTTAGGTTGATTCTTGCAGGTTTATTTATGATCAATTAAACAAATCTATTATTAATTCAGCTAAGATTAAGAAAAGAGATATAGAAGATTAGTGCGCAGAAAAACTTAAATGAGAAATTTACGTAAGGTCCCAACAGGGGACATTACACATGTCCACTTATCTAACATTTAAATTGATACAGAATTCAAAAAATAATTATAAAGGACGGTTCATCTGCAGTTTAATTCTCCACACCTTTAATAATAAACAAAGGACATTTTATTTTATTATTAAAATAAAATAATTGAATTTATATTACAAAGTCATATTTTTTGCTCCTTATCCCTCCATACAATTAAATATACATGCCTTTTTTTATCGAATATCTCTTCTTTTCTCTTGACTCCTTATTATTTATATCTTCTTATTTAAAAAGTGACCTTTCAAATGAAAAGTCCCACCTCATCTAAAGTAATCGCTCCTTTGTGTAATCACACCTTTCTGATTCTCATAATCTTCATTAATTAATCTTTACTAAGATTACTTCATTGGACGGACTTAATCATTGTAAATGATAATATTATTAATCTACTCCATATCTTCCAAAGTCCCGATAATGTATTTGATCACTGCCCACGCATATAATTTCTTCTTTTATTATCGGCCTTCATATTTTATTAAAACTCCTTATTTTAATATATGGTCGCACCAATTAATTAAGGGAAATATTATCTTTGTTTTTTGGCTTATACTTATTTTATCGGGCCCTCCCTCATATACCAAACTGCATATACATTATCGCTGCATAAGGAATAATTTATATGGCAAAAAAATTAAATTCCATTGTTCTTCTGTTGCGAGAGGGCATCCATTTGACTGCTCACGATAAAGATGATTGCAATCTCTATTCATGGAGAACACCATTGATCCCTTCATAGCTACATCGTTATTCTGCATGGACAGCCACGACAACGGTCTGGACCTGCTACTTCACGTTCACAGATTGAGCCGCTCTGCCAGTGAATTTTCAATGACTGGCAACATCGTCAAGCTTTATATATGTATGGAGTGTATGTTGCCAAAATGAGATAAAACATTGAGGGAGAATTGAGGAACTTCTCCACCATGAACTCTGTCTCAATGAATCCATGAAACACGAACAGGACTAGCATCAGATATATATATGTGCAGAAAGTAAATGAATGAAGATCTGTATTGATGTGCTTGATGTATCCATCTGATTACTATTGTGATATAAAATCTGACCGCCTTTTATTTGCAAAGCAAGGTTACCTAAATGTATATGAAATCTGTTCATATATTCTTCTCCGATCAGCCGTTTATTATGATTACCATTTACACCACTTTTATAATGCTTTCAATTTCACAATCTCCTGAACTTTTGACTTTTATCATCTCTAGGAAAAATATATCATATCCGCTTATTGTGAGAATGCAGGGGTATGTAGGAATATCTCCATGTGTTTAGCATTTATTTGTAGCAATTTTGCACAAATGGAGACCCAAGAATTTGGGCTCCATCACCTCCAGCAAAGTGAAAAATGCACAAACTTTGGCATTTATATTGGAGAATGTTGTCATGGAGGTGGGAGTAGAGAATGTGGTGCAAATCATCACAAATAATGCAATAGCATATGTGGCAGCAGATAATTTTAATATATATGTTGCACATGATTATCATTAAAATTTAAATATTAATAAGTGATTTAATTTAGTTTTTAGGTAAAATATGGAAATTGGAAACTAATTATTGAATTTTTACTAATATGCCAGGTAGAATCCTCCAAGACAAGTACCCCTCTTTTTTGGACACCTTGCGCAGCACATGTCCTTGACCTTCTTTTGGAGGACATAGGAAAACTTGATTGGGTGACTCCAATTGTGGAAGATGCAAGGTGGGTAACAAAGTATATCTACAATCACCCTTGGGTTCTAAATTTGATGAGACAATTCACTAAAGGGAAAGATTTGGTGAGACCTGCAGCCACAAGATTTGCAACGGTTTTCTTGATGTTGCAAAGTATTATTGATGGCTTGAATCCTTTGAAACAAATGTTTGTGAGTCCACCATGGATTGAATCAGCTTATTCAAAGAAGCCTGAAGGAGAATTTGTTACGCGTATTGTCTTTGATCAACATTTTTGGGACAAGGCTCATGAGATTGTGAAGGTAACTTCAAGAATCAAAACTTTAATTTTTAATTATTCTTCATTCAAGTCTCTCATTATTAATTTGTAACTTATTGTTACTAACTTTATTAATTAATCTTGTTGTAAACTAATTTGTATTTTTAAAATTTCAATTGCAGGTATCTGAGCCCTTGGTGAGAGTTTTGCGCATGGTTGATGGGGATCAAACCCCAATGGGGTGTCTGTATGAGGCCATGGAGAGGGCCAAAGAGTCTATCAAAAATCACTACAAGGGGGATAGACTCAAATATGACCCCATTTGGGAGATTGTTGATAGGAGGTGGAACAATCAGCTCCACCAACCCATTCATGCAATAGGATACTTCCTCAACCCTCGTTTCAGGTACGGTGATTCTTATTCGGATTTTACTAAGACTTGACTTCACTTTGTTTTTGTAGGTTGTGTACTAAGACTTGGTTCACTTTGTTTTTGTTTTAGATATGATGATTCCTTTTCAGATCCTAATGGCGAGGTCATGGAGGGCCTCTCTATATGCATTCAGAGGATGCTACCTGATGTTGTTGAGAGAGACCTTGTTGTGACCGAACAACAAATCTATGTGGAATCAAAGGGTAAATTATTCTCTTCAGAGTTGGCAAAGAGAGCAAGAGGCACTCAAACCCTAGGTAAAAGTAGAACATTTGCAATTTTGCCATTTGATAAATTATGTTTCGCTAGTCTCTTTTCTTTCTAACTTATCAATATTTTAATTTGTAGAGGCTTGGTGGCAAAGTTGGGGTGGAAATACCCCACATCTAAAGAAATTCGCTCTCAGAATGTTATGCCAGCCTTGTAGCTCATCCCATTGTGAGCGCAATTGGAGCTTATTTGAGTCCATCCACACAAAGAAGAGAAACAAGTTAGCCCCAAAACGCCTCAATGACCTTGTCTATGTGCAATACAATCTTAAGTTGCGCTTGAAGCGGGCAAAGGAAGCACCAGCTGGTCCAATTGATTTGGACGATATAGATCCTTACTCTGATTGGACGGCACAGGAGCAGCCTCCATTGTTTACAGAGGATGACATCGCTGATTTGGAGAGGCAGGCTATCGAGGGGGAGGGGGGTGGATTTGGTTTCACATTGGATGACATTGAGGAGGATGATGAGGATTCAGACGAGGAGTCATTAGCAGTGCCGGTGCCAGAAGATACATCCAGGATGGAGAGCGAGCCACACACATCAGGAGGCACACCGAGCGAGGAGGCATAGTCACGCTCAGTGCAAGCTTCTACTTCTAGGACTAGGCCCTCTACTTCTAGTTCCTCTCCCTTATTTGCTCATAGACTTGGGAAGAGGAAGATGTAATTGTAATTTGTAATGATGTATTTCCTTCTAGTTTTCTAGAACTAGAAACTGTTTAACTTTACTATTTTGCTTCCAGTCATCAACATTCCACATGAGAATGCGATTTTGTACCCACTTTGCATTTATATATATCTAAACTTAGCTTGTTTCTTTTGTTTTCTCATTAATTAACTCATTGGATACATCTTCTCATAGAATTTTGCAAAAAAAATGCATTTTTAATTAAATTTTATGCTATTTTTAAGTTCCCAAGTTTTTTGTCGAGTTTCTCCAAAAATTGGCCGATTTTTTCCTGAGTATTCTTTTTCAGGGCTTGGCGAGTTTTTGCCGAGTGAGAGTTTTCCATCCTTGGGAATTTCTATTCACTAAAAATTATTGGCCATTGCCTACAAGAACGCCTAGAAGTGTTTATAAATACAAATCAGGGGAAGCTGCCATTAATGGAATTATTGTTAGAAACTACTCCTATGGGGTACATGTTGGTTTGGAGGAGTCACCTAAAGGATTTCTCTATAGTTCAGGAATGACTTTGGTTAATCTTCTAGCTACATTATATTAACTGCTGCTTGTACAAACAGAAACAAACTTCTTTATAAGGTACGATTTCTGAATTTAATTCCTGATTTGTAACAGCCTTTACATTTCCACATTTTCCAGTATATGGAGCTCAATTTAATATTGTTTTAACTTTTGACCATATGCATGAGTGTATTTGAGAAACAAGGATTTGTGTGACTTTGTATCAGTCTCAATGTTGTCAGCACTCAATGAAGAAGTTGTATGAATTTATGCTTTCACAAATTAAGACTACATTGTGTTAACATCATAAATTCCTCCCACATGCATGCAGTCTTGTTTAGTCTTGCATGGAGCTAAAAATTAATTAAACAATTTATTCCACAAAACTGAAATTACTCTCAGTTAGGGAATTCCTGAATGTAGTGCATGAGATTGTTGATAGCTTTTATTTCTATTTTAACTGTTCTAACTCTAGTTTCCAGATCTCATGGAATTTGTTCAAGACCTCTATTTATTGCGGTAGAATTGTAATGACTTCTTATCTCTGATCTATATGATCAAGAAGCCTGTGTGTTTAGGTTTGAATGAATAAAAGTTTTAATCATCTTTTAGAGCAATTTGTGTGTTCTATTTTATTTTCTACAAATGGTATCAGAGACATGTTTGAGAAGTTATTGGGTTCAAAAAAATTCAGATTGTGGGTGTGAAGTTTAAAGAGTCTAAAAGTAAAGATTGTAGAAACTGCAGACCACAATTGAGAGAGGACAAAGGCCACACCAAAGTTGCAGCTCATCAAAAATGATATCATCAAAGTTGAAAGAACGAAGACAACCCTGCTATTAATGCAAATGCCACCTCCAAAAAGAGGTGAAATCGATCTCATTAGAGAGAGATCAAAGATTCCAAAAGGACTAAGTTTTCCAAAGGATGGAGCAACCTCTAGAAGAGGTGAAGCCGCTAAGTTTTCCAAAGGATGGAGCAACCTCTAGAAGAGGTGAAGCCGCTCTCATAGGAGGAGATCGAAGTCAATGTGATTAAATGTCCACAAACAAAGAGAAGATCCGACCGACAAGAAGCAAGGTCGATGAGATCGAAAGATCATTGTCTTTAAAGATGAAGCTATCGCTGCCAAGTTTGCAGTAGCAGGAAGATCGCAGATCAGAACAAGTTGATTTGCATGAAGTCAAATCCAAGTCTTACAAAAGGCTTGAAGGTGCTAGAAGTGAAGAAATTTTTTATCCAAATGGAGATCACCGCAATAATGCATCGCGGTAAGAGAGAATCCCGCTAAAGCCGGAAGAAAAATAATTGTTTTGAGTTGCATGCATTAGTGGTTGAAATTAAGGGTGGCAATGTTAACATTGTAAATTCCTCCCACATGCATGCAGTCTTGTTTAGTCTTGCATCGAGCTAAAATGAATTAAACAATTTACTCCACAAAACTGAAGTTACTCTCGGTTAGGGAATTTCTGCATGTAGTGCATGAGATTGTTGATAGCTTTTACTGCTATTTGTAGTGTTCTAACTCTAGTTTCCAGATCTCATGTAATTTGTTCAAGACCTCTAATTATTGAGGTAGAATTGTAATGATTTCTTATCTCTGATCTATATGATCAGCTGATCCATGATTTATATGATCAAGAAGCCTTTGTATTCAGGTTTGAATGAATAAAAGTTTTAATCAGCTTTTAGAGCAATTTGTGTGTTCTGTTTTATTTTCTTCACATTAGCCAACTATTTGTAGCTGTTGTATATTGTAAATGTTGGAAATTCTATCATTTATATGTGTGGATTGTTTGTTTCATTCGTTATTGTCTATTTTAGATTATTATTTGTTAGGATATTTAGCACATTTAGTTATTTGTTAAACCTGTGAATGTGCAATTCGCCTTTCATTTCATGTATAAATTCACCTCATAATACAAAGCAAGCATAGTCTTTTGCATGGTGCAATCTGATATGGTATCAGTGCCTCTTGTGCCTGTCGAAAACATTTTTTCTACCATTGCAAAATTCAATTTCAAGATGTTTTTCATGTTGCTTGTGTTATCTTGGCACTGTCCATGAGACATGGACTCACAACTCTAATCTCTTATGCTTCGTTTCTAGCTCATATATCTGTCCAAAAAGCTAATCAAATCTTTTGCCTCCACTAGGCAATTGGTAAAGTGTCTAACCTGTGCCAGCATAAGCAACTTGGTGGCATTGGGGTGGACAAGCTTGCCGTACTGCAAAGCGTGATCAGAGTTGGAGGTTGATGAATGCTTCTATCTCAAAACCACTGTAACAAGCTTGAACCCTGTCCAAGCTCCCACAATATGCAGAAGCAGATTTGGATCAGCGCAGGATGCTGCTAAATGCTTCTTTCAGCAGGTCTGAATTTACGTAGCTTGTATACAGTTAAAATTTGAATATGTTTTGACTTTCAAATTATATAAATTATACATATTATAATTTAATTATTTCTTAAGTAATTTAGTATATATTAAAATATAAAACATAACCCATATATTTAAATATTAAATAATTGTGTACTATTTGTTAATATTATGGCCTTTATGGAAAACATCCTCTTACTTGAGCAATAAATCGATATGATAAATAATAATAATAAATATTGGTTATATTTATTATTCATTGTTTATCACCAAAATCGATATACATATGTTGAATGAATTAATTGAGGGCCCAAGGTCGGCCTCTTGGCTTTAATGCTTGGATGGATTTTATAAGTCCAAGTCAGCCTCCTTGTTGCTGAATTCATCTCATATATAGGGTGTTCGAATCCAAAGGAGAGAAGCACCAAAAACATAACATGCCTTCTCTCCTTCAAGATTCAATCACCCTTGAGTCTTCAAATGCAGTGAGGTTATTCTAGATACATCCTAGAAGAGCAAATGCCTTATGGAGTGCTGGCGCAAATACATGCTGGAGCAAATTAAGTTGGATCAAGGGCAGATCGTACATATCAAATGGAGCGAACTTACTCAGCTCATTAGCGATTTGCTTGGTGCAATTTAAGTCTGCTAGATATAGCAGAATTAATGGAATGTATGATTATATTGAGGAATGACAGCACATCATTTGGGTGCGAAATCATCAGCATTGTTTATGCGAACTGTGCTGAAATCGGACTGCATGTAGGGAAGATTGGAGTGCAGATTTGGATGTTGTTTGTGTGCTAAATCAGATCCAAGGAACAAGATCTTGAGAGGACAGACTTTGAAGGCATCATAAGTTCTCCATATCCAGGTAACATCTCACCTTGCTTGTGTATATTATATTTTATCCTATGCTTAGTATTTGGAAGACCTCTATAGTTTGATCATTCCTAGGTGAATCTGGAAAATACTAACATGGTATTAGAGCCTAGGTAGAGGAAAGATCTTTTTAGATTTAGGAGTACAAACTAACTCTTTCAAAACTAAGAAACTCTATGGCAACTAGGGTTTGGTCTGAAATTGTAATAAGGGTTTTGATTTACAATTGGTTGCCTCCTATGAAAAACTTACTAGTTCTCATTGGCTGGTTTATTGACTCATTAGCACATGTTACAATGATTGACTGATTCATTAACATAGGCTACATTGGCATTTATTGTCAGTTGGGTCATTAATATTTACATTGATTTAATAGACTGGCTCATGATTGGGTTCATGCACTTGGTCGGTTCATTGGTATTAGTACTTGCTCATTGGCTGGTTCATAAGTATTGGCATATGTTTCTATGTAGGAAACTACTTGGCTTTCACTTCTATGTGTGGTCACATCTCCTTTGCAAAACACTTGGCTTATGTTAGCATACCCTTCTTCACTGTTATGGCTGAGTCTATATATGACACATAGTTGAGACATATTGCTTTTGGCATAGCTGGATAATTGTTTCATGTATCACATTTATGTGTGAGAGCACACTTTATGTTGCCTTAACATATTTTACATTATGGAGACATACATAACCAATTAACTATCATTGACTATTTATATGAAGGAAGTACTTCGGTACATTGATAGCATTGGGTTGTGTTGGCCTTTATGTCAGAATTGGATTTTTTGATTTAATCTGGTATGTATCTATTGCATATTGAGAGGGAGTTTTTCTATATGCAGCTGTGGCAGCTTACATAGCTATCTATCTATTTGGTATACATTATACTAGCAGTTGTGTGAGTTATGCTTGAGAGAACTGCAACATACCACCTTATTGGCCTATTCATGGCAACATACTTGACATACATTACGGGAAGCATACATTGGCTATGTATATGGATTCAGGATCACAAGATCTTATTGGCATTATCCTTGCGTTACTGGTTGAGGGAGTTTTAACCTTGTTAGAGGGTGAAGATAAGATCATCCAGAGGGAGTAGATCTCCTTGAGTAATATATACCCTGGGGTAACTTAATTGTGGGTATATGGTTTAAGAGGGAGTTCAATTATGGGCTCACTTACACCTAATTTTGTGTTATGAACTCGTTATGTCTTGTTGATCACATGTATGGGTAGGATTATACCTCATTGGCTTGATCATCATAACTGGTTAGTTTTTGAAATATGATTGTATGTGCGAAACATGCATAGCTGATTGGATCAGCTGGTTAGGAATGTCTTATTAGCATAACTGATTATCTGTTTAGCTGATTGGCATAACTGACATTTCATTATGTACATTATGCATGAATGGATGCATACTTCAGGTTGGCATATGGAACATACACTACATTGGCATCTGTTATGCTTGTCATGTATGAGGAATATACCTTACATTTACATCGACATATATTTCTGTTATACCTTGACATACGTTTTATCTAACGCTGTTCTGGGAACATTCACAGTTGATTGTTAGTATAACTGATTAACTGTTTGATGCATGGGTGCATACATTATTGGTTAATGAATTGGCATATGTTGTATATGTTACATTCTACAATCAGCATATTTCTTGGGAACATACATTATGAAACTTAGAGATAATGTTGTTGTATGCCTAGGAGAATATTTTGTGGACACATGTTATCCTTTATATATGTCTTGCTATTGATCATATATATGTATGGATACACTTCCTTTTTTTGAGAGAACTATATTGCATCTTGCTGTGATCACATTGCACCTGGTTATATGTTGGTTACCTTTAGGTGGTGAAGACTTATGTGATTACTCTTATGCTGGATAAATTATGCTGGTTCTATGAGAGAACTGCATTTGGATATTGATTACTTAATATGATTGTATGGGGCATACGTCATTTGTATGCTTTAGCTTGTGAAGCATACTTTAGTGGATTATTGTGTATGAATGGATCATACTTCATATGGCTGAGATTATATGGTTCTATGCATAAACACTTTATTTATAATTGTTACTCCTATGCTTATGTGGATTCATAAGATAAGATTGTATTTATGAGATTCATGTGGTTATGATTATTCATTTGGATATACTTATGCTTATGGCCAAGTTATTCTTATGAATTAAAGAATATCATTTGATATTCTTTGAGTCTAGGGGACTCGTGGATCAAGGATCCACATCCGAGCACTTGGTGAATATCATGGATTTGATATTCGTTAAGCCAATGCTCGAGGATATCATGGATTTGATATTTGGTGGATCAGGGATCCACTTCTTAGCATATGGTGGATATCATGGACTTGATGTCTGGAGACCATTGCTCCGAGTACTTGGTGAATATCATGGATATGATATTTGTTAGGCCAATGCTCGAGGATATCATGGATTTGATATCTCTTGGATCAGGGATCCATGTTTAGCATATGGTGGACATCATGGATTTGATGTCTGGAGGCCATTGCTCCGAGCACTAGGTGAATATCATGGATTTGATATTCGTTAGACCAATGCTCTTAACATCATGGACTTGATGTTGGTTTGATGGCATGGACTAGACATTTCTTGAGTCTTGGTGACTTGTGGATTTAGTTATCCACAGATTGGTTGGTATACATCATGGACTTGATGATACCATGAATATCATGGACTTGATATTCAAAAGAGTCAAGGTGACTAGTGGATTTAGGAAATTCACAAATTGATTGGAAAATTGATATCATGGACTTGATATCACTTATGGTTGATAAATATCATGGACTTGATGTTATCATGAATATCATGGACTGATATTCTTGGATCATGAAGACCAAAGGATCTAGGAGATCCTCATTTGGATGGAAAGCATCATATGATATGATGTTTCTCATATGAATATGAGATGTATGGTTAAGGAATGATGAAGAACAGTTGTGTTCTCATTATATCTTGTAGATAGAGATCTACTATCATAGATGAGAGATCTATGACAATATTGGATATGGAGTCCACGTTGTTTATGTTTTTGGCATCTTTATCAAGGGTGATAGAGGGAGATCATTGGGTTGATCTTTGCCTCAAGTCCAAGAGGGAGTGTTAATATTATGGCCTTTACAACAAACATCCTCTTACTTGAGCAATAAATTGATATGATAAATAATAATAAATATTGGTTATATTTATTATTCATTGTTTATCACCAAAACCGATATACATATGTTGAATGAATTGAGGACCCAAGGTCGGCCTCTTGGCTTTAATGCTTGGATGGGTTTTATAAGTCCAAGTCGGCCTCCTTGTTGCTGAATTCATCTCATATATAAGGTGTTCGAATCCAAAGGAGAGAAACACCAAAAACATAACGTGCCTTCTCTCCTTCAAGATTCAATCACGCTTGAGTCTTCAAATGCAGTGAGGTTATTCTGGATACATCCTAGAAGAGCGAATGCCTTATGGAGTGCTGGCGCAAATACATGCTGAAGCGAATTATGTTGGATCAAGGGCAGATCGTACATATCAAATGGAGCGAACTTACTTAGCTCATTAGCGATTTGCTTGGTGCAATTTAAGTCTGCTAGATATAGCAGAATTAATGGAATGTATGATTATATTGAGGAATGACAGCACATCATTAGGGTGTGAAATCATCAACATTGTTTATGCGAACTGTGCTGGAATTGGACTGCATGTAGGGAAGATTGGAGTGCAGATCTGGATGTTGTTTGTGTGCTAAATCAGATCCAAGGAATAAGATCTTGAGAGGACAGACTTTGAAGGCATCATAAGTTCTCCATATCCAGGTAACATCTCACCTTGCTTGTGTATATTATATTTTATCCTGTGCTTAGTGTTTGGAAGACCTCTATAGTTTGATCATTCCTAGATGAATCTGAAAGATACTAACACTATTGGTAAAATTTATTATTTTTGTATATTTCTAATACTTTATAAATATTATAAAATAAATATAATTTAATATATTGAGCTCGAAAAAAAGTGATAACTAAAATCCATCATTTTGAATGTCACTTCAAAAAACATCTTCCTCAATTCTTTCTTCTCCAGTGATGGCTTTTGTGTCATCATCTCCCCAAACTTCAAGCTAGACATGGAAAAATGCAGCAAGAGATATAGTGATGATCCTGACATGAAATTTTTGCCTAAAGCAAAGATTTAAGACCTCTCCTATAGTTGTCATGCAGCCTCTAGGGCACAATCAACCCACCATATAACAATGATGCAAAGGTTTCTTTTGTTTCTCCCAAGTGCCTTCTCTCTTTCGAAATGTTTTGTGCCTTAAAAATCGATGAAAACAATCTTCAAGGAATCATATTGGTGATTTCAATGTTATCCCAAATCATTCTACCCACAGCTCCCACAAGGAAGTTCTTACAGCCATAAATGGTGACTGCTTGTCTAGCAAAATTCCAAACTATGATTCCCAAAAAGTGGAGGTGGCCTGGGCATCCTCTGATACCATCCAAATCTATCCCAGTGACTGTCTCTATAAAGAATTCAAGGACTGCTCAATGTTTGCCTTGCTTTTTGGTAAAGGCCCCTCTATTTATACCAAGAAATAGGATGTACTCCAGAAATTATTATAGATTCAGAGGTGGTTAAGCATGCACTTATTTGTAAATTTCCAATGTTCTTGCTTAAGTTATCCAATCTATATGAAGGGATTTTGGCAAACTAGAGGTGATACATGGTAAATGAAATTTTTATTCATCCATGTGCAAGAGGTTTCTTCGTTATTTAGTTTGAATCTGTTTTGGATCAAGAGTATATCTTGAAGTGTGGTTTATAGGAGATAAGTGACAAAGTTCTATTCACAAAACTATGGTCTCCTTTGGATCCTCAAAGTGATTCCTTTCACCTGCCCTTATTTGGTTCAAATTTCCTTTTCTACCATTTTAGTATTGGTGGTCTTTAGGATTAATAGAAATTGTGAACTTATTTGGATAATCTACGTGTTTTGTAGATGATGTGGCAAACAATTCATGTACCACCTATGCCCAATTTCATGTGGACATAGATATTTATAAAGAGTTTCCTAAACAAATTATTCCAAAGATTGTAGACAAAAAATGGAATCAATAAATTGATTATGAGAAATTCAATTCCAAATGCAAGAAATATTAGCCCATGGGCATCTCACTTCCAGTGTGACAAAATGATCTAAAACAATTTATGATAGAACCAAGCAATAAGGGCTTGAAAGATTTTCTTAAAACCACCTATCAGATTGGACTGAAACCTTACCATCATTTGATCATTCTAAATGATAGGTTTATAAATTTGGTTCCAATTCTTCAAATGCAAGAAAAGCCAAGAAGACTACACTTAATTCTTTGTCCTCCTCTGCAGCTTCACAGAATCTTCTTGTGTTTTTTCTAATAAGACTTCATTCAAACTTAAGTCTCCCAGGATAGGCCTCAAACAAAGGTTCCAAGAAGTACCGAAGTAGAGATTGTTTCAAAGAGGGAGGCTCCAAGGGTCAATTCAAAGCATTTAAGAGTTTTTGAGTCTAAATTGCAAGCTTCACCTTCACCTATATAGGATTGGATCAAGGTAGATGAAAAAAGGGAACATGATGTCAAGTTTCCACAATCCATATTGATGTTCAGTATTTTTTTTTGTTTTGATTGTGTTCAATTTTTTGCATCAACGTTTCAAATCACACTCCATGCTCCATCATCAGGATGAAAGAGAGCTGGAGAACAATGGTTTGTTGCAGACCAAGCCAAACCAAGGAGGAAGGACACACATGGTTCAAGGAAACTAAAATAAATGAAAATTAAAATGAAATAGAATATTGATTAAAATAATATTATGAATCACATGTATAAATGATTGCATTTAATTTATAATATTATCTCGATAAATAATGAAGGGGTTAAGCTTCAAGAACATTGCTACAAGAAAATTAAGCATCAAATTGACTTCAAGTTCTTCCAAGGTTTTGACAAAGGATTCTTTGGGGCAAAAACAAAAGGTAGTCATTACGAATGTGAGATTCAAAGGATATCTGCAATGAAATTATTAGTTCATTACAAAAAAAATTGTGTGATGATAGTTTTTTTCATGGGTGTAATGTCACCTTAGATATATATCTGTAATTTGCACAAAGCAACAATAGCAATAACATAATTTATTAGCAAGATTATTTTCTTATTAAATTACATATAAGTAATTGCATCAAGGAAGTTAATTATTTGGTATTAAAATGATAGCAATGAAGATTCTCATTTACAGACATGCATATTAGAGTTGTAACCTTACTAGAAACTTGGGGGAAGAAGCACCATAGGATGCTGGAGACTATCCACCCGAATTAAGCCTAGGAACATTGAGCAAGTAACCAACTCATGGGGGGTCCACAAGTAACCAACTCAATGGGTGTACACCTAATGGGTAGAAGTCCGTATTCCCACATTCCTTGTGTTTCTCATTTTGTTTCTAATAAGATCGCTTTCTTAAGTCAACACACAATTACTTATGAAATAAGTCATTCAAGCAATTCATCTAGCCATATTAGATTCCACATGACATACCAAATAGTATAGAAACATGAATATTATACTCATATATATAGACACACCCACACACACATTATATATATATATATATATATATATATATATATATATATATATGCATCAGAATTCCTGATCTTATTCAATGCTATCCTCCAAATGAAGTTTCTCTGTAAATATCCGTGTGGCGTCCCCTCCAAGATTATCGCTGCATCTTCCAAATGAATCTCATGCCTCTTCATCTCACATTGCCCTTCGAAACCACCTTGTTTAGTGATTTGTTAAGTTTTACAAGTGCACCGA
Source organism: Chamaecyparis obtusa (assembly GCA_027943335.1). Taxonomy (NCBI): domain Eukaryota; kingdom Viridiplantae; phylum Streptophyta; class Pinopsida; order Cupressales; family Cupressaceae; genus Chamaecyparis; species Chamaecyparis obtusa. The sequence continues at coordinate 359,115 of BSBK01005999.1, forward strand.
TTATGAAACTCCATTATGTAGCAGTTCAATTAGACAATAGAAATGGTGAAGTCTTATGAATAAAACCATTTTCTACTCATAGACACATAGCTAGTACATAGACACACAAAAATATTTTATTATTTTATTCTCTTTTAGGGACAATGGAAGATGTATCATGGTGAGGGCGTGACAGTCCGCCCTTCCCAAGATTGTTTGTCCTCGAGCAATTTTAATTTGGATGATCAAAGATCTCAGCTCCTTCGCAAGTTGTATCTTTTGCTGGTAGACCCTTCCAATTACCCAAATACTCGAGAATGGACTGATTCCTTAATCTCTTTTCTCACATATCAAGAATGGTTTCACATTCCAAAATTAACTTGCCTTCATCATTGAGTGGAGATAATTCTAAACATGGAGTAACATGTTGTCCCAACACCTTTTTGAGTTTCGACACATGAAATCCATTATGGGTCTGCTCTTTGCCAGTAGTTCCAACTTGTAAGAAACCTCTCCTATCCTTCTTAAAATCTTGTACAGTTCATAGAGTCCCGGTTTAAGTTTCCCGGCTGCACTTATCTTGATCAACAATTGCTTATAGAATAGTAAATTTAGGTAACCAAATCCCAACTTCAAATGTTATTTTGATCCTTCTTTTATCAACATATATCTTCTATTGGTTTTGTGCTTGATGTAGATTATCCTTAAGTGTATTCATAATCTCTATATTTTGTTGCACAAAGTCTTTGGCCCTTGGTACACAACTTCCTCGGAGGATCAAACTTCCAAATGAGGTCATCCTATACCCATACAAGGCCTTGAAAGAACTCATCCCTAATGGCATATGATGGGTGGTATTATAAAAATATTTTCCTAGGTGTAACCACTTGATCCATGCATTTTTGTGGCATGGTTCCTTAGGTATCCTTCCAACCATTTGTTTACAATCTCCATTTGTTTGTCCATTTGGGATGATAAAATGTATTGGGCATGAGTTTTGTTATGGCTAGTTGGAAAAGTTCTTGCGAAAACAAACTAAGGAATTAGTTGTCTATGTCACTAACGATGTTGCTAGGTAGGCTATGTACTCTGAAAATTTCCTTGAAGAAAATATCAACTAGCTAAGGAGCTCCATAGTCAATGGTATTGCCATGAAATGTGCTTATTTGGTAAGGTAGTCCACCACTACGTATATGTAATCATTTCCTTGTACTTTGGGAAGCCTAGTTATGAAATCAGTGGAAACACCTTTCCATTGTCTATTAGGAATGGGTAGTGGTTGTGGGAGGCTTGCTGGATAAGTTTGTTTCACTTTGTTCCTTTGGCAAATTAGGCATTCTTGAACATGTTTCAAGACATCTTTTTTGAGACCCTTCCAAAAACATTTTTCTCTTACTTTCTTATAGATATTGTCATATCCTTGCAGTTGGCTAAGGGGTTGTCATGGTATTCTCTAATGATCTTCTCCTTTATCTTTAAGCTTGGTATAAGATATATGCTATCTTTGTATAGGATGAGTTCTTCCACGACTTTATATTCTTCATTTGGTAGATTTCCTTCTAGGATGTTATTTGCTTGTGGATCTTTGGTGTATTCAGCAGTAATCGAGTTTTTCCAATTTGATGAAAGGCTTGTTATGGTGCATAAGTAGGGTAAGTGGGATAGTGCATCAGCTATAATGTTGTTCTTTCCTTTCATGTACTCTATATCAAAATTATATAGGCTTGTAATTTGCTGATCCATTTTGGTTGATAGTCGTTCAAATCCTTTTGATTAAGAAAAAACCTTAGGCTGTTGTGGTCAGTTTTACAACGAACTTCCCACAAACCAAATATTGTCTAAACTTAGGTAGGGCATGCATAATCGCTAGCATTTCTTTATCATACATGGAGTAATTTTTTTCAACTTTAGTGAGTTTGCAGCTTTTGAATGTGAACGGGTATTTGTTTTGCACTAACACTACTCCAATGCCTTCTCCTCAATCATCGCATTCCAACTCAAATGGTAATGAAAAGTCTAGCGTTGCTAGAACCGGACAAGAGCTCATTATTTTCTTAAGTTTCTCAAAAGCTTGTCGTACCTCTTCACTCCAAGAGAATGCACCTTTCTCGGTAAGGCCAATCACTAGGGCGGTCATCTTTTAAAACCCCATGATAAATCTTTGGTAGTAGCTGCAAAGTCCAAAAAATCCCTTTAAGTGTGTTAAGGTCCTTAGTTTTGGCCGACTCCTTATGGCTTCAATTCTCTCTTCATCAATGCTAACACCTTGGGCACTAATTTTTGTTGATATTATGGCCTTTCGGCAAATATATCATGCATTGGTTGAGATATTTTCGATATATAAATAATAATAATAAATATAGAGATATTTATTATTTATTGTTTATTAAAAGATCGATTTAATATTTGAATGGAATAATCAAGTTTATCTAAAGGGCCCAAGTCGGCCTCTTAAGGAGAAGAAAAATAAACAAGGTTTATTTATTTAAAGGCCCAGGTCGGCCCCTTAAATAGTCTCCTCCATTCACATATTTATAAGGATTGAACTTGAGAAGAAAGATATCAAAAACATAACATATGATTTCTTCTCAAGGATTGTTCACTCTAGGGCAGAGTTGTAGCAGCGAATTTGGAGCAGCGGTAAATGTCTTCTCTCCCCGAGATCTAATTGCAAATTTATAAAGGGAGTTGCAAATTTATGAAGGGAGCAGCAAACAGTTTAAGGAGCAGCAAATTCATTAAGGAGCGGATGTTTTATGCTGGAGCGACTGCATGTATACTGAAGCAAACTGTATATCATGGGCTGCGAATTGAGTCTGTCATCAAGTACTGTCATTAACAGTGAATGCATTGCAGTTATACATAAAGGACTAAATGCAGTTCAGATCAGGGCAGATTGATGACTTCTTGAAGCGAAGTTAATCAAAGCCCTAGGTGGGCTAACTTGGTATATATCAAACACAAATATAAAGGCATCTTTAAGGGCTGGTTGGAAGACCTAGGGCAGACTTAAAGAAGCTATCCTTCAGAAGACAAATTTGGTACAGGCTTAAAGGAATCATTTCCGGGTATTTTCTTTCCTTCGATGTGATTAATACTTTATATCCTATGCTTAGTATTTTGTTAGTCCTCTAGATTGAAATAATCTTAAGTAGAATCTGAAAAATACTAACAATTTTGTGTCCCGAATATAGAATTTTCCTTAATCCAAATTCACACTTGGATAGCTTGGAAAATAATGGTTGTTAATTGAGGATTCCCAACATTTCGTCAATGTTTCTTAAATGTTCATCCCAAGTTTTTCTATAGATTAAAATATCATCAAAGAAGACTAAAAGAAATATCCCTAGTTGTTTCTTAAAAATGGGGTTGATGCCTGATTGGAAAGTAGTAGGGGCGTTTGTTAGTCCAAAAGTTAAGACAAGAAACTCAAAGTGTCGAAAATGGCATCTAAAAGTTGTTTTGGGGACATCTTTTCCTCTTATGCTTGTTTGATGGTACCCTGAACATATGTCAATTTTTGAGAAATATACCATTGCATGAGTTCAACAATTAGTTCAACAACTCTAGGCATAGGATAATAGTTTTTTATGGTTTCTTGTTCAAAGCTCTATAATCTATGCACATTCTCATAGTGTTGTCCTCTTGACTAGTATCATGGAGGAGGTAGAGAGACTAGAACTAGGTTAAATGTGACCCATTTCAACAAGCTCATTAATGGTTTTCTCTATTTTTTCTTTGAACTTTTTGGGGGTGCCTATATAGTGTAGTGATTATGGGCTTAGCCCCTTCTTCAAGTTCGGTGGTATGTTGAAAACCTCTCTTGGGGGGAAGTCCCGGAGGGATATTGCCAATGTGTATGGTTTTGCCTTGGGAGGAAGACTTGTCAAGGATCGTGCATTTGTGCAGGTCATTACCCTTCTCCATGTCTAAAGATTCTTTCCATTCTCTTGAATGAAACTACTCTTGGGGATCCGTCGGATAGCCCTCATAAAAGGAGTTCTTTCCCATTATGTTTAAAACAAAGTTCCAATTTTGGGATCCCAAAGAGTGCCACAATCGGGTGCCCAAGATTACATTGGGATCTCCCAAATTTACAACATGGAAATCTTCTTTGATTGGATGCTTTCCAAAGGTGATGCTTAGTTGTGGAATTTTTTTAGTACATGGGAAAGTGGATCCATCAGCCAAGGCTACTTTAAAGCCCTTAAAAAATCCTTCGTTTCTAATTTCATTTTTGCAACCAAGCCTTCGTCAGTGATCATGAGGCCGAAAACATGCTGGCCAATTGTGATTCTTTGGTTTCTGTTTCCTGGACAAATCCGTTAAAAACTAAGTTTCCCTCTGCTTGATGACTGCTAGTTAGTTTATTTAAATATGTAATTTGATAAAGGCTACCAGGTTGCAGTCTTGGTATCCTTCCTGTTGATTCCACTTTGTGTGATTGACGTAATGGTGATATTTTGGGACTATCTTTTAAATTACACTATATGTAGCTTTTGTTAACTTTCAGCAACATAAAAAAAATAAGCTCCTAATGAGCCAGCTGAAAATGAAGATTTAGTGTACATTTCTTATGTCACACTCAGGAAACTGGTCCTGGGTAAGATGCCAAAATTGAATTACTTATCAGTTCTCAAAAGAGTACAAATTACAAAAACATATTTAAAATGACCTAAATTGCAATAAAAATAGAACAAAAAAACAATATGAAATCATCATAGAAATAAGTGCAGTCAGATACTAAATATGGCCAAAAGGAAAATATATACCAAGTTAAAAAGATCATTGACACGACCAGCCATGGCCTTTCCTCGGACAATAATGTGGCTTGCTGGCTCTACTTTTCCTCTGACTGATGAAGTGGATGGATAAACTGAAATCCCTCCTGTCTTTCTTCCTATCAACTGATTTAACTGCACAAAATCCATGTCTTTTGTACCCATCTCCAGCAGTGACTGACTGCAATTAAAGTATCAATTAAGAATATTTATTCAAGTTTAATTTACTTTCTTCAGTCTTTGCAAAGAATTTAAATATTGAATTAAAAAATAAAATATTTGGTGAAGTATTTATACACATCTCTGCTTTCACAACAATGTAGCCAGGGTTTAAAATTGTTTCAAGGAGTACACTTGAAAAGCCATTCCATTTATTTCAGAATAAATGTAGGATGCCTACCAAAACAAAGGCACTAATGGAAGAAGACTGGATTTTAATGGACGCATATCAAACACAGCCTCTGTATAAAGCACATCATTTGTGAACAAATCATGTTGCAGGACCTTGGTTCCATTAATTTGGGTAATCTGCCACAAGTAAACATCATAAGATAACAGACCAATAAGTAACGAAATACTTTCCAATTAAGCAAAATAGTCAATTCAAGAAATTTGAAAGAAACTTCCATATACAGAAAAGATAGTGCACAAGACCAAAAGAAACTCAAGTATATGGTAGGAAAGTAAGGTAAGGTAGGATTACAATGCTACAAATGACATCATTTATTCTTGTAACTATAAATAAAAGCTTAATAGTGTTAACAAGTACAAAATTGCTAAAATCTTACAATAGTAGGAACATGTGTAGGCTTCTTTGGAATATCATCTAAAGAGAGACAGGGCACACATTTCAGAGCTTCAGGAGGATCAGGTGTCTCCTGCTTTAAACGGAGCTCCTCTGTTGCCCTCACTAGTTTTGCAAGCTCTTCTTCACTCATACATGATTTTATTTGCTTCAATTTTTCCTGTTCAACAGCTTCATCTCGAGAAGCTTTTTCTGGATCCGGCTGAATCACAATGTAAGAAAAATGGAGCAAAATAAATACAACTCATATTCCAAAAAAATGCAGACTTAAGAATTAATTATTACAAGAAAGCACTTTCGTATACAAGATATTGGTCGTTAAGCTGACTTAATTTTCTAGCCGTGCAAGAGAACATATTTACCTGCAATTCAATTGTCACACGATGAGGATTATCCAAAATGAACTTCTGAATCAATGGAGAAAATACGGATTTTGATCCCTCTTGAGCAATGCGTGCTTTTAGGTTCTCCAAGGGCTTCTCAAATTTTAAAGGTTCAAAAGGGTCTTTATTATAAAGCCATTTACCCTGTATGGAATACAAAGAGACAGTAAGACTGACAGTGAGTATATCATGCAAAGAAAGAGTTTCTTTACCACCCTCCAAGCTATAACTGTAAAAAGTCTAGATCCAATACATTTTTATTAGAGAACGTCCTGATAAAGTTAGCATTAGTAGAAGTGTTCTCCTACCATGGAGCGAAGCATCAAGGACAAACCCCGAGGATATGAACCAGTGTTATTTTCCCTTAGAGAAAATTCAATTGTATTCATTGATGCTTCAACAGCCTCAGATGTAAAACCTTCATCAGCCAACTTCTTGAGTGTTGAGAAAATAAGCTCTTCTACCCGTCCTATATCATCCTCAGAAACATTTTTAAGACCAATACTAAATTGTGGCTGAAGAAGTTCCCCTTCAATTCCATCCCCAACAATGGCATCTCCTAAACCACTCTCCAGAAGTGTTTTCCTGAGTGGGGCAGCAGGGGTTCCCAACATTAGATGATCTAAAAATCCAAGCGCCAATTCTGTCTCCAGGTCCAGTGGCTCATCAGAAAGTAACCAGTTAAGACAAATCATATTTTTCTTCTTAATATCACCAGCTTCACCTACAGGATATTTCTCTGCAACCCTCTTTGGTTCAGAAAACAACTTCTGTGCTTTTATTTCTGATTCCTCCGCAGCATTACTTGCATCAAACTGATCCAGGTAAGCTGTTGAGAACACAAATGAGCATTGTTCAAATCACTATGAACAGATATGAGAAATAGCCACAAGGAACCCTCAAGATACATCAATCAAAGCAGCACACAGACTGGGAGAGATGAGCTTAACATGAAATTACATACAGAAATACCCCCCTGTTAAGTTCCATTGTGTGAGGTCAGCTTAACATGAAATTACAAACAGAAAGTCCCCACTGTTAAGTTCCTTTGCATATTTCCTAACAATAATGCGGCAAGAATGAAAACATAGAACCCTTTCAGATCTGGTAATTCGTATAAAAATTGCTAAATAAGATGCATACAAATAAAGATGTCTCCATCCAATTGCTTTCTTAATGCAACATGATCAGGTTCTATCATGGTCAAGATGCATATTTTGCTGAGAATCGTAAGGACACATAGAAGCCATTACCTCGAAGATATTAAAACCAGGAAGATCAGTTCAAACTATATGATAGAAAGGAAAAACATGGAAAATATAGGGCCTAAAACAAACTTTTATTGACACTTGGACCCAATAAGAAAGACAATATAGAGTTATCTTCAAACTTAAATATCTTGTCAGAAATAATGAATTTTTTTAAGATAAGATTTGGGCCAAATAGTATAAAGATAGGAGTAACTGTAAGATACAAATAAAAATGTAGTGATTAATTCTCTGCAGCTGTTTGGTAAACAGGTTATAAAGGTTTCCTTGTAAGTTTTTCAAAGGAATGAAAAGCTGATTTGAAAGTGTAATTATCTACATTTTTGTGCTTTCATGATCTGTTGTTTCAGCTATAGTGATAGATGCAATGTTTACAAATTTAATATTTTGCTGTCAAATAATTCAATTTGAGTTATTTAATTAGACAAACATTAGGACAGTAGTCACCTAGGATTAGAAATCTTCATGGTATCAGAGCTCATCATGTTGGGATCACACAAGAAATTATTCATTGGCTCACGTAGGATTTTTGAAAGAGAAATCACAGATTTTTTTAATTGTAAAGCTATTTTTTGGTTGAAAAAATGCAGCCAACCCAGGAGAAAAACCGTGTGGCTTTCTGTCATGTCCTTTCCCTATTGATGTTGGCCTCTTAACACATTTTTTAACAAGGGCAATTTTTAACACCACTTAAACATATATTATTTAATGAATATTTAAATATAGAATATAAATAACAAATATCTCCTATATTGATATAGAATGCAGGGAAGGAGTTGAGCAATCAAGATATCATTTTTAAATATATATAGTCCAGTATTAATCTTAGTAGACAGCTTAAAGGAACATGGTTTACATCCTCAATAATATCAGCGATAATATTTATTAAATTACTAACATATGAATCAGTACCGTCCAAGTTTTTGTTTAGAGTTATTTGTGCAGAAATCATAAAGGAGGCCATCAGGTTCACCATCAGAAGAGAAGGAGATCTATATGAGATGACATAAGAACAGGTTGGGTCTGGCTTGGTTTAGGCCTTGTATCACATAAAACGGCTATAGGCCTGTATTTTGTATTCATATAGAGCCAGCAGGGAAGCTATCAATTGGAAGGCTAGTTCTAAATTGAAAGTTGCTTGTATCTTTCAAACTTTGTAAAAAGGGGAATGCCCCTATCTTTGTAGCTTTGTAAATAGGGAATTGCCCTATATTTTAGATATTGGACAAGTGTCCTGGGCTAGACTGGAGGTTTTCTTCTCCATTCTTTCCTACCAGTGCCCGCACTGAATGGAGATTTATGTATCAAACTTTTAAAATTAATAAAAAAATAAAATATCTCCTATGTATCAACAAATATAATTTCAAACTTGAAATTGTCACCCCCAAATTTTGGGCCCTGGGCACCTATTTCCAGTCAAGTATAAATCCTGATCTGGGTGCCATTTAGAGCAATTTTCTTTTGGAATAAATGTCATATTTGCAATGAATTTTTTGCTCAACTAGGGGTGAAAACCAACAACAGAGCATTGTGAGGTGAGGAAAAAACCCTTACACTCACAAGATTGATTTGCAGCATGAATTAATTTGCAGGTTTACATAGTGCAGATTCACCTATTGGGTGCAACTATTTGTTGGAGTAAATTAATATTTACTCTAAGCTTAAGTTTACTTAGGCATCATTAATTAACTATTAGATACTAGTAGTTTTACACTTACCTGCCTACTGGTTTATTCCTTGCCTTTATAAGTAAGGCTTTGTACATTATGTAAGCATCTCAATCCCATTTTTCATTTGTCTGGTGAAATGTGTGTCTCTCCGTGAAGGTTATCCCACAGGTTGTGCCCCTGGGAGGTTCATCACTCCAACACTATTCACCATCCTTAGTGCTCAAAATTAGGTCGCAGGTCTCTAGAACAGTTCCTCCAGCATCCATTACCTTGCAGAAGTGAGATTGCTGGATACAATCTTCAACTCTAGGCTGCAGGTTGTCTTACATCCTATTTTCAGTGCAATCACAGACCTGTGCATTCAATCAGATCTCGTCACAAACAAGGGTCCTGTCATCACATTTGGATGAGAGAGTTTACGAGCTGCAGGCCATCAAAAATGCCAACCAGCACATACAGTTCTGAGAAATCTAGTAACCCTTCAACCAAGTGCCAAAACTGAGTTTCATCATCAAATCAGATTAGAGGCGAGCAGAAAAATCCAACCGGGCATCCGGCAACTATAAACCCAGGATCATTGTCTATTAATACACTGGTGTTTGAGGGTTTCATGCCTCAAACCCACTAGGAGGGTGCTACTGTTAAGGCATTTGGAGGTGAAAACATCCTTCATTGTCCAGTCATCCAATAGCACGCATAACACAGGACTGAGCGCAGAGAAGATCTGGGTAGATTATTCTTCAAGCATAGATGCACAGGCGCTGTTGTCATCCAGTCAATTGCACCAGCAAGTTGTGGACTCTATACAACTCCTTCCTGATTGAGACTAGGCATTGCAAAGGAGAATTCGCAAACATACCCAGACACATGTAAACTTCTTAAAATAGCTGATTTTGTAAGATATGGTCCAAATCCACTACTGATGCTTAACTCAGAAAATTATATCAATTATTAATATCTTGCTTTTTTCGGATTGATTATCTATAAATTATGAGCGTAATAAAGTGTTTCAGTTGTCGTGCCTATTGTTTTTGATGTAAAGATTAAGCTTGAACTTATGATCTGAAACTTAAACCCCTAGGGATATTACATTTTGTTGCAAATCATGCTTAACTCCCATTTAAATAATGTTAGACATATTGAGATGTTGGCATTGTTGTCATTGATGTCTAAACCTTCATACCGACATCTTGGCGGTATCGGTTGGTTGTTGGCAGATTCGGTTGTGTACCTGTTGGTTGTCGGTACTGCATTAGAGGTTTCGGTTATACACAGGACAGGTCTAGTACATACAGTCTTGGTGTTCTATGGGAGGTGTATTTGGTTATACTCATGGATTACATGTTTTGGTATGCTTGTACGCTTTTGGTAATCAGTGTTGCATGAAGTTTTATGTCAGTTCCTGTTGACTTCTATGCTTACAGTGTTCTTCCAGGTGCTCCTAATATCTGGACAATGGTACAGTTCTTCAAATGGTTTTAGTATATTGACTACATTATGTTCTGGACAGATTCTATCAAGTTTCATCTATCGGAGGGTTCAAATATTCTGTGGATCATCTTTTGGTCTTAGTTGTGGTGTTCCAACAATCTTGGTAAATGTAATATGCATTGTATACATCTTAAGTGCTACCTATTTTTTAGGTCATATTGTAGCATGTTGTAAAGTTTTCTTAAGTGTGTCCTAGATTTAGGATCGGTGATAATGCATTAAATACAATTGTAATATCTTTTTGAATTGGGGGCCATTTCACACGTTTGGTGTGGCCGACATATGTATGATCAAATATCTATATAAATAAAGAAAACATTTTTGTATCCGAGGTATGAGAGTGGAGTGAAATGATGTAAGAGCAGTATAGTGCGAGCATATGTAACAGATATCTGAAGGTGATATAGTGGGAGTCCATTTCAGTATGTTAGGCAGCAGAGTGGTTGAGGCAGAGTATTGCAGAGAGAAGCCTTATATACTGAGTTGCAAAAGATCAGTGTATGCTAGCGGAGGATCTTATTGGATCTTTGATGTCGGTGATCTATGTACTATCAATTGGAACTATTTCATGCATAGTAAGATGCAATTCTATCAGCTCACTTTTGTCAGTAAAACTTGTATTGGCAATTAGCCATATTCATATCTCAGGGTAGTTAGTCCGACCGGCAGTAAGCCAACCCACAATGAGCAAACCGACAACGAGCCTTTGTAAAAATCACCTTAACCGGTGTTCATTTCATGAGAATTAGCTTCTCCGTGGTTTTTCCCAATTTGGGTTTCCAAGTAAATTCTGGTATTCTTTGTGTTGGTGGTCTATGCTTTCATGTTTACATCTGTTATAATTGCTTGATGTGGTTATCGGTAAAACACAAGTTAATATAGATATAACTGTCATTATCATTTGTATGGGTTGTGAGTTTACTAGAACAGTAAAAGTTTTAGAAAAGTGTTTATGAATAACTGATTCACCCCCCCTCTCAGTTATTCGACTTGTTCAACAATTGGTATCAGAGCTTGGTCCCTTGCAGATAGAGCTTAACCACTTGAGGGAGATCTTGGTCCCTTGCAGATAGAGCTTAACCGCTTGAGGGAGATCTTGGATGTTTGAACAAATGGAAGAAGGATACTACATTGAAGAAGATTGGCAAATCATGATGAGTGACATTGAGGGTACCGAATCGGAGAATGAGTTGAAAGAGAATCTAAAGGAAAGTAATGCATGTATCACAAAGCTGAGGGATCAAATCCGGAAGATCAAAGCAAGACATAAGGAAGTCAGTTGGGAATTGAAGGAATCAAGAGAAAAAGTAGCCAACTTGGAACAGGAAGTGAAAGAATCAAAGGAAAAGGTCATAGACTTGGAAAAGAAGTTGAATGACAAGATACATACTGAGGAATTTATCAAAGATGGGTTAAAGCATAAGATGAAAGGTGTTAAAAGAGCTGAAGCATAACTAGAAATTACAATGGAGGAATGGAAGGAATTTGAAGAAAATCTCAAGGATATCATCAAGAAGAAGTTAGATGAAAATGAGAAGTTGGAATTGAAATTGAAGAAGTTGAGATATGAAGCGAAGCTTTGTGACAACAGTACTATTTTGGATCAATTATTTGCCCTGTAGAAGAGTTAAAAAGATAAAGAAGGATTAGGGTTTACCGGTGAATGCTCAAATCAAAAGGACAAAGGCAAAGAGAAGGTAATTGAAGATGATGCATAGGTTGAAGTAACAAGCAAGGTCAAAAATTAGAATACATCCACAAGAAGGGCTCTGATAAGACAACCAAATGCTCAAACATACTTATCTTTTAATGGTTGTTATATTTGCAAGAATTTTGGTCATAAGGTAGGTGATTGTAAGATGAGAAAGGAACAGGAAGTTCAATGCTTTAGCTGTCATAAGTTTGGTCATAAGGCAAGTCAATGCAAAAGTCAAGTCTCAAATCAGGAAAAGAAGAATGTAATGAATAATATCTTTCATGGGAATTGCTATGTGTCACAACTATGGTCACAAGGCTAGTCAATGCAAATCTAGGGTTCAATTAGTGAGATCTGGTAAGAGGAATGTTAATTGTTTCAAATGTGGGAAGATCGGTCATTATGCTAACACATGCAAATCTGGTGGTGCTCCGATAAATACTAGAGATGGTAACACTGTTACAGTTTCAAGTGAATCTCACAAGACTAATAGGACATGGAAGAAGAAAGATGTTGTTGGTGTGGAGAGCCCTATGGTACCAATTCCTGATCCTAGCTCTTCCTACAACTGAGCAGAATGCTTTGGCTTATGGGGAGTATTAACATGCTAAATCATACACCTCCCCTGCTCCAAAGTGATACCAGTTGCAACTAGCTTGTTTCTAGTAGGAAGGATGAAGTAATAATGATGATAGATGTATCGGTTGATTGATGTGTGAAGTACATTTTGATTGCATCAGCGATAATTAATTTCAACGGGAATATCAATCATATTGGTTCATGGCTATAAAGGTGGAATTTTTGAAATCATTTAGTACTGTACCAAGAAGAGAAAACTAAGAATTTGTAGAGATAGCTTAAGGAGAAAATTTTGTAAGTGATAGTGGAGTCTCAATTGGTCATTCGAAGTGTCGGTCCATATGTGATAAATAAAATGAAGAAGGTTGAGCTGAAGGAGTCCGATCATAGAAAAATTAAGAAATTGGAGTTTGGATTGCTTGTAGAAGATATGCAAAGGATTAGAAATCTTAGACTGCATATTTGGGGAGAATCTTCCTGGTGCGACGACAAAGAATTTATTTTGTTCTTGTTGGGTCGGTTTCGAGGTGAAACCCTAGTGCTAGACAAACCCTATCTGGTGATGGAGGTAATTGGAGCTATTACATGATTATGCAGTGTTGATGAGTTACCTCGAAAGAAGACAATAAGCTACGAGGTAGAAGAATTGACCGAAATCAATCGTGATCAGTGTGCACTTCTTATCAAAACCCTGGAAGATTCGATAGTGAGGTATATCGCCTGTGGTGTTTCTTATAAATTCAGTTTTGGAATCGTGATGGTGCTACTTCGGCGTTAGTTGTTTATATTGCACATAAAATTGTAAGGGAGAATGTTCAAATGGATCTTTGTAAGATGTTGCTAGAAAAATTTCTTGAAACTGTAAAGACAACTGTTGAAGTTGGATATGGTTTTAGATTTGGGTCATTGGTCATGCACTTAGCCTTTTATTTCTTGAGGTCATTACCTAGTAAGGAGAATGTTGAATGGAAGACCGGCATCCCTGTCGGCAAGCGAATTTGCAAATAACTATAAGTGTTGAAAAACAGAGTAGATGCCTATAAGGCATACTTGATGTCTTTATAGAAGAATGTTGGGTCAAGTTTGACGGTTACTGGTGTTGTACCGGTAAGTCATGGTGAGGAGGGCTCCTCCCCGGGACAGAAGAGATTGGAAGTTGTTGTCGGTGGTTCCTCTCCAAAACCTAAGAAGAGAAAAACAAGTGCCAAAGAAAAGGATATTGTTACCATTTCAGAAGATGAAGAAGTTAAGAAAGAGAAAGAAGCAAAAGAAATGGAGGAAGAAGAGGTGGACAAAGATGTGGTTTCTCCAATAGAATCTGAGCCTGTAGATTTTGATATGGTCCAGACTATGCTGGAAGATGGTGATTTTGACAAGATTGGTGGACTATAGTCTGATTGTTCATCAGTGAACAAGACTTTGGTGATGAAATTGTTAATTGATCACTTGATCAGTAAAAGGATCATTGTATCTAGTGTGTCTGGTATGCTACCATTTGAATTGGCTAGAGACATTGAAAACAATTTATTATAGTTTGGTGCAGATTTTAGTGTGGTGAAGAGGTCCATAGAAAAGAAATGCTCAAATACAAAGAAGAAACTTTCCAAAATTATCGGTGAGACAAAGGACTGTCTGAAGGAAATTACAGATATTTACAAGTATTGTCTTTGATGGCCTACTGTTGTAGACAATTTTAGAGGAAGAAGTGAAGTGACTGAGTAAGAATTGAATGAGCTTGGAAAGACATATGATGTCTTCAAGGACAAAGAAGGAAAATAGAGGATTAGAGTTGGTGAGCTATAGGCAGAGTTGTTACAGAGACAGAGGGAAGACCTAACAAAATTTTTTTGGTTAGTGAAGGACATGGTCGAGATCCGGTTGGAGCATGTTACTAGCATCCTTGCTAATGCAGAAGATCGTTTGACAAACTAGGAGAGTGTGACAGTTTGTATGTTTGGATGGGGGCTGCTATTGTTGAGTGGAAGGAGCTTCCAATTTTCAAGGAAAGGTATAAGAAAGTCTTTTCTGTAAGATCTATTGTACTTATTTGACTTTCTTTGTTATGTTTTTGGCCCTTCGTCATTGTGGCAAAAGGGGAGAGAGAGAGAGAGAGAGAGAGAAATGTTGCATCTACTTAAGGGGAGTTTTTTTTTGTTGCTTTTGGGTTTTGAAGTTTTGGTGTTTTGTCATCAATGCCAAAGGGAGAGATTGTTAGACATATTAAGATGTTGCTAGCATTGTTGTCATTGATGTCAAAACCTTCATACTGACATCTTGGCGGTATCGGTTAGTTGTTGGCAGTTTCGGTTGTGTACCTATTGGTTGTCAATAATGCATCAGAGGTTTCGATTATACACAGGACAAGTCCATTACGTAGAGTCTTGGTGTTCTATGGCAAGTGTACTTGGTTATACTCATGGATTACATGTTTTGGTACACTTGTACGCTTTCGGTAATCAGTGTTGCATGAAGTTTTTTGTCAGTTCCTATTGACTGCTATACTTACAATGTTCTCCCAAGTGTTCCAGATATTTGGACAATGGTGCATTTCTTCAAATGGTTTTACTATACTGGCTACATCATGTTCTGGACAGATTCCATCAAGTTTCATCTATCGGAGGGTTCAAATATTTTGTGGATCATCTTTTGGTCTTGGTTGTGGTATTTCAACAATCTCGGTAAATGTAATATGCATTGTATACATCTTAAGTGCAACATATTTTTAGGTCCTATTGTAGCATGTTGTAAAGTTTTCTTAAGTGTGTCCTAGATTTAGATCAGTGGTAATGCATTACATACAATTGTAATATCTTTTTGATTTGGGGTCATCTCACACGTTTAGTGTGGTCGACATATGTATGATCGGATATATATATATATATAAAGAAAACCTTTTTGTATTCAAGGTATGAGAGTGGAATGAAATGATGTAAGAGCAGTACAGTACGAGCATATGTAACAAAGATCTGAAGGTGATATAGTGGGAGTCCATTTCGGTATATCAAGCAGCAAAGTAGTTGAAAAAGAGTTTTGCAGAGACAAGCCTTATATATTGAGTTGTAGAAGATCGATGTATGCTGGCGGAGGATCTATATTGGATCATTGATGTTGGTGATCTGTGTGCTATCAATTGGAACTATTTCATGCATAATTAGATGCAATTCTATCAGTTCACTTTTTCTAGTGAAGCTTGTATTGGCAGCTAGCCATATTCATATCTCAGGGTAGTTAGCCTGATCGGCAGTAAGCAAACCGGCAGTGAGCCTTTGTAAAAATCACCTTAACCGGTGTTCATTTCATGAGAATTAGCTTCTTCGTGGTTTTTCCCAGTTTGGGTTTCCACGTGAATTTTGGTGTTCTTCATGTTGGTGGTTATGTGCTTTCATGTTTATATCTGTTATAATTGCTTGATGTGGTTACCAGCAGAACAGAGGTTAATATAGATATAATTGTCATTATCATTTGTATGGGTTTTGAGTTTATTAGCACAGTAAAAGTTTTAGAAAAGTGTTTATGAATAACTGATTCACCCCCCCTCTCAGTTATTCGGCTTGTTCAACAAATAACACATGGGATCTTCTTTTAAATCACAAGATTATTTCTTCTAAAATTGTGTTCATTACTTTGCAATTTTCCAAGAACTGCAACAAGGGTTTTTAGGAACTAGCAACTGAATTTGTTAGAAATCATGTCAAAGGTTTCTAAGCATTTTTGTAAAGTCCACGACAACTAGCGTTTAGTTGAATGGCTAGGGTATCTTTTACTTGCAACCACAGTTTTTAAACTTTGTGACTAGGGCAATATTTTTAATTTTACAGTAATTTTTCAAATCTTTGGAGCAATTTAATTTTTCCAAATTTGGGGATTTTTTTTTAAAAAAATTCTTAATTCATCAGATAGCCTCAAATTTGAGGATAGACTGGAAGGTGCATTAGATTTCCTTCCTTGGAAAGTCAAAGTAACTTTGTTGTTGGAACAAAATGATCTCAGAGATATCATAGAAGTTGAGGTGACACACCTATAGATACATACCAATTGGCAGCTCATTCAAAGGAGGTAAATGCCAAGAAAATGACCATGGATGCAATAAAGGACCGTTTGGTTCCTCAATTATCTGAAAAGAAAACAGCCAAAGAGGTGTTTGATGCTTTCGTTAGTCTTTACCAAAAGGAGAACATAAACAAGAAAATCATATTGTGAAACAAACTCAGATGAGACGACTAAATCAGATACAATTAGTCACTTGATGAAGGTCACACAGCTTCAAGGCAAACTTGCAACAAGTGGGGAGAAGGTTGAAAATACAGAGCTATTGAACTTGGCATTGAATATGGGTTTTCATCTTCATGATAAGCATTTGTGTCTGAGAGAACCTTAATTCTTTTGAAAGATTGTGGGATGACTCTATCCAAGAGGAAACTTAAATGGAGTCAAAAGCCAACAAGAAGGGTCATGATGATAATTTATCCCTCTTTGGATAGACGAAACCAAATAAAGGAAAAGGAAATGGAAATGGTAAGGGAAAGAATGAGGATTCATCCTCACATCCAAGATTGAATGACTTACGTAAAATCAAGTGCTTCGTTTGTAAAGAAAGTGGTAGCCTCTACAGAAATTCAAATGAACAAGTTTGCTACCATGTTGGAAAAGGATTTCCCAAAGGTATCTTGTCTTTCTACTAGAACAATTCTGAGGAAGGCTTGATATGTGAACTATGGAACATCTAGACATATGAGTTAAAAACGTGTCTCTAGAGTTCAAGTTGAACTTGGTGATAATACAATTCCTTTTCAACTACAACAAGATGTTTTGTTTGTTCCTAATCCCAAGAAGAATTTGATTCCAATTTCAATTGAAATTTTAGAAGATAATGGCTATGCAGTTGAATTCAAGAATCAACAAGTCCTTATCAAGCCAAAAGAATCTAGCCTGGATACTGCACAAGTAATAGGGGTTAGTTATAAGACAATCTATATAGATTATGGGGTGAACTAGTTTCAACTCTAGTTCATAGAAATGTAAATCTATGTGAGTTATGGCACAAGAGGGTAGGGCATCTACGTCACAAAGCATTGCCTACAATGAGAGAGAAAACGCAAGTCTTCCAAATTTCAAATTGATCAGTAGGGGGTATGTAGAGGATACACACTTGACATCTATGATAAGGCTTCTTTCCCAAGTAGTAAGCATAGAGCAAAAGAAACTCTAGACTTCATGCATTCAGATGTTTGTGGAAAAATGTCAATAGCATCAAATTTAGAAAGCACATATTATATTTCCTTTATTGATGACTTTTGTTAGAAGACTTGGATCTACTTCTTAAAGACCACGGATGAGATCTTAAGTAGATTCCAAGAGTTCAACGCTCTAGTTGAAAATCAAACAAGGAAGAAGATACCTCCAAGGAATGCAAGGGTTTTTGCAAGGAGGCAGTGATCGAGATGGAGTTGACTATTTCATCCTACCTATAGCGAAATGGGGTTGCTGAGTGGAAAAATTATTCCATTATAGGGGCTGCTAAGGCTATGATTCATTACCAATACTGACCAATGTTTGTATAGGCAAAAACTTGTAAGTTTGTAACACAGCAATCTACATCCAAAACAAGTGTCCTCACAAGATCTTTGAGAATAAGACGCCAAAGGAGGCATTCAGTAGCATCAAGCCAAAAACAAGTCATTTTAGCATCTCTAGTTGTCTATTTTATATTCATATACATATAGAGAAGAAGACCAAGTTGGAACTTTCCAATAAGAAGGGTTTATTTGTGGCTTATAGGTCTACAGGGTCTATAATCCAAAGCAAAGGAAACTAGCAGTCAATAAAGATGTAAAGTTTGAAGAAGGCTTTGCATCCAAGAGGTCCCATGATCTCACTCCAGCAATGGACGATTGTGATATCCCCTTCCAGAAATAAATAAATAGATAGTTGATAAATATTATTAATTGCTTAATCAATACTATTAATCAATATACAATTAATTAATCAATATAATATAGCATTAATAATATTATTCAATATATATGATATAACCAATTAATATTATTATCATTAAAAGATATTTTACTATACGATATTAGACAATATTATTAATAAACAAAATATAAACATCAAACATTACTAAATAGTGGAGCTATCGATTGACTAAATATATGTGATGTCTGATTTAGTATTATGCCTAAGTTATTGTCAACATATATTAATAAGATTAATTTCATTATATCAGTAATGATGTTATATTCTACAGCAATTGTAATTAAGGAATAACGGTTATGGTAAAGGGGAAGCGATTAACTACGATACCTATTATGAACGCACACTGATTAGTTATAATATTACTATCACACAAATCAATGAGATGTTATGACCGATATCTGTAATGGCACAATAATCATCAACGGTTATGTGTATCTCAAGGAAACGACACAGTGATTGTCATTGACAAAGATTCATTATATAACAATTAGTGTTTGTCAATGGTGCATTTACCAAATGACAAGAGGCATGTCTTTTTCCAATACAACTCCTCATTCCAAACATGCGGATATAATAAGTCGTTTCCCTCAATCATGGAAATCATCGAATCAAAGGAAAGAAATTCTATCACCGTATTCTGGCTTACAATAGTTTCTAAATCCATTACATTACGTGGCCGAGAGAGTTTGGTCGTATTTATTAGACGGTTCAAGGAGGGATTCCAAGCAGGGTCAATAGAAATGGGACGGCATTAAGAATATAGAAGAATGTCAATGCTATCCTTGACCACCGTTTCTCAAGTTAAGAACAACGAGATCACTTTCAACAGTAAAGTACAGAACCCCATAATACTGATTGTAAGCAACAAGTAGCGAACAGGTAGGTTATGGTTTAGAAGTACAATACTTGAATGATATTACGGATAATATATGGAGGAACATATAATAGATCGTAAGGGACAAGTATATTAATAGATTGACAAATTTGTATTCACCGTCTGGCAATATGTCTGACAGCCAAAACACTATATAGAACGATGCAACTGTTAATAATAATTAATCAGAATTACTCATCGTCATATGATATTAAATATATATATATAGACATATTCTTATAATAACAATTAATATATATTTATAATGACAATCAATATATATATATCGTTATTGATAATCAAGATTATTTATATTTGTATATATAAATAGCACTCATAAATGAGTAAACATCTACAGTGATAATATATATATTAACTAAAATAGAATAAGAACAGATATATAGAACCTATTACTATTTAGCTAAGAAGGAAGACTTAAGTGTTACCAAGGAGGGGCTTGTCTAAATCCAAGCAATGGCTATCTGTCCCAAAATAAGGTGGGGGTCAGCGTCCCAATAGTTTGGGCTTGGACCTGTAAACTTTGAGGGAGCCCATTGTAGTGGTCTCTAGGCACCTTGGATAATGTTTACGCTTCCCTTCATGGAGTTAAAATAGTAAAAGGTTGGATATGAGTGTTAAAGATAAATATATCTAATAAGATAAATGATTAATCCTATCAGGGACATAACAATCCAAAACTTAATTGATAAATTTACAATAAATTAAGTAAGTCTTGACAAGGGACATTACAAAGCAAAGGAAACTAGCAGTCAATAAAGATGTAAAGTTTGAAGAAGGCTTTGCATCCAAGAGGTCCCATGATCTCACTCCAGCAATGGACGATGAAATGCAAGAAGCTCTGAAGTTTAATCTTTATCTACAAAGATAACAGTTGTTTCTAGTTCAGGAACAACAATCTTCAGAAAGACTTTAGCCATTTCTAATTATAATAGGAGATCTTGAGGGTTCACATGAACATTGAGAGATTCTCAAGTGCGTATGGATGTTCCTTGGAGTGCATTCAAAGATAGTAGGCCTCCAAAGAACTTTCTAAACTACATGGGCATCGTAGATTTAGAGCCTTCCAACATCCACGAAGTAGTAGACCACATCCATCACTAAAAATGATGGTTTGGCAGGATTCTATGGTGGAACAATACACATCAATCATTAGATTGATGTATAGCACATAATACCAAGATGAAAAGGGAAATCAATATTGTGAGTTCCAAGTGCCTCTTCAAAATCAAGCATTTTGCAAATGGTAGCATTGAAAAGTTTAGAGGGAGGTTTGTGGTGAAAGGTTTCTCCCAGAAAGAGGTAGTATACTATGAGGAGACATTCACTCCAGTCATCATATACACTTCCATTAGAACAATTGTCTTAAGTTTTATTTATGAGATGGAAGATACATCAAATCGATATTAAGTTAGCTTTTCTTCATGGTACAATTGAGGAAGATGCATATCTAAGCCTCAGGGCTTTGAGGTAAATGGGAAGGAATCCCATGTTTACATCCTTAAGAAAGCCTTGTATGGACTCAAACAGGCACTGAGAGCTTGGTATTCCAAGGTAGATAAGTATCTGCAAAGTATTAGCTTCACCAAAATTGAAGCAGATCCCAATTTATATTGTATAATTGTTGGGACTGATCTACTTATTTTGGTGTTATGTAGATGATTTGTTTATTACAGGAATAGTGCAGCTCATGGCAGATTGCAAAGTAAGTTTAGATGCTGAGTTTGAGATGAAGGGCATTGGCATGATGCATTACTTCTTGAATTTAGAAGTCCTGGCCAGACCAGGTGAGATCTTACATGGATAAGGTAAGTATACAGTTAAGATCTTAAATTGATTCCAGATGGAGGATTACAAACCTATGGCCACACCTACAATCACTATCTTGAGCATCAATGCCAATGGATAAAAGGACAAGCCTCAATTCATTATGATGATCAAGGACAAATCTAGAACATATGACTCACAAAGGACTCTGCCTAATGAAAGATCAAGATATTGCACTCTGCCACATCAGCATCTGCATACCTAGCGACAGAGAGGCATATTGCAAGGTTGCTTGTTGTCTATGATCATTGTTCACAAACCATTGAATAAGCCCACCTATAGGTTTGATTAAGAACATAACCCTCACTTAGCAAGCTCCTCAAGGTGTTTTATCAACACTTAATCACTAATCACATATTCAAATATCAAAACACAAGGTGAATAAATCTCAAACCACGGAACCCCAAAGATCAATTTGTGCGCTGTCAAGGTTTTAGGATCGTTGCAAATGTAATAGCACTGCCTATATAGTATGTGTTTTCCTAATGCAACAATCTCTTGCATTTATATTGAGAATAAGCCAAGAAGAGACATGTCCCTTCATGGGACATGTCTATTCATTATTATGTGATTAATATAATGACAATTATAATTTTGTATATATATCTATATATATATATATATATCTTGAGTCATTATTATATTAATTTCTCTAATATTTACATAATAATAACATATATATATATATATATAAGTATATATATACATCTCATATATACTAAATATATATATACATATCTTCACTAGTTTTGACTCATAGTATTTATCCAATAGAAGCTACAAAACATCACCACTCCCTCTTAGCTAGGGAGGATAAACACATGGTTAGATATTACCTCAATGTAATATCAAGTGTATAGAGAGATCATCTCATGATATCAAGAGTAATCGTCACAGAATATCAAGTCACATGATATTCTCCAAATACTCAGAGTAATGGCCTACCAACAACAAGTCTCGTGATGTCCACCAAGTACTCAAAAGATATCATCTCATGATATCAGGAGCATTAGCCTGCAGAATATCAAGTCTCATGATATTCACCAAGTGCTCAGAGTAATGGCTTACCAATATCAAGTCTCATGATGTCCACCAAGTACTCAACAAATGTCCATAGGTAATGTGCACTTACCATAGGAATATTCATATCTATCATGATCTATTTCAGCCAACATAAGATGTCTATCACAATAGAAGATCATGGCCTGTTTAAGGAACTCAATCCACCATGCAAGATATCATCTATCATGATCTGTCTCAGCCATCATAAGATGTCTATCATGATAGAAGATCAAGTTATTGTAAGATCATCACCTTTCAATAACTTCTACAAATACAAGTGATAATCATTTGGAAGTCGTCACTTCCTCATGATGTACACAAGAGGTAGGCCCATTAAAAAACATGGAGTCACACACACGACATCCATCATGCCTCAATGTAGAGGGTGGAAACAAGGGATTTCACCTCGAATTTCTCTCACAGAGAAGAACTCATTGAGCAGATGTCAATCTATTGATCTTTTCATCCAAGATTGCTTAAGATGAACTATCAAACTCCCTCTGAGTCTGATATCAATCTTATGAGCTCCTCGTCCAAAGTTACCTCGGAAGAGTCAAACTCCCTCTGAATCTAATATCTATCTTCTTTTTTCCTGCAAGAGTATCCCCGGCAAAGATAAAGGCAAATAGCTCTTATAGTATGTACAGAAATACAAATAAGAGAGATTACAATGAGTAGATAAAGTAAAACTCAAGGATAATAAATACTTATCTGCGTATAAAAATCCTTGATAAAAGTTGCTTCAAAGAAGGTCCATATACATCAAATCAGAAAACACCTTCTCAGATTATTTGAAAGGCATCTCCCCTTTGAATCATCTCCCCACTAAGGTATTGAGAAATAGCTTCATTCGGATTGAAGCATACAAGTAATTAACACATGCATATGCCAGAATGAAATATATATATATATATATATAAAATCCAAAATGAGATCGCACAAATAAATCGATCAAACGTTATGTTATTACATTATCGACTGATGGCATAACACGACTTTTATATAACCGAGCATATTCGATACCCACCATAGTGCTTAACGTATCCACGATACGTTAAGATCAAACCACAATACTCTTGGCAATCAAGCACGATAATGATGTATCATGTGTTATGTATTGTTATCGGCAATCAAGCACGATAATAATATATCGTTTGTTATGTATTGTTATCGGCAAACAAGATTAGTAAAGCACGATACTAATGTATTGGTTATTGCATTTACGTATGGTCATGACTCTACGTAGACATGACTCTAAGAAAACATATTTATATCGATGCTTATTGTGGGTAATAATCAATAAAAACATAAATCATATACCACAGCAAGCATTCCATATCTTCTACAATAATTTTACTTGTCAATCTCTGCATTAATATATCTAGTATCCAGACTTAGATACAATCTGAAATATATAAATAGGACTATTATTATTCTCTATAACTGATCCACATTCCTTAACATTGTATCGGAGTCTAACCAATAGAGATTAATAAAGATAGTAAAAATTTATTCATATATCAGACATATATTTAAATTGAAGGAAGGACAATCATGGTGAACGGTGTTAGAGTGGAGGATAGACTCAAAGGCGCCTCCAACTTTGTCTTATGGAAAATACGTATAATTGCAATCCTTCAAGAACTTGAATTGGATTCATATATAGAAGAAGACAAAAGTATGCCTGAAGATGAACCAGAGAAAACAACATGGAAAAGACGCAATAACAAAGCTAAGAAAATAATCATTGACATTGTTAAAGATCACATTCTTCCAACCATAGCTAGATTATCAACAGCATACGAAGTATTCAAAACCATTCAAACTACATATGAGATCAACAATGCAAGCAGATTGCTGACCTTAAAACAGCAACTCATGAACATCAAAATGAATAAAAGAAAAACAATTACATCATATTTTTTGAGAATTTCCGAATTGAGAGATCAACTTTCTACTATTGGAAATAATGTAGATGATCTAGAACTATCCCTAATTGCCCTAAGAGGGTTACCAATCTCTTGGGAATCTTTTATTCAATGCATTAGTGGTCGACCGTCACTACCTAAATTCGATCAACTCAAGAACGATTGCATTCAAGAAGAATCTCGACTAATCTCAAGAGGGATAGGTCCGAATAAAGAGAGAGATATTCAAGCACTTCATGCTACAACAAACAAAAAAAGGAAAAAGAATTTTAAACAAAAGAGAGGAAATAATAATCGACATCACAAAAACATAGATCTCTCAAAGATCCAATGCTACAAGTGTGATAAGTTTGGACACACTCACAGATTCTGTCTAGAAAGAAAGAAAACTCAAGCAACCATACCTGAAGTCAAAGAAGTGGAAAATCCTCTATTTTTCTTAGCCTTATCAAGTGAACTAAATTCAAATAAAAGCACTTGGATAATTGATACGGAGCATCAAGACACATAACTGGGTTTAGAGATCAATTCGAAACTTTTGAAGAACACTGAACTGAAGAGGTCACAATTGGTGACACCTCCACCTACCTTGTGAAAGGAATTGGGACCTGTTCAATTAAATTAAGAACCGGAGTTACATTACAATTAAAAGATGTTCTATTTGTACCAAGAATCAAAACAAATTTGATCTCTATTTCAGGTCTAGATGATCAAGGATATCGCGTCACCTTTCATGAAGATAAAGTTCTACTTTGGCCTAAAAATTCCAACATTAAGAATGCTATTTCCATAGGAACAAGAGATGGTAGCTTATACAAACTTTGTAACGATCAAAAACATGCTCTAAATCATGAAGTATCAAATTGTAATGACATTTGGCATAGAAGATTAGGTCATCTTCGGTATAGTGCCCTACCTACCATAGGGAAGATCACCACAGGTCTACCTCACCTAAAATCTGAACATATTGGAATTTGTAAAGGTTATGCTCTAGGAAAGAACTCAAAAGGGCCTTTTCTTTCAAGCAAACATAAATCAAAATTTGTACTAGAACTTGTCCACACTGATTTGTGTGGTCCAATGTCAACACCCTCATTAGGGGGATTCTTGTATTACGTGATCTTTGTTGATGACTACTCTATAAAAACCTGGATATATTTCCTAAAACTTAAAGAATCAAATGAAGTATTATTGAAATTCAAAGAATTTAAAGCCCTAGTAGAAAATCAAACCGGGAAAAAAATAAAGACTCTAAGGTCAGATAATGGGGGTGAATATCTCTGAAAACTTTAAAGAATTCTGCAATTCTGTTGGGATTATGAGGGAGTGTACTGTACCTTATAATCCTCAACAAAATGGAGTTGTAGAAAGAAAAAATAGGACCATCATTGAAGCCATCAAAGTCATGATGCATGATCAGAATATACATATCTCATTCTGGGTTGAAGCCTCAAACACAGCCATATACATACAAAATAGATGCCCTCATTCAATCTTAGAGAATATAACACCTGAAGAAGCTTTTACAGGAAATAAACCAGACTTAAGTCATCTAAGATATTTGGTTGTCCCGTATACATTCATGTTCCTAAAGAAAAAAGGACCAAGCTAGAGCCCTCCGCAAAGAAAGACATATTTGTTGGCTATAGTGAAACCACTAAAGGATACAGAGTCTATATCCTAGGACAACGATCTATTGAAATCAGTAGAGATGTAAAATTTGAAGAAAATACTACGTATAATCTATCTCTAAATATAGAAGATTATTCAATCACAGAATTAGATGAAAATCATACAATTGAGAATCAGAGGGAGAATATCATAGAAGATAATGAACCTCCAACAACTAATTCTGAAAATACTGAAGTTCCTAATAACAAGAAAAGGCCACTGTGGGCAAGAAAGATGATTGAAGAAAACAACATAGAACCTAATGAAATTTTCAGAGAGAATAAGAAAACAAGAAATCAAACATGCTACGTTGCACTCCTAACTGAACTCACAAAATTTGAACCTTCAAATGTTGAAGAGGCCTTATCATGTCAAGCTTGGAAAGAAGCAATGATTGAAGAATACCAATCCATATTAAAAATGATGTCTAGGATGTTGTACCTAGACCTAAAGACAAATCAATTGTCTCTTCAAAGTGGTTATTCAAAATCAAATATGCATCAGATGGTAGTATTGAAAAACACAAAGCCAGATTTGTTGTCAAAGGGTTCTCCCAAAAGGCTAGAATTGATTGCAAAGAAACATTTTCTCTAGTTGCACGATATACTTCTATAAGAACCGTTATTGCCATTGCAACATCTAAAGGATGGAAGATACACCAAATGGACGTAAAAACAACATTCTTGAATGGTGTAATTGATGAAGAAGTATATATAGAACAACTTGAAGGTTTTGCTACTCATGAGAGGGATCTCCATGTGTGCAAACTGAAGAAAGCTCCCTACGGCCGTAAACAAGCTCTTATGGCATGGTATGAAAGGATAGACAAATATCTCTCCAAGCTAGGAGATTTCAAAAATAAAGCAGATCCTAACATATACTTCAAAATATCAAATGGGGATATGTTGAATTTAGTTCTCTATGTTGATGACTTGTTAATAACAGGTGAAGATCATCTTATTGCAAAATGCAAACGAGATCTTGTAGCTGAATTTGATATGAAAGATCTAGGCTTTCTACACTACTTCCTAGGTCTAGAAGTATGGCAAAAGGAGAACTATATTTTTTCTAAATCAAGGAAAATATACCACTGATATCTTAACCAAATTTGGAATAATGGATTGTAAACCATTATCTAGTCCAATGGAAACAAATCTTCATAAGCTTAAAAGTGATGCAAAAGATTCAGAATCTATAGATCCTACATACTATAGACAAATTATTAGATCTCTCATGTACTTGGTGAAAACTCACCCTGATATTTGGTATGCTACCAATGTGTTAAGTCATTTCATGTGTGACCCTAAGAAGATTCACCTAATGGCTGCCAAGCATATTCTAAGATACTTACGTGGCACTATTGGACTTGGCCTGAAGTATGAGAACGTTGAAATCAAACTACAAGGGTATTCTGATTCTGACTAGGTAGGCAATTCTATTGATCGTAAAAGTACTACAGGATGTTTCAGTCTTGGATTGGCTATGATATCTTGGTCAGTAGGAAACAGTCTGTAGTTGCTCAAAGTTCCACTGAAGCTGAATATATGGCTGCTTCCATGGGAGCTCGTAAAGCAGTATGGCTAAGGAAGTTACTAGTTGAACTGTTTGGAAAACCCTTGAATCCCACCGTGATTCACTATGATAATCAAAGCTGCATCAAACTTTCAGTTAATCTAGTTTTTCATAACCGATCCAAGCATATAGAGATATCGTACCATTATATAAGAGATATGGTTGACAGAGATGTTATCAAGTTGGTGTATATCAGCATTGAAGAGCAAAATGCTGATATTTTCACCAAGCCCCTAGCCAAGTTGAAAATAGAATACTTCAGAGGTAAACTTGGTATGACTAAATTGTAGTTGAATCTCTCGAATCTAGCCATATGTACTTGAATATATTCATGAATATTTTAATATTTTATTGCAGTAATTTATGTTTGTGTGTTATGAAAGGTGACGATCTTTCATATGATATATGTGTAAGGTTACTATTGTTAGGTGACGACCTCAACCATTGTCTGACCTATTATTAAGATTGACTACATTAAGTTGTTGTCCCGGAATGTGCCAGATCTCTTGATACTAAAATTGTGATCACTGAGTGTTGTGATAACATTCATATCATGGTTGACTCCAAAGTTGTTGTCCCGAACTGTGTCGGATATCATGATATTGAGATTCTTGATTTATCATCATGACAAACTGCATTGAATTGTTGTCCTAAAATGAGTCGAGGTCATAATGATTTGTGTGTCAAGATGGACTATGTATGTCCGAAATTATACCTATGATATTGGAGACTTCATTGTCAACCTAGGATCAAGGTTGTTATTTGATAGACTTCATTTAGTTGTTGTCCCGAAGTGTCGGAGATCAAATAATTTTCATTTCTCTGAAATGTAACTCAGGTATAATCAATTCAAATGGGTGTTGTTCAAATCCTCTCTTGCTAAGAGCGAGTGTTGAGGAATAGCTTCATTCGGATTGAAGCATACAAGTAATTAACACATGCATATACCAGAATGAAATATATATATATATATATATAATCCAAAATGAGATTGCACATATAAATCAATGAAACCTTATGTTATGACATTATCGACTGATGGCATAACATGATTGTTATATAACCGAGCATATTTGATACCCTCCACAGTGCTTAACGTATCCACGATACGTTAAGATCAAACCACGATACTCTCGGCAATTAAGCACGATAATGATGTATCGTGTGTTATGTATTGTTATCGGCAATCGGGCACGATAATGATATATCGTTTGTTATGTATTATTATTGGCAAACAAGATTAGTAAAGTCGATACTAATGTATTGGTTATTGTGTTTACGTAGGGTCATGACCCTACATGGCATAAGCCACGTATGGTCATGACTCTACGTAGACATGACTCTACGCTAACATATTTATATCAATAAAAACGGAAATTATATACCACAGCAAGCATTCGATATCTTCTGCAATAATTTTACTTGTCAATCTCTGCATTAATATATCTAGTATCTAGACTTAGATACAATGTGAAATATATAAATAGGACTATTATTATTCTCTATAACTGATCCACATTCCTTAACATAAGGATGGTTCAAGTGGGAATGTAACGTTGGTTATTATTCCCCCCACAATGTAAAATTCTCACTTTTATATCGTTGAACAATGCTTATGTCTTCTTATGAAATAACTTGATTGCTCCAAGAGAGGTGACACTCTATAATTAATGCTTTCTTTTTTAGAAAGAGACACCCTTCTTTGAATACGTGCTTCTTTGTTAATGCTTGACCGCGATCATAACAAATTAATGTCTCTTTAATGAAAGCCGCTACAAGGTCTAACTAATCATTATGGAAATCAATGTATATACTTTGCAAATTCATCATCCTCAACCTCTTACTAAACAACGATTTTTTTTTTCTTTAATCAAGTCACTTTATTCAAAATATCAGCGCGTAAATTGTCTTTAATGAATCGCCATATACAGGAATGACATAGTTGCCAATATATAATCGCTGATGTTTGCTTGTTAACAAATTTGCTGCAATTCACTTGACCTTAATCTTTGCACTTGGTGTGGACAAAATTCTGCAACACAACTTCACTCATTGGATTTCACATAGACCCGTACAAAGTCAGTCATAACTTTTGAATCCAACACTTTCTCGTCAATCGCTCCGGTGAGATTCTTCAAAATTTGTTTATCACTAACATATCCAAAATGCAACAAAATCCAACGGTGTATTTGTGAGATATGGTCCCCGTACTGAGACTGTATTTTCTGAGACAGTCACACATTCACCATCAACAAACTACTCTCTTACATTTGCAACCTGGCTTTGATACCATGTCAAGGTTTTAGGATCGTTGCAAATGTAATAGCACTGCATGTATAGTATGTGTTTTCCAAATGCAACAATCTCTTGCATTTATATTGAGAATAAGCCAAGAAGAGACATGTCCCTTCATGGGACATATCTATTCATTATTATGTGATTAAGATAATGACAATTATAATTTTGTATATATATATATATATATATATATATATATATATATATATATATATCTTGAGTCATTATTATATTAATTTTTCTAATATTTACATAATAATAACATATATATATACATCTCATATATACTAAATATATATATACATATCTTCACTAGTTTTGACTCGTAGTATTTATCCGATAGAAGCTACAAAACATCAACATGCCCATAGAAGGGCAATTTCATAGGATTCAAAATGATCCCACAATGCACTTCCAGCCCAAAAGGACTTCACAACAATAAACCATCCCAAAGCTTTTAACACTCTTTTTTTAATTTAGGAGCAGTTGTCTAACACATCCCAGTGGGGTATGAAACCAGATAAATAATTTTGCACCATTTGCCACAATCATGATGGCATCAGATCTAGAGTTAAGTACATTTATTTTGTTTATTTAAATCCTGCGCCATTTATTTATGGGAGATGTAATTATTGCTACAATTCACTCGATTCATCCTAGGATATTAATGTAAAGGTGCATTTTGAAGTCTCTAAAATACTTGACCTTAACTCAATAAATGAGATCCAAAACATTTTAACTTCAAATTTCATTCTTTTTCCTTGAGACATAGCCATAATGATCGCAGCAATACTTATATTAAAGACCCCTTTCCTTAATGGAGATTTAGTGGTACTAAAGACATAATATCTGTCAATAATTTTAGTAATATAAATTATGGGCTTAGTTAACTTTAAAATATTTATTTTTAACCCTGGTAGGACTTACATGTGTAAATATATCCCTTTTCTTATCTTACATTTAACCTAAGGTATATATTTAACATATTACTAGAGTTTGGAAAGACTTTCAAATTATTAATATTTTCTTTCATTTGTGAGGCCAACTCAATAATTCATACCCTAAGCTAATATTTACAGCCTCCAAGGAGACTAATGTTGCCATTGCAGGGCAGCATTTGGATGGGAAAAACATAATTGGGCTGATTTGCATGGATTAAACAGTAAAGATTTGGACAAACAAATTATAAAATCAATATCTAATGGCTTGTAATGACATTTTAAATGTTTTAAGAACACTTGGGAAAAATTTTTTAATGTATTCGATTAGATTGTTAAGCCAGGACAACTTTTCAAAATCTTACATCTGTGATGCCACACTTTATACCAGAATTTTTCTCGTGTCTTATTTTATAAGATTTATTAATATCAATAGTAAAATGATGAGTAAAAAAGGATATCCAGTTCAACTAGGTGTGTAGTCATATATAAATAAATATAAAGGTGTAAATGACAGTGTACAAAGTATTAGGACACTCAATTGCATTAAATAGTTATATTATATATGACAATGCAGCTAAGACCATACAACAATAGTCTAAACAGTGCTGCTGTCATTGGTTGTACCAAACAAAAAATAGAAAAAAGTGCAAACATATGCATAGGAAATAATTGCATGCTTTTCAAAACATCCCCTGAAGTAATAAACCACACCAAGCCTTGTTCAGTCATTTTATCTTTATTTGATATAAATTTAATGCTGTTATCAATTCCTTATGAAAGCATTTACCAATAACATCTTAACTGGCTGAAATTTTCTTAATCTCAAATTGGCTTGCATGGAGTATTAATTTATTAATAACAATCTTCTAAATGATTACAAAACTAAATGAAACACAAAACTTGCATTAAATGCAATACACTACCTACCACTTATGATACGTAGACGAATGTCTGGATCATCATCACCATAAAACCATATCCTTACATTGCTCGGATGATAAAATTTGTGATGGAATTCCTGCATAGAAGTCCACTGTTAGCCCAAATACCTGTTTAGATACATGATATACATATTGAAACTTAAGCAAAGACATCTTCAAAATGCACCTGTCCACCCTATCATGTTGATAATAATCATGACTTATTCATGAGCAAATGATCATGCACAAGAATAGCACACAAACTAAGATTGAATAGATATCAAAGATAATTTTTAAAAAGATACACAATACACATTAAAACAAGATCCATTCTCACAAACAAATGTCAAATATCAAATTTTCCCATGGTCTCCTAGGTAAAGCGTGACTTCAATATTCCTTTCCAAACAGATCATGACTCCTCATATGCGCCAAATTGATTGGTCCCCATAACATACAATCAATCTGGCACTCTAATCTCTTCAATATGTGTAGTATATTGAGAATGATCACTACATAGATGATAATTTCAAAATATGACACTTCACACGGAAACACTTAAAGGGCATGGATGACAAGGAGTAAAGAAAAGAAAACCTCAGTGACTCCAATGATGAGTTTGGGTCTAAAGTTAAAGGCACAGCAATGACTTATATTTGAATGATACATTTCAACCTATGCTCCTTAGGGGCACGACCATTACCCATAATAACCCCATCCTCTATAGCAGACGTTTTGGGTAAACAGAGATAGGTAGGAAACATCCCCACCCCAGCCTATGTTTTTCAAAATTTCAAGGAAATGTCCCCAAGATGTCAAATAGGTTAAGGGTATGCCTGGGTATGTTAGAGGATAGCTAGTCATTGTTAGCCACAGTTTAGTCATTAGTAATAATACTTTATGTTTGCCAATAATAATATTGTATGTTTTGGGTTGTTATGGCAATGTAATTGCAAGTGGTTTCTTGGACAGTTGTAGAAAGTTGTAGTAACCGACAGTTGGTATTCTCAATAAACCGTCGGGTGCTTTATATATGTGAGACTGGCCCCGAGAACGGGTTACTTTGGAATTGACATTATATGGAATAAAAGTTATATCATTCTGCCAATATTATAAATGTAAATTGGCTTTTTTCTCAAATGTAATTGCAATTTTGTTGTTTCCAGAACATAAATGAATTTCAATAATTTCCAGATTTTTAATTTAAAACAACAGCAGCAAATTATAATCTTAAATTCCTCATTCTCAGTATAACAATTATCATGATGGAATTGATTATCATTAATCCATACAAAATATGAAATCTTATGCTGTTTTTCCAACTGTAAGAAAGACAAACTAAAAAATATATTGAGCACCTTGCAGAATGTATGGCTGCTGAGGGTAAACTCGGCCTTTTAACACAGCCCACAAGTTTCCTAGACCAAACGCAGCTCCTTATGTTTGTCCCCTTTGTGGCGTTAAGAAATGGAAAGTATCTTTCTTGCTAGCCATAGGCAAAGGAAGAGACTCACGTCAACTTCAAGCACCCAAACAACCCCAGCACAATTCCGTACAGGTACAGCTCTGTAGAATTTCCGTATGGCTCCAGCATAAATTTCGTATGGCTGCAATTAATGACCAGAATTTGTAACAAAACAAATTCTCCAATGTTCACAATGCTAAGCAATCAATCCTCTGCAAATTCTAGTGAAATTCGGTGTTTTCTCCAACTTCATGAAGACCAAACACTTGAAATTCTGAAGAACTCTCTCCAATAATGAAGACCAAGCTTAAAACCCTAGCTCCTCCAAGAAAAATTGAATTCTCTCACAAACACAATTTTATCAAATCATCAAAATGGTAATGTAAAGTGCTTTTTCGAGTTGAATATATAGTTTTTTTGAAAAAGCTTCAACTTTACATTTTTCATTAAAGTAGCTTCTTCATCACAACATCACTTTATAACATTAAAGTTATAAAGTCATAAAGTTCTTAAATTAAAATAACTTAATTTAATAAAGATAATTAAAATATGAAGCCACTGATTCCATCTGACTGCAACAAACTAATTTCTGACAACAAAGCCTCAAGCTCAAACTGCCCTGCGAGAAATAGCCATCTACCAAAAATTGACTTACTATAAATAGTAAGTCTCTCAAATTGGAGATCCCTGATAGACGATCCTGCAACACCCGATGACACTGTGCAGGCGCCCTGCTAAACCAAGCTATGCCCAAAATACCACTTACTATAAATAGTAAGTCATCCAATTTGTCCCAAACGAAGAGCAAACTTGACAACTAGAACCTCTTGAATGGAATCCAACTACTGGCTCTGCCAACTGACCCCCTCTGATCACCTGATTAGCTTGCGAGGGTCGCCAAACTAAGCTAATCTAAAG
Source organism: Chamaecyparis obtusa (assembly GCA_027943335.1). Taxonomy (NCBI): domain Eukaryota; kingdom Viridiplantae; phylum Streptophyta; class Pinopsida; order Cupressales; family Cupressaceae; genus Chamaecyparis; species Chamaecyparis obtusa. The sequence continues at coordinate 393,237 of BSBK01005999.1, forward strand.
AAACTAAAAAACGGGGACATTACAATTAAAGTTTGAAACTTTAATATTATATTTTTATTCCCAAAACTCATCACCTAGCCTCTCCAACTATAAACTAATGTTGCACCAAGCCCCTAGGTAATGTCCAAATATAGTAGGTCAATTGCGAAACCCCTCCTAGAAAATAAGCCCCCTCCTAAAAATTAGGAAATTGTCTCAAACCACCTGGAATGACTTAGAATACATCACTAGTCATCTCCCAGTCTCCTCCACAAATAGGGATCCTCCTAAAAAATAGGAGATTGTCTTTGAACATCCAAAATGGCTCATAAAGTCTCCTTATAGGCTCCACAAGCTCTGGGTGGTCAACAAGTGTACTGCATGTCTCCCCCCCCCAAAAAAAAGGGATCATCCTAAAAAATAGGAGATTGACTCTGAGCTCCTAAAATGCCTCCAAGACCTCCCCAGAAGGCCACAAGACCCCTGAATGGGTTCCCAATCCATTGTATTAGCCTATGGGAACCCGGCAATAGGCTAATCCTGCTAGTTGGTACTGATACTAAGGAAGGTGTAAAAATGGGGACACTACACATTCCTCTTTGTTAATGAGTTTGACAATAAAGCATGTAATCTTGAACATCATAATTCCTATTCAATTAATCACAAAGGATTTATAATGTCGATGATGAATGCCTCATCAATGTTATCATATATGCATATTTGAAATTTCCTTATATTTAAAAAATTTCCTATTTTTTAGTAGTCAACATCAACTAGTCTTTAGCATTCTTCATAGGTCACAAATTTGTCTGATGATGAACAGCTATATTCCAAAATGGTATAGGAAACATCTCTTGAATTAAGATCCAAAGCAACTGAGATGTAAAAGAGTATCTTGTTACATTCTAAACATTTGTAGAGAAATAGAAAGTAGTTTCATCAAATAAAGATTCACATGATTCATTCCTAGAAAAGATACCGAAAAAGTTAAGGAAAATCTTTGATCATCGATGTAGGACGAAGGAGAGAAAAATAAGAAGTTGGAGTCTTTGTGCAAAAGAACCTAGGCAAACACATGATGCCAAGCCCTATACACAAGTACAAAAAAACAGAAATCAAAGTAGGTTGATGGAAACTACTGACTTAAAAAATTGATGAAATATTTAAAATCTAATACAATTTGTGTAATGGTAAGTCACATCAGCCACTTCGCAAATGGATGAGAGCCTCAATCCTCCTTTTATAAGTTTTTGAGAACCTATTTTAGGAATAAAAACATTTTTTCTTTTCTAGCTGCTTTTTTGGCTTTTTGCTACTATTTTCAAAAAAGTGTTTTCTTTTCTTTTTGCTTTTTTGAAATAGCAGTATTTGCTTTCTGCTGTTTTTAAAAAAAATCTCCACTCAAAAAGACCTCTTGAAATATTAAAGACATTTCATATACAAAGCCCCCCACCCCCCATCTCTCCTAGGCGTCTACTTGAGGAACATTCACTTTTTAAAAATATTTAAACCATAGTTCAAAAACTCATGAGGACTCACGAGTCCAAAGGCGGGCCGAGTCGACTCGCCATGGACTTGCGAGGCGAGTCCTGGCGAGTTGACTCACGAGTCTTTGCCTTGGACTCGCACGAGTCCAAGGCAAAGACTCGTGAGTCATTGAGGTGGACTCACGTCGCCCAATTCAAACACCCAGCACAAATAAAATGGATTTTTTTTAATTTTTTCTCTCATTTGCTATTTCTTCTTGCTCACAACAGGGTTTTAGGGTGTGGAGAGGTTGAAGAATCAACGTCAAATCTGCAAACTACATCTAGGTAAGGAATTTTTCTACTTTTTTTTTTTTTCCCTTCCATTAGAAATGAAGAAAATCTTGAAAAACAGGGGAAATGCTGGCAAAAAATTTACTATTTCTCTTTTTGATTGATTTCCTTGCATTTTTATCTTGTTTTTTAATAATATTGTTATCAAATGATTCCTTATCAATTTTTTGTTGTTTTTCCATGAAACCCTATTGATTTTTTAAATTTTTTTCATGTTGTAACAACTATGGGAAAAACAAAAGATGAGGCATGGAAGTATGGAATAAGAGGAAATAAAAAGGGAGACATGATTTGCACGGAATGTAGCAAACTAATGACAGGTGGAGTGAATAGATTAAAATAACACCTTGCTAGAATACCTGGACAAGGTGTGGATGGCTGCCCCAATACAACTCCAGAGATTATTAGACACATGAAGGCCCTTCTTGCGAAATATGACTCGCATAGAGAAGAAAAAGAAAAAACAAAACAAGCCATGCTAGCTGCTTTGAATCCAAATACATCCAATTCAACTCCCTTTCATTTCACAGGCACTCACAAAAGGGAAGCCTTCTTTCATCATCAACTAAACTCATCTATTGCTGACAATGAGGATGAAGTTACTGAGACTCGGAATCCTGCTTCATTAGACCCAATTTTTTTTATTCCATGCAATGTTCCAGGAGCACAACCGTCACTTGAAGGTACTGGATGGAATAAAGAAAAACATGAGAAAGCAATGATAGCAGCAGCAAATTTTTGTTAGATGGGGTGATCCAAGAAGTTAGAGTTGAGAATGTTGTCCAAATTATCACGGACAATGCAGCTACATATGTATCTGTAGGTAGAATGATTATGGAGAGGCATCCCACAATTACATGGAGTACTTGGACTTGTTGTTAGAGGATATTGGAAAGATTAGTTGGGTGAAAAGGGTGGTTGAAGATGCTAAAAGTGTCACCAAACTCATCTACAACCATACTTGGGTCCTCGCTTTGATGAGAAAACACACAAGTGGCAAGGACCTTGAGCGACCAGGAGTGACATGATTTGCTAGCCATTTCCTCACATTGCAAAGCATTCTTGGTGCCAATTCTCATCTTAGGCAAATGTTTGTGTCTAATGCTTGGCTGCAGTTTGCATGAGCCAAAAAACTTGAGGCAGAGAAGATAGTAAGTATTGTTTTTGATGATGGGTTCAACAAAAGTGGAGAGGAGTTGATCAAGGTAAGTAACAAACCCAAATATAAAATTTATACAAGAATCTAGTTGCTATTTTTTTAGGGGTTAATTTTGTAATAATTTAAAATTTGTTTTCATTTTTCTAGGTGTTAGAACCTTTGGTAAGGGTTCTTCGTATGGTGGATGGAGAGGGAATGCCAATGGGTTTCATTTATGAGGCCATGGATAGGGCCAAAGAGGCCATTTCACATTACTATGGTGGAAATTCAAAAAAATATGAAGTCCTTTGGCGCATCATTGATTGTAGGTGGACACACTAGCTCCAACCGATACATGCCTTGGCATACTACTTGAACTTGAGATTCTACTTCTCTGATTCATTTAAGGTTGATGAGGAGGTCATGTCAGGTGTTATTACATGCATTAATAAGATGGTTCCTGACCGTGACTTGAGAGACAAGGTTCTTGATGAGTTGGAGGTGAGATTTGACATTTATTATATCTTATAATTTATTTATGATTCATGAATTTGGAAATGCTCATTATTGAGTTTGAGTCTTTGACAATTCTTATTTATGAATTTTGAAATGTTCATTGTTCAAGATCTACAAGGGTGCAGAGGGGAGACTCTTCTCTTCACAACAAGCAATTGACAAGAGAGAAAAACAACAACCAAGTAAAAGTTAAAAACTTAAAACATTTTGTTCAATACTAGAAGAAAAAATTAGAAACTTGATAATGATTGTTTATTTGTTACAAACTTACATATTTTACTCAATTCTAATTTCTAATATTTCTAAATTTTTTTTTTAAAGATTTAAGGTGGGAGAATTATGGTGCTAGCACGCCTAAACTTCAAAAGATAGCCATCTGTATTTTGTCTCAGCCATGTAGTGCTTCTGGGTGTGAACGGAATTGGAGTACATTTGAGAACAATCACACAAAGAAGAGAAATAGGTTGAGCCAGTAGAGACTCAATGATCTTGTCTTTGTTTGGTATAACTTCACCTTCGCACTAGAAAGGTGTAGGGTGTTTCACACGAGTCCATTGACTTGGACGAAATTGATCCATATGGTGATTGGATGATCAATGAACAAGATGAAGGTGATGATGTCCTCCTTACCGAAGAAGATATTGCAGAGTTAGAGAGAGGTGCAGCAACAGAAGCAACAACATTGGTTGATTCTAGTGAGATGGAGGATGATGAAGACGAGGACTTTGATGTTGAAGAAGAAGAAACAACTCCTCCTTTACATACCACAACGCCTACTAGTTCAAGGCATCAAAAATTAAGTTATATTAGAAGAGGAAAGAGGAGGATATAGTCTTTAGTTTGCTGTTTTTCACATTTGGACATATAATTATATCTAATTTTGTAAACATTTATAAACTTATGCTGTTGTTAAACATTTTTAAGTTTGCAACTATGATGATATTTCATATATTGAGTGTTTGAGATTCATATGACATGTGTAATGTATCAATTATGGCTCTTATGTTCTTTAAATGCATTAATTTCTTTGTGTTTTTTATGTAAAACTATGGTTTTTTCCTTTTGACAAGTCTTTGCCAAGTCTTTCGCGAGACCGAGTCCAAGTCCAATTTTTTGGTTTGTCGAGTCTGTGTTGAGTCCGAGTTTTTGAACCTTGATTTAAACACTCAACTGAATAATATAGCATCACTTTATTACTTAATCGCAAATATTAAAATAATATCAATACCTTATCAAAAGCTTGCCAAGACACTTGAAATTGAAACCACTTGCACTGAAGCGACATTGAAGCTAAATAAAGATGCCTAGCGCTAGAATAGACGTTACTAAAAATAGCACTAATGTCAAAACCCCTAAAAACTGGAAAACTAAGCTCACCAAGGAAACATGTGTCGCCTAACCACCACCAAATAGCCTACAAGAACCCAAGAATAGGTTAAGGAGAAGCAAAATTAACTAGGTCCGAGAAGGAGACATTAAACAATATTACATACATCCCACTAAATAGATGGTTTGGCCGACTAGCCACCTAATGCCTTTCTTTCAAGAGCTTGATTTCAATACTTTGTAATCTACAACACTACATGCCTTCACCTCGCCCTTTCCAAGATCTAAGTGATCAAAAAATGGAAAGGAAGGTGTTATTTTTTCATTTCAATTGGAAGCTAATCGTATTTACAAGTAAAAAGAAGCTTCCCGTGGAAATCCAAGAGTTAATAGATGAGTACGCAAAGATAATGGAGTTATCAAATGGATTGCCGCCAGTGAGGGACGTTAGTCATTGTGTGGATTTAATTCCAAGTCAAGCTTGCCAAACAAGACACCATATAGGATGATGCCTCAGGAGAATGAGGAAATAAATCGACAATTCTAGGAGTTGTTGGACAAAGGGCTGATTAGGGAGAGTCCCAATCTATGCACAATACCTGAAATATTGGCGCCAAAGAAGTGAGGTCAGTGGAGAATGTGTACTAGTTCTAGAGCAATTAACAAGATCACCATCAAGTATAGGTTTCCATTGCCTAGAATGGATGATTTAATGGAATGTTTGAGTGGGGCAAGTTACTTCACAAAGATTGACTTGAAGAGTGGGCACCATCAAATCCAAATCTGTTAAGGGGGTGAGTGGAAAATAGCATTCAAGATGAAGGATGGATTATATGAGTGGTTGGTCATGCCATTTGGGTTGACAAATGCACCCAGTGCATTTATGAGACTGATGAACCAAGTACTAAAGCCCTATCTTGGAAAGTTTGTTATTGTCAACCTTGATGATATCTTGGTTTTTAGTAAAACAAAAGAACATTTGGAACATTTAGGGCTGTATTGCAAAATTTTGAAGGAAGAAAAGTTAATGGTGAATCTGAAAAAGTGTACTTTCGTGAAGAAGCAATTGGTTTACTTGGGATTTGTGTTCTCAACGGAACGATTGAAAATTGGTCTTCAAAAAGTGAATGCTATTGTTGATTAGCCATCTCCAAGGAATTTGTTTGAAGCCCTGTAGTTTTCATGGGTTGGCAAGCTTCTATAGGAAGTTCATAAGAAAATTCATTGGAATTTGTGCTCCCATAACTAAAACAATGAAGGGAGTAAGAAAAGAATTCAACTGGACAGTAGTAGCAGAGAAGAGTTTTCAATTGTTGAAGAGTAAAGTGATAGAGCAACCAGTGTTGGCTGCCAAGCTTTGGGAAAGTTTCCCAAGTCGATTGTAATGCAAGTGGAAAAGCTATAGGAGTTCTTAGTCAAGAGGGAAGACTTTTATGCAGTATATAATCAGAAATTTTATGCAATTGTCCAAGTGCTCGAGAAGTGGCAACACTATCTATTACCAAAAGAGTTTGAGTTGTATATTGATCATCATGCATTGCAATTCATTAACAATCAAGGTAATCTAAATCAAAGGCATTTGAAATGGATTGTATTTTTGTGAGCAAGGTGTTTCCAAGTTAAAGATCAACTCAAAATCCAAATCAAAGTTGAAGTTTGAATCATCAAGATGGAAGTTGAAGGGCAAATCAAACAAGGAATATGAACAAGTTAACAAGTGAACTACAAGAGCAAGGTCAAGGTGAGATACCAATACAAGCAAGTTCAAAGTCGTGACAATGAAAAGGTTTCAAAGTGAAGAACTTCAAAGGATGAAAGATTGCATGAAGATCAAAAAATTTGAGAATATGGGCCATCACTATTAACTAGGGACTTGAAAATGTTTAATATTAAGAGATATCTCTTCTTTATAGGGAACCGATCAAGTAAGATAAGGATGCTAAGGTGGCGCCAACTCATCTTCAACCAATTAGAAAATTCTAGTTCCACGTGTCCAACATCAACCAATCAGATCATGCCAAGTGTACACGTGGAGTCCACTCCATGACTTCACCTAACCTATTTTCTCATTGGTTCTAAAAAACAATCTAATTTTCTCATTGACCCATAAATTGGTTTCCAATTGTAATTGAATAGCATTTAATGCATGTAGTTGTTAGTTACATTAAGGCTTTGTTGGCATTAAATTGGCTCTTGATCTTGAATTGATCTTGGTCATTCATTGTACTTTGAACAACTATAAAAGACAAGGCCTTATGATTTGTAAGGAGAGATTTGGAGAAATTATTGCTATAATGCTACCAAAATTATTCCTTCATTGTTGTTATCATGGTGAATGTTTGTGAAGTTTTGGAGTATTGCATTGTTTCTTTATTTCCTCATTTAAATTAGGAATTTTATTTATGTTGAATAGAAGTAGAAGTAGTTGAATGAAAGATATTGTTGTTGGTGAATCATGGTGAAGCTAGTGTCCACACCTTTTGATACTTGTTGATTGCAAGTATCAGTGTAAGGTTAGTTTAGGCGCAATTGCAAGCATCTAACTTCAATTGAAAATGTTTATTTGGATTGCGCCATCATTGGATATTTGAATGAGTATTGAAAATATGAAAATCATTCCTGCATCCTTAGAAGAAAGCACCCTCCTTTGCATAGTTGATTTAGAGAAGCAAGGACTGGTTAGAGTTTCACCTCATCTTCAATGATCTCTTGCATTATTAAGGTTACGTTAGATTTCCTAAACCGTTTACCTGTTTGCAATTTGTTTTGTTAGAAGTAATTGAAGGGCTCCAATTGCTAAATCATTCGCATTTGCAAAGTTGATATCCATTGAATGAACAGCATAACTCCCCAAATGATTACCAGCATATCACATCATATAACAGAGTTAAGTCCACAATAAGAAGGAACCTCGAAGTTGTCTTAGTTGATCACACAATCATATACATTGTTTAGCATCTAAGCTTCCTTATTCAAGAGAAGATTTGATATTTGGTGGTTCATCTTGGAATACTAAGTGTTTCATCCTGCATCTTGATGTGGTCACAAAACTCGCATCAACAAATCAAAGCTTAGAAAAATGTGCCACTGCAAAACCTTAATTCATTAGTTGAATCAGGCACAAAGAAGTTCACAAAAGCCTTACCCGTGCCCATAAAAAATTGTAGACTAGAAGAAACACGAACAAAATTAGAAAATGATACGTTTTTCTTCAATAATGACAACACAGGCCGTCACTGTGAAATATTAGACTAAGGCTTCAAAAATAGAGACCCTTGCTTCTAGAGATCAATCTTGTCGGCCAAAAGAAAATGGTCACACACGAATGCAAAAAAATGTGTAAGAACAAACGATGTGAGCCGAAAATGAACAATGAATAAATGAATGATTTTAATGACGTCCACGAGGCCAAGCAACCTAAGGGACCAAAGGTACCCACACCCCTAAACAATTTCCATAATCCTTTCTAGCTCCGATCTTCTTTTATGAATCTTGACCAGCAAACCCGCAGTTTGGTTTACCTTATCCTCTTCAAATAAACGGTTCATGTTGTCCACTTTTAGAATGGCTTCACAATTAGCATGAATATCATCATAGGCAATGCATTCCATGAGAAAGTGCCATTCTATCTCAATTGCGCCCGTCCCACAAAACATGCAAGTTCTCTCCTCCCAAGCCTCTTTGGGCCTCTTCCACCTGCCCGTCTCGCACCTGAGATGATGCGATCCCGTCCTCAATTGTGTCATTAACAGCCTTGCTTTCCCTTTAATAGCAACCCCTAGATATGTTTTCTCTCCATGTTCCCCGGTTGAGTTGAACACATGCATGTAGTAAGTCTTTTTACAGCCAATGTTATTAGTCCACATGACACTTTGAAACTTTTCTATGACAAACTTTTTTATGTCCACATTTGTATTAGGACACTCATGTAGCTTAATATTCCATTTATCCAACCACTTATTATTTTGTTTCATCCATGTTTTCTTTCTACGGGTAAGATCCTCATCCTTCACAAATTTCGGCCACCGTTGGTCTTGCATGTTATCAACCTTCTTTAAGTAGCTAAGTAACCGAGTTATCGCTAACACTTCCAACGGAAAAGCCCTAGCCTCCGCTAAAACGCTCGAGAATGAGAAAAAGCGCTCGAACAACATGAGCAAAAGCCCCTTTAAACAAACGACGCCTTCAAACACACAGATTTTTAAAAAACAGCACCAAAACCCATAGGAAAAATGAATCCTTGATGCGGATTTTTTTAAGAAAAAAAAACAAAGCCACAATCACACAAAGACCCTCACGCCACAAACAAAGGTGCGCACTCAAAAAACTCCAAAGAATTATGTCAAAAAATTCTTTGGTAAAAATTTCATTGTGAAGAATTTTAGGATTATAAGAATTTTTGAAAAAACCATCTCTTGCTCTGATACCATGTTACACAATGGTAATTGCTTGATATTATTGAAAGAATGAAATGTACATATATAGGCAATTACATTGTTGATGTTTCCTAAAGAAACAATCAAACATTGAAGACTAAATTAGAAACAAATCTAATCTACCTAAAAATACAATATTGACCATTAAATTAAATATGCAAATATTATTCTAATAACATCCAAGGGAGAAGCATATTATTAAGATTTATGATAGTAATATTCTTTCCTCCTCAACCATACAAACAAGTATTACTAAGTTTACCATACAACAATCATTAGAAAATAGAATTATAATTGTATCAATAAACTTCCTTTAACATTCAATCATACAGCCATATAAGAAAATTGAAAAAATTAATTATAAAGTCCATAGAGCTCAAATGAAAGGCGAATTCTGTCAACTATACACTACTACAACTCCTCCATTGTATAATTGATCAACAAAAAAGTTATCACAAAATTCCCTCTTTTTGTTCTTTACATACAGCCTACAAAAACACTTGTGTTGGAGTTTTTGAAAGAACTACAGGAATATTTAGCACACACCATACAGTCTACATAGTCCATCCTTCAATCTTTATTTTATGTCATTAACACTTAAACAATTTTTCTTCCACTGTACATGCTATCCAAGATTCTACTAGATGTCCATTGGTCACTGCTTCTATTGTATTCATAATCCCTAGAGAAGAAAATTAAAAGTTATATCAATAAACTTCCTTAGCATTCAATCCTATGGCCATATAAGGAAATAGAAAAATTAATTAAAATTCCCTAAGCTCAAATGAAAGGCAAATTCTTTCAGCCAAACACTACTTCCAACTCCTCCATTGTACAATTAATCACCAAAAAAGTTGTCGTAAAATTCCTTCTTGTTCTTTGCATACAGCCTAAAAACACACTTGTGTTAGAGTTTTCAAAAGAACTACAAGCATATTTAGTGCACACCATACAGTCTATATAGTCGAGCCCTCAATCTCCATTTTCTGTGAAACACTTTAACAAATTTTTCCTCCACTGTACATATTATCCAAGATTGGTTGCTTCTTCTATTGTATGGCCTTCTAGCTTTCATTCCACCATTACTGAATCTGCAGCTGCTATACAATCTGGTGAATTCACCGATTTGTTGCTAATGTACAACCTATTCTTCACCACCTTCCAGTTGATGTTATACGGACCTTGACTGGTTATCAGACTAAAATAATATTTGAATCTACTATTGCAGTTGTAGCCTTTTGTGATATGCTCGTTCTTAAATTCTGAGTCTTGCACAACAAGGAGACATTCCAACAGGCTGGTAAATTGGGAGGAAGCAACTTCTTGACAAATAATCAGCCTGTTGCAGCATTTGCAAAGTCGGGCACCTTTAGACTTGGTTCCTTGTTTGAACCTCAAACACAGTACATTGGATTATATGATCACTGGCAACTAAATTCTCTATAGTCTATATGATGCTTTGCATTCTTGGTACGTTGGCTTTGATAATAAGTATCTACTTTGTAAATTTTCTTCTACTTCAAGCTGAAGAAACCAATGCAGATTTAAAGTTAGCAATGTTAAAGGCTCAACATTTCTAGTATGATTATCTAACTCCATATTTCATTATGGAACATTCAGTCGTTGGGAACATTCAAGTTATGATCAACTTGATCTAGCTACTCGAGGAAATCATCAGCTCAAAGGTCTGTCTTCCTCTACCATGCCATCATGAGTTTGGAAAACTTTACCAGATATTGTTTGATCTATTCTTTTTCTTTGCTTGTCAACTCGGAATTTGACTTTTCTTTTTAAGGGGTATGATGTAGTTAGTGTAAAATGACTTTGTACTGTTTTGTTATTTGTTTGTGCCCAACTATGTTTATTTATTTGTCAGCTTGTGGGTAGCTATCAGGAGTCAGTTAATAGTAGTTGTCGACGGTTGCGTCCTGCTTGACAACCATCAGATACTTTAAACAAGCTTCTCATAGTAAAGGAAAGTAGTCTAATCACTCACTAATCATCTCTGGTCTACTCATGTTTATGAACTTCACATCAATAAGATATAGTTCTATCACTCTATCTGGTACAAATTGTTACATATATTCATTTATACAGGTACTAGTTTTATTAGATAAAGGAGTAAACTAAAGCAAATCTCCAAGCATAGATCTTCAAGGCAAGCTGGCATTACCAATTTCTTCTCTAATACTAGCAATTCTTCATCTTTTAGAGTTAGGAAAGATTTCATGCAGTTGAGTGTCTCCCAGGATTGTCCATCCCTACCCACTCACCTTGGACTTTCCCAACAAGCATTCTCAAACTCTGCACTAGTAATCCTGCAGTGACAGATGATAGTATTGTTGGCTCCTCCAATGCATCCTAGGACACTAGCACGTAAGGTTCTTGGTTCCCCATCTGGGTGGTCTTCATCTACATCCACTACTTTGTGGGGTTCTCCCCTCACATTTTTATTTATATTTGTATTAGTTAGGGGATTACCGTTTTTAGGTTCACCAGTGTCAATATATTTATTTGTTTTACCTACTTTTCTTTCTTTATTGTAATTTCTTCTAATCTAGGACCCCCTTTTCCCTAGTTCTTTGTTATTATACTTGATGTACATTCCAGCACCCTTGACCTATTCTTAGTGATTCATGGACATTAAAATAGTTTATTTCTTTCTTTCTTCTGGTGTCGACTTGAAGCTTTATACAACTCTAGTCTATAGCAAAAAAATAAGCAGATACAAATATATTATATCATTGAAAAACACAAACTACTCTCAGAACTGAAGGGCAATACATCAATCAAGTTTTCTTCTTTCAGTTATTATTTGATTGTTTTTCTTTTCCCTCAAGGGTGCAAACCTGAAATTCCTCGAATGTAAGCTTTGGAATGACTTGTGGATCCCCCCCACTGTCGACACCATAGGTGTTATCAGGGTACAATGCCTGCAACAAAACCAATTAAATACATTTAACATTACTGGAAAACAAAGAACCAATTATATATGCTTGCAATTATAACAGCTAAAAAATGGGGCTTTTATTGGAAATACTAAAGAGAGGAAAATATGATTTATCCATTTTGGGCATGTAATTGGAAACTTATGTTTGTTATCAATTTCTAGAAACCATGTAGACCATCCTCAAATTTTGAAATTTCTGACTGACAGACAAAAATAAATGAGAGAGAACTTTACAACCAAGGGCATTTGAGACAAATCTTCCTGCTTCTTGAAAAATATACAAAAATGAAAGGCTATTTCTCAACATATCTAGAAAATTTTAATCTGTACCATAATGTTTTGGTCTTGGGAACGAGACATTAATCCTGGATGATATGTGATAGATAAGTAGCTGATTGTATCTCGAAGGGGTGCAGTTGGTTCTCAAAAAATGAAAATTTTCAAGATAGATTATCAGATTGTAAAATCTTACTTTGTTAGATTGAAATCACAGGCAATGGAGTTACATGGGCCTATACAGCTATATATAAGCTAGCATTCTGTGACTACAGACAGAAATCTACATAACAAAATAGCAACAGACAACTGATTCAGGCATGACAAATTGCATCTTACCAAGCAATCTTGAATGGCAAACAGCTACAGCCAAAAGGTACGTCTAACTACATATTCTAATATATTTACATTTTCTTCTCCGCCATCTCCATTTGATTTAAAAATTATTAGGATTTGTAGATTGTCTTCTGATCAATGGCAACAGGTTTTGCAATTGTGTGTCAACAAGCATTCCTCATTAGCCTTTTGTCACCCTAGAATGTTAAGCTAAATGCAAGAACAATTAATCAAATTATTTGCACTCACTCCTAATTAGACACCAATAGAAGAATGAAAGTGAATCATATCTTTTCATGGGCAGGACTCAAAAGGTTGGCTTATAAACTAATGAATAGTAAACCCCCAAGTACACATGAGTTGTTATCTCCACATGTTTTCCTTTACATAAAAACCAAAACCTAGAAAGAGCATACTTGAAGATGCTGAAGATCAAAATCTCAATTTAATAGGGTTAACTACAAGCTAGAAAATCTCAACTAAAATGAGCACAGGCATTAAATTGTCTTTTTTTAACAATAGGAGAGTGAGAAAGGACATCATCTACAAAAGTGATACAGCCATTGGAGAAAATATTTTAGTTCATTGATATTGCCGAGAAACAGGAGAACAAATGTGATGATAGTATACTTAAGTGCTCAAATCTGATTTAGCTAATGTGATAAACAATTTTAAATCTGAAAGAATTTGGGGAAGCGTGTGAAAATTCAAAACAGAAAATTAAAGTCATTTAGTGCATATAATCAAACACATAACACCAGATGTAAATCGAGAAACCCTTTCAGGAAAAACAACTACACCATCAAAAGAAAGGACAAGTCTATATTTATTCAATACAAGTGTTACATCAATACATCCAACTTTGTTCCTTTTATCTAACAGCGTTCTATCTCAGCATGCAAAAGACCCGTAAAACAACTTAACTGCATCTGATTTAAAAAGATTTGGAGAAATGAAACCACAAAAGGATTTACCAAAACCAACCATCATCGAACAAGGGTAAGGCGAAAATCCAATGCAAATAGCACCACTCATAATTAATGGCACACTTCCCCCAATATGGTACTCCAATATAGGCCAGACTATGCATGAGGGACTCTCCCTTATAGTGTCAAAGAATGTGAATATTACTGAGAAGTAATTGGTAAAACCTTTGTTGTATTAACAAATGATCAAAAGGATCATTATAAAGAATTTACAAGGATATAAAATTAGCAAGTTTCTAAAAGAAATTGAAGAACATCGTAGAAACGATCTTATCTGCATACTTTACATATTATACAAAAGATTACCATTAAATAATAATAAATTAATATTCTAATACCCTCCCTTAATGGTCAATCTGTCAACAACACCAAGCTGCCCCCTGAATTTAGCAAACTTATCTGGGCCAAGAGGCTTGGTGAGAATGTCTGCAATCTGATCTGCAGTTGAAAATATTGCAACTGAACTAATTCGTCTTCAACTAACTGCCGAATGTAATGATAATGAACATCCACATGTTTGGTTCTTTCATGGAAGACTGGATTCTTGGCAAGCTTGAGAACGCCCTCATTATTAGAGAACAAGGGATTTGGACCTGCTTGAGACATATGCATGTCCGCAAACATACGGCGAAGCCAAACTGCCTCACAAGTTGCCTTAACTGCTCCTCTATACTCAGCTTTTGTTGAGGAAAGAGACAATGCCTGTTTCTTTTTATTAGTCCAGGTGACTACACCAGAACCCAAATTGAACACATATCCAAAGGTTGATTTCTTATCATCAACCGAACCTACCCAATTTGAATTTGTGAACCCACTGAGTCTAGGATCATGACTCCTAGTGTAAAGAAGTCCATAATCAGAGGTGCCCTTCACATAACGCAACACACGCTTCGTTGCTACCCAATGATTAGCCTTGGGGGCTATCATGAAGTGTGAAATCTAACTCACAGCAAAATTGAGATCAGGTCTAGTGGCATTGAGATAGATGAGACTGCCCACTAGTTGCCTGAAAGTGGTTTCATCAACAGGAGGAGAATCAGACTTGGCTGACAACTCCAGTCCTTTCTCCATAGGCGTGGAAGTAGGTTTACAATCCTGCATTCGAAACCTATCAAGCAAGCTCCTAGCATACTTAGACTGGGAAATAAAAATGCTATCACCACCCTGCCAAACCTCAACACCTAAACAATAATGGAGAAGCCCCAAATCTGTCATATCAAAATCCTTGCACAGGTTTTGTTTGATTTTGGCAATCAAATGTGTTGAACTGTCAGTAATGATCAAATCATCCACATAGACAACAAGAAAGAGAACATCATCACCAGAGTGTTTGATAAACAGATTATTGTCTGAAGGGCAATGTTGAAAACCATGAGCAACCAAGTACTGATCAATCTTGATGTACCACAATCGAGGAGCCTATTTGAGTCCATAGAGTGCTTTTTTGAGTCGACGTACTTGGTGTTCTTTGCCGGCAACCTTGAAACCAAGAGGCTGTGTCATGTGGACTTCTTTTTGCAACTCACCATTGAGGAAGGCACTCTTAACATCCATTTGATGGACTTTCCATCCGAACTGAGCTGCAATGGCGAGAAGAAGATGAATTGTGCTCACCTTGGTAGTAGGAGAAAGTCTCCTCATAGTCAAAGCCCTCCCGCTGTGTGAATCCTCAAGCAACTAATCTGGCCTTGTATTTATCTAAGGTACCATCTACATGATACTTGACCTTATACACCCACTTGCAGCTAATGGGCTTCCTCCCTGGAGGAAGATAGATCAGAAGGAACCCAGGTGTTGTTCTTCAAAAGACTCTGGTATTCTACATCCATTGTCTGTTCCCACTCTGGAATCCCTTTTTCTTTTGCAAATGTCTGGAATCATAAATACTATGAATGTTGGCCATGAGAGCAAAGTTAATTGTATTTTGTTGCTTGCCCTTATTTCTGGAAGATCTACCTTCAATGAGTTCATCAGGAGGAAGATCAATGATGGTCTTAGCCCACCATTTAGGCCAAAGAGTAGATGTGCCAACATCAAATGGAGGAGTAATAAATAGAGCTGGAGGTGGAAGAGGATCTACAACAGGTGGAAGATTAGCATCATCCGAATGAAATTCAAGTAGTGCATCATCAAATACAGAATCAGCATCATCCCTCCCATCAGGTGAACTAAATAGAAGACGAACACCGAAATCAGAAGCCTTCAAAGGTTGATCCTCAGAATTCTGCTCAGATGAGGAAAGCTGAAATGGTCCTCGTTCTTCATCAAAGACAACATTACGATTGAAGATAAGACAATCAGTGTCTACATCAATTAGTCAGTAAGCCTTATGGTTATCACTGTAACCTGTAAACATAAGCTTCTAACTCTTGGAATCCAACTTGTAGTACTGGGCATCTAGAATCCATACATATGCTAAAGATCCAAAAACTTTCAGATGATTGATCTTGGGTTTGCGACTAGTCCAAGCTTCCACAGGAGTCTTCCCCTTAACTACGTGTGGGAGACCAATTAAGGAGATAGACCACAGTAAACACTGATTTTGTCCAATATTTCTTAGGAACATTTATGTGCTCCATCATTGACCTAGCCATTTCTGTAATGGTGCAGTTGCGACGTTCTACAACGTCATTTTGTTGAGGGGTATATGGTGTGGTTAACCGACGTTTTATGCCATGTGTATCATAGAAAATGGAGAAAGAAGTAGAACAAAACTCCCCCTCATTATCAGACCTAAGAGATATAATAGAACAACTACTCTTTCTACTAAGGCCTTAAATTTTTGAAATACAGTAAACCCATTCGATTTCTGTCTAAGAAAGTACACCCACATTTTACGACTAAAATCATCAACAAAAAGCAAGAAATACCTGCACCTAGTAATAGGAGTATTCATTGGACCACACACATCAGCGTGGACCAATTGTGGTACCTTAGAGGCTCGCTATGAGTCACCATCCTTGAATGGTGTCCTGTGTTGCTTCCCAGCCTGACAAGCTCCACAAACTCGTTGATTCTAAGTTTGAATTTCAAGTAGGCCATGTACTAAATCTTCCCAAACAAGCTGAGCAAGATAGTGAATGTTCAGGTGACCATATTGTTGATGCCAGAGATTGTTGATAGAAGATGATTTTGCTGCGAAGGAAAGCTCAAGAGAATCACTCATATCCACAAGTTTGTATAGACCATGATCCTTAATGCCAATAGCTACAGTTGTGCGTGTCGCACGATCAACAATCGAACACTTGTGTGTATTGAATACTACATTAAGCTGAGGAGAACACCGCATGATCTGACTCACTGAGAGTATTTTTAGTTCCATGCCAAGAACATAGTATACATTGAGGAATATGAGATTCCTCCCACCAGATTGAATCTAAAAGTTGCCCTTGCCGACAACGCTATACTCTTCACCTCCAAATATGACTGAATCAGTTTATGGAGAAAATTCTATAAACCAATCACGTCTGTGAGTGAAATGTTGAGAATCGCCAAAATCTATATACCATGCAAAAGATTTCACATGGTCTATAGGTCTTTTAGACATGAAGGCGTAAAAAGTAGACTTTTTCTGCTTTGTGTGCTCAACAACATTGGCTTTAGGTTGAGACCCTCCCTGCTTCCCTTGATCGAAAGCCAAACCATTGCGACAATCTTTGAGCATATGGTCATATTTATGACAATAGTTACACTGAACCTTCTTCTTCTTCAAACCACCCTAAGACTGACTGGAGCCCTTCTGTTGAGATGAATGAGATTTTCCTTTATCCTTGTGAAAGGATTTAGTTGCAAAGGGTTGCTCTGAGGAGGACGAGGTGGCATTGCTACCAAACTGTTGTTTCCAACGATCCTATTGTAGGAGTTTGGTGCACAACTCTGGAAACTTCAAATCAATATTAGTTGAAGTAATGTTGAGAGTTTCTATAAAGTGCTCAAAAGATTTAGGTAGACTTTTCAAGGTGATGACTACTGTATCTTCTTCCTCTATTTTTCAACCAATAGCTTCAAGTTGATCTTGGATGTCCTCAATCTTCGTGAGATGCTCTTGTAAGGACATACGTTCATCCATCATGATGGAGAAAAATTGGTTCTTCAGGAAGAACGCTCAGCTCTTGTCGGATGTCTCATGCAACTCCTTTAGATGCTTCCAGATTTCTGACTTTGACTTGCCAGAAGGAAATTGAGGCAATTGATCATCTGTGACATAGTGTTAATATTGTAGCCTTTACGGCTAAGATCAATCAGACACTTGATATAAATGTTAGTGCTATTTTATAATAATAAGGAGATTATTATAAATACAAATATATATATGATTTAGCAATTGAGGGCCCAAAGTAGGCCAGGTCGGCCCTCTTAGACAAGGGTGTAAATTGTTATTATCGCATATATATATGCTGGTGCGATTCTTGGAGAGGAGACACCAAACACATAACGTGCCCTCCTCCCCTCAAGAATCGGTCATCCCTGCACATTCAAGAGCAGCAAAAAGAGCGAATTCGAATGGTGAATAAGCACAGCATATACATCCATTAAGACAGCAGATAATTCATCCTTTGGTCTGATATAACTCTGCCCTAATAGCAGCAATAGAAGGAAAGCGAATACATTATATTAAGGCTGGTGCATTACATGATTGTTGGAGCAACTGCATGAATACTGGAGCGAATTGTATTGCATAGGCTACAATTTGTGTCAGCCACCAAGTACTATGAATGCACTGCGAATATACTAAGTGCAGATCGATAATACAGATCTTATAGGATAAAATCTGGACAGATCAGTGACACCTTGAAGAAGCCCTAGGTGGGCTGATTGGCACATACATAGGAAAGTCTTAAGGCATCATTTTTCGGGTACCTTCTTTCCTTACTCATGATTTCTATTTTTTTAATCCTGTGCTTAGTATTTGGAAGACCTCTATAGTTTGATCATTTCTAGGTGAATCTGGAAAATACTAACATGGTATCAGAGCCTAGGTAGAGGAAAGATCTTTTCAGATTTAGGAGTACAAACTAACTCTTTCAAAACTAAGAAACTCTATGGCAAGGTCTGAAATTGTAATCAGGGTTTTTTTTTAATTACAATATCATTGGTTGCCTTCTATGGGAAAACTTATTAATTCTCATTGGCTGGGAAGACATGGGTAGAACTCAAGGTTCTTGCATTTTTTAATTTTTTAAATTGTCTTTCCTTATTGATCTAAAGGGAGTAGATCATCTTGAGATTAAGTGCATGGCACGTATGATTCAGAGGGAGTATATTGGACTCTAGTGATAGGATCATAGTTGATACCTTGCATATCTAATTAGCACAACTGGGATGCATACTTCACATAGTATTGCAACATACCTTCATCTTGTTTGGCATATGATGTATGGGAACTTTAACTATTGGTATACACATACTGGTTCTATGCATTTGCATTGGCATTATTAATGTGTAGGAAGTACACTTGGCACATCAACCTTACAACATTGATTCATTGGTTATAATTTACCTTGGCATGTATGTGTGGAATTATCTGTAGAGAATATGATACTTCGTTAATAGTTGATTGGATCAATTATTTGGAATGTTTGCTTAGCTGATTGACAGCATACCTTGCCCAGGCATATGTTATCTTTTACACTGTCATAAAGGAGCATTCACTGTAGATTGTTAACCTTTTGATGTATAGGTACATGCATTGGCTTTATATAACTCTGGCTGCCTATTGGCATATGTTCTACATTGGTTGTCTTCTATTTATTGGTTGACCTCCTAGTGCATATTATCTTCTCTTAAGGTATATTTTCAAATTGCCCTTCCCTTACTGGTTGAGAGAGTCTTAACCTTGTTAGAGGGAGAAGATAGGATCATCCAGAGGGAGTAGGTCTCCTTGAGTATCTTATACCCTAGATAACTTAATTGTAGGCATATGGTTTAAGAGGGAGTTCAATTATGGGTTCACTTAATTTTGCACTGTGAACTCCTTACTTATGTCTTGTTGATCTCATGTATGGGTAGGATTATACCTCATTGGTTTGATCATCATAACTGGTTAGTTTTTGATATATGATTGTATCTGTGGAACATACACAACTGATTGGATCAGCTGGTTAGAAATGTCTAATTAGCATAATTGATTATTTGTTTAAGCTGATTGACATAACTGAATGTATGAGGAGCATACTTCACATTATGTACATTATGTATGAATGGATGCATACTTCAGGTTGGCATATGGAACATACACTATATTGGCATTTGTTATTCTTCTGTTATAGGAGTATACCTTACATGTACATTCCTGTTATGTGGGTACATACTTTACCTTGACATAGGTTATATCTAACGTTGTTCTGGGAACATTCACAATTGATTGTTAGTATAACTTATTTACTGTTTTCTTTATGCATGGGTGCATACATTATTGGTTAATGAATGTTGGAACAATCTTACATTGACATATGTTAGAATAGGCATATCCTTTGAGAACATACACTTAGAGAAAATGTTGTTGTATGCATGGGAGCATTCATTATATGGATATATGTTATCCTTACTATTGATCATATATATGTGTATGGATACACTTCTTTATAGAGGGAACTATATTGCATCTTGTTGTGATCACATTGCACCGGGTTATATGTTGGGTAAATTAGGTTATCTTTAGGTGGTGAAGACTTATGTGATTACTCTTATGCTTGTCTATAGATGTTGGATAAATTATGCTGGTTCTATGAGAGAACTGCATTTGAATATTGACTACTGAATATGATTGTATGGGGCATATGTCATTTATGCTTTAGCTTGTAAAGCATACTTTAATTATTGTGTATGAATGGATCATACTTTCTTTCATAGCTGAGTCTATACTTACTGATTATAGCTGAGACTATATTACATATGGTTCTATGTGTGAACTTTACATTTGACTTAAATCTTATGATCATATTGGTTACTCTTATACTTATGTGGATTCATGAGATAAGATTTTGATTATGAGATACATTTGGTTGCATTTGATTCATTTGATTACATCCATACGTATGGCTAAGTTGTTTCTTATGAATTGGATATTTGGAGAATATCATGGACTTGATATTCTTACTCCGAGCATTTGGTGAATATCATGGATTTGATATTCGTTAGGCCAATGCTCGAGGATGCCATTAATTTGATATCTCGTGGATCAGGGATCCACATCCGAGCAATTGGTGAATATCATGGATTTGATATTCGTTAGACCAATGCTCGAGGATATCATGGATTTGATATCTGGTGGATCAAGGATCCACTTCTCAACATATGGTGGACATCATGGATTTGATGTCTGGAGGCCATTGCTCCAAGTACTTGGTGAATATCATGGATTTGATATTCGTTAGACCAATGCTCGAGGATATCATGGATTTGATATCTGGTGGATCAGGGATCCACTTCTTAGCATATGGTGGACATCATGGATTTGATGTATGGAGGCCATTGCTTTGAGTAATTGGTGAATATCATGGATTTGATATTCGTTGGACCAATGCTCGAGGATATCATGAATATGATATCTGGTGGATCAGGGATCCACTTCTTAGCATATGGTGGACATCATGGATTTGATGTATGGAGGCCTTTGCTCCGAGTATTTGGTGAATATCATGGATTTGATATTCGTTAGACCAATGCTCGAGGATATCATGGATTTGATATCTGGTGGATCAGGGATCCACTTCTTAGCATATGGTGGACATCATGGATTTGATGTCTAGAGGCCATTGCTCCGAGTACTTGGTGAATATCATGGATTTGATATTCGTTAGACCAAGACTCGAGGATATCATGGATTTGATATCTCGTGGATCAGGGATCCACATCTGAGTAATTGGCGGACATCATGGACTTGATGTCAATAGGCCATTACTCCAAGCACTTGGTGAATATCATGGACTTGATATTCGTTACACCAATGCTCTTAACATCATGGACTTGATGTTGGTATGATGTCATGGACTTGACATTTCTTGAGTCTTGGTGACTCGTGGACTTAGTTATCCACAGATTGGTTGGTATATATCATGGATTTGATGATACCATGAATATCATGGATTTGATATTCAAAAGAGTCAAGGTGACTAGTGGATTTAGGAAATTCACAAATTAATTAGAAATATCTGATATCATGGACTTGATATCACTTATGGTTGATAAGCATCATGGACTTGATGTTATCATGAATATCATGGACTGATATTCTTGGGTCATGAAGACCAGAGGATCTAGGAGATCCACATTTGGATGGTAAGCATCATATGATATGATGTTTCTCCTATGAATATGAGTTGTATGGTTGAGAAATAACGAAGAACAGTTGTGTTCTCATTATATCTTGTAGATAAGAGATCTACTATCATAGATGAGAGATCTATGGTATCATTGGATGAGGAATCCATTTTTGTTATTTGAGTCACGGAGACTTGTGGATTTAGGAAATTTAGGAAATCCACATCCGGTTGGTAAACATCTTGTGATTTGATTTTACCATGGAAAGATGATTTTCATATGGATATGAAATCTATAGTTGGGAATGATAATGAACATATGTGTTCTTATCAAATTTGGTAGAATGGAGGTCTACCTTCATAGATATGAGATCTATGATATCCATCGTAGTTATGTGTTGTTACCTCTATCACTGGGTGATAGATTGAATATGATGTGTCCTACTACATATAGGATCTATAGGTTGATCTTACCCTCAAGACTAAGTGGGAGTCTTAATATTGTAGCCTTTATGGCTAAGATCAATCAGACACTTGATATAAATGTTAGTGCTATTTTATAATAATGAGATTATTATAAATACAAATATATATATGATTTAGCAATTGAGGGCCCAAAGTAGGCCAGGTCGGCCCTCTTAGACAAGGGTGTAAATTGTTATTATCTCATATATATATGCTGGTGCGATTCTTGGAGAGGAGACACCAAACACATAACGTGCCCTCCTCCCCTCAAGAATCGGTCATCCCTGAACATTCAAGAGCAGCAAAAAGAGCGAATTCGAATGGTGAATAAGCACAGCATATGCATCCATTAAGACAGCAGCGAATTCATCCTTTGGTCTGAGATAACTCTGCCCTAATAGCAGCAATAGAAGGAAAGCGAATACATTATATTAAGGCTGGTGCATTACATGATTGCTGGAGCGATTGCATGAATACTGGAGCGAATTGTATTGCATAGGCTGTGATTTGTGTCAGCCACCAAGTACTGTGAATGCACTGCAAATATACTAAGTGCAGATCAATAATACAGATCTTATAGGATAAAATCTGGACAGATCAGTGACACCTTGAAGAAGCCCTAGGTGGGCTGATTGGCACATACATAGGAAAGTCTTGAAGGCATCATTTTTCGGGTACCTTCTTTCCTTACTCATGATTTCTATTTTTTTATCTTGTGCTTAGTATTTGGAAGACCTCTATAGTTTGATCATTCCTAGGTGAATCTGGAAAATACTAACACAGAGAACTTGAGAAGCATGACGACTTCTTGATTTCGGTCATCACACTTGTCATGGTCTACTTGGGTTTTGGTACGACAAGTCTCTTTTCCCAAAACAAGATCATCAAGGCGGCAATATTCGAAGATTGTCAGCATGCGCTGCTTCCAAGTGTTATAATTTTTGTCGTTGAATCTCTGACTTCCTTCCAACATTAAGTTGGTCAATATGACACCATCTTGCATGTTTCCCAATGCACGGAAAATGAAAAAACAAAGAGGTGATAGCACACAATCTAAAAACACAAATCCCAATGTAGAAAACAAAGGCATATGCAAGTATAGACTTCAAAAAACAATGAAGTACGACTATCATGGATTTTGAGAAAAAAATTTGACTAACCCAGAAAAATCCATTGAAGACCTAGACGAGCACTCAAAAAACCCACAAGGAATCTGTAATTAGAATAATTTTCCAGTTGGCACAAAAATTGAGGCAGGGAAACTGAGACACCCACAAAATTCTGATGATGACCCAGTTGAGCTTTCGGAAAACCCACCAAGAATCTGCAATTAGATTTTGAATCTGGCAAAAGATAGAGAGTTTCAAAAGAAACCCTAGTCATTTGTAAAGACTTTCAAAATTTGCACATAGTTGTAGAAATCAATGGAAATAGAAGGCCTTGCCGCAGAGCAGAGACAAAGGGTTTCTAGAAACCCTAGATGGCTTGGGATCAGAAGAAATCGACCATAAAATAGGTTGAAATGCCCAAAAACGGTCGTCGCGGAAGGAAGTTGTTTTTTCATGAAAAATGACACAAAGGGAGTCGTCACGAGCAAAGAATTGGACCAAAAATGATCGTTATGGCAAAAAAAGAGCAAAAACCCTATTTGTTGCAGCACAATGGTCGTCTATGAAGAGACACGAGCCCAGAACTAGAAAAAAATAAGCCGCATGAATCTTGTTTGCAGAGGAAAGACAACACAAAAAACCCTAGCGTTGACATCTTCAAGAAAGAAAAAAACTTATTCGGGTTTAAGAAAAAAGAGCCACAACCCAAAAACACTTCACAGAAAATTTTGTTTTTCAAAAATCTAGAAAAATTTCATTCGAAATTTTTCAAAAAACCGAATTTTTTTTGTAGAAGGCTCTAATACCATATTACTAAGAAGTAATTGGTAAAAACTTTGTTGTATGAACAAATGATCAAAAGAATCATTATAAAGAATTTACAAGGATATAAAATTAGCAAGTTTCTACATACTTTACATGTTATACAAAAGATGACCATTAAATAATAATAAATTAATATTCTAATGGCGAAAGTGCATTAAATTACCTCAAAGCACTCCACAGCCATCACCATCATAAGTAACCTCCCCTCTTAATACAAAACAGCTAAAATTCCAAGTTTCAAAGAGAATTAATAAAAAAATAAATCTCTCAATTGGTAAAAACTTTGTTGTATTAAGTTATTAACAAATGATCAGAAGAAACATTATAAAGAATTTACAAGGATATAAAATTAGCAAGTTTCTAAAAGAAACTAAAGAAGATCGTAGAAACGATCTTATCTACATTCTTTAAATATTATACAAAAGATGACCATTAAATAATAATAAATTAATATTCTAATAGCGAAAGTGCATTAAATTACCTCAAAGCACTCCACAACCATCGCCACCATAAGTAACCTCCCTTCTTAATACAAAACAGCTAAAATTCCAAGTTTCAAAGAGAATTAATAAATAAATAAATCTCTCAAACACGTAAATGGACATCCAAGCAACTACCTAAAAGTTGTTGGAGATCCGGCATTAGTACATAGGATTTGCAAATTTATAATTGCCTTTAATCCTAACATTCTCCCAATCGATATCATACATTGAATGGCATAAATAAGAAACATAAAATGAATCAAGTCCAAGATACAAAGCCCATGGCGTCCTTGCGCCATGCAAACTTATTTGTACTCTTTGATTTTATAAGTGAATCTGCACCAAGCAAGCTTGTAGAGACATGATACTACTTTTTCTCTTTTGTTAGATGTGCAGAGATGTTACATATGCTTGGTGGAGGTCATGTAGGTCTGTTTGCAACCACTGTTATTAGGAATCTATGACAAATCTTTGGGATTCAAAATACATTTGGTATTGCTGTTAGGGTCTTGTGTCTAATTGTTCATTTATCTTTCATTATCTTGTCTTAAGACATCAAGGAACACCCCCATTCACATAGCAAAGCCAAAAGAAGAAGGAGATGTTACCCTGTCTCATTATTTGGTCTGCAGCTGTCCCTGCCTGATCATAAGTTACAAGCCTGTCTCTCTGAGTTGGCATGCTAAGAAGAGTGTGAGGGCTTCTCCTCACCTTTATCCAAATCCTAGAACTTTTCATCACCTCCCCCCTTCCCCTACACCAAGGGGTTTTTTAACAATATCCACATCGAAAACCCCTTCCATTCCACCTCCCATTCCTTATCCACTTCATCTTCAAAATCTTACATTTGCAATTATCATCAGCATTCCTACTATTGATTCTCCTGAAACATTTCCTATCATTACTATCCCTTCTATGAGAAGCCCTTTTACGATATAATAGGGAAATAAAAGACTTGAAAGATCTAAGGTGGATAGAAAGAGGAAGCTTGTGCCCCCTTCTAGATCAATATTTTGACACTTGCAACCATTCTTTCTAAGTCAAATCTTAAGAAGCCAAAGAGCAATCTTGGGTGAAGAAAAATCCAGAGGGTCAGATGGTCTTTGGGAGAGTTTGAGAGTTGAGACTACTATTAAGGAAAAAGCAACACAGGATATAGCGACTACTATTCCTCCTAAGGCAAAAGCAGCACAGGATAAAGAAATGTCTGTTTCTTCAAGGTGGCCACTAAAAACATCAGGGAAAGAGTCTTCAAGGATAGTGAGGGCAAGGCAGCCCTCAAAGCTGAAAACAAACAGCTTTGAGAATACATCGTTCATCTCCTACAACCCTAATCAATGAACTAAAGATTTTGCAATCCTATGATCAGCAAAGTTGATTGGACCAGCTAGTTGCACATGGCAAGAATATAGAAAAATGGATTGATAAAATTTGTCAACAGGAGTTAAAAGTAACTGATGGATATATGTTGTGTTGGTCAAGACAAAGGAGGTTAGGAATAAGATATCAGACTTAGAACAAGCCATGATGGATGAAGTCTCCACCTATAAGCCTTTCATGGAAACAACCATACAAATCAAAACCCTTCCGTCAACGAAAAATGATATGAATGGATGCAGTTAAGAGTGAAAATGAAGATCCTTCTTCAAGTTGGCCATAACAATGCAAGATTGTGTTTAGCTAGAGAGGGTGAACAAGTTACTTCAAATTGTTGCAGGTGATAGTTTTCAAGAAAAAAAAAAGCTGAAAATCTCTCGTATTGTGTTGAAGTGCTGAAAAGCCTTGTGCCACTACCCCAGAACAAAAAGAGAGGTTTTATTTAATGTTTGTTTGCATTACAAAAAGCCAGTTATTTAAGATCACATGGGAGCTTCCCCTTCTAATTTGAAGAAAGGTTCTACCCTACACACTGTTCTGTTTTATGTTGTCCTGAAAGGAACAAGTTAAAACACCAACACACTATTGGGATGTTGTCACACACCCGAATCTTATGGCATGCATGCCCCATGTGTCTTTTATTACTCTTTTATCTTGGAAGATGTACGTCCTATCATATCTTTATTTCTGGTCAAATAGAACCTTTAGAGTAATGCCCTATTAATCCACACCGTTTGATCAAATGTTGATAAGCAGCGGGGAATTTTATAGTTGAATTTTAACCCTTCTCAAATCTGCACAAGATTGACACATAGCAAGGAGTCTACTCAACATTATTAGAAAAATCCAGGGCACAGCTTCAGTGAACCAGCCAGCCATTGGATGATATTGTTACAATCAAGGCCAATAATTTTTAGCTTCATCTAAATTCAAATAAGGTGGAGCCTTATCAATTTTGAATCTTCAAGGCAAACCTTGGAATTTTGCATAGAAATTGCAGCTTGTCATGAACAAGCGTTAGAGCAATATGTTAATAAACATGAGATGGATTTAGTAGTTATCTTTATGGCTAATGTTATTATAGCTAAAGAAATATTGTTGCAAGGCCATAGAGTTGATCGAAGAATATTTTATCTATCGAGTAAAATTAAACAATTGTGGACAAATTTAAAGTCAAATGTGAGATACAAAGAAATGAATTGTGAAGGATACATAACCAAAAATAAATGTTTATTCCACAAAATGCTTTGACATCATGCCAAAAAATACCCAAATCGCCCGTAAGCAAATAAATTAATCATGTTAAGTAAATTCTAAAAGGTTAAGCCTTCAAACATTTTACCGATAACTTGGGTACTATAAGGTTTTCTGACCACATTATCTTTTAAGTAATTGTATGCACCAAGGGTAACAACCCAAAGAACAGTCCACGTGACAAGGAGCATTCCCCAACACCTATTACGGATAAAATCTGAAGAAACCAAGCTTTCAAAAGATCATACCTCAAAATATCCCATGGGAATAAAGATTAAAGATGAAATGCACTCAGCAAAAAGATATAAGCTAATTTAAATGAAAATCTTGGGGCATAGAGTAGATAAAATGCTGCAAGAAAAATTCCTAAACGAATAAAAAGAAAACTTTACCTAATTGTGTAAAGACCTCAAAGTTGCATCCACCGAGTTTCACAGGCATAAAATCAGAGTAACTTAGTCTACTATGAAGACTAAATTATTTATAGAATGAACCCAAGATATGCAGACAATGTAGAAGCAAAAAATTAAAACATAAGAGGTTTAATACCTCCCTAATGGTAAGACATTAAGGATAAAGAATCTAGGATTTTCCTGCAATGTGATTTTGCATTTAAAATCTCTACACTAAAGCAATGGCATCAAGAAACCAAATAGAACATTTACGCACCTGTTGAGATATTCGACCCAAAACATTATCAGGTTGTGAATAGACACCTTTCATTTCATTGAATACAACACCTAAAAAAAAGAAGGATTTTTTAACCATATAAAAATGTTTTTACAATCACCATCTGATAAGAAGCATAACAGACAACTTACCTTTAAGAGAAATATCTTCAGCAGGATCATTCAACTCATAGTGCCAACCCTCCTGCTGAAATGTCTGGAGATCGTTTATGCATTTTGGGAAGAAGACCGCATCCAAATATACATCAACCAAATTGTAGAAATCCTGTTTAACAAAAGAAATAAAATTAACTATTTTTCAAGTTTGAAAACATCTACGTCTTTCAATGCTTGATCACATATCCAAATCTTTCAATGGATCATATAAATAAGCATGATCAACAGCTTGGACTCACCTTCAGATTTGTTGAGGCAACTGGATAGCATGTCCTGTCGGGATATGTAAATGCATTCAAGAAAGTTTGTAAGCTACCCTTCAATAACTCAACAAAAGGCTCTTTGAGAGGATATTTTCTTGATCCACATAGCACACTATGCTCCAGAATGTGTGGTATTCCAGTTGAATCTTTCCTGCAATTATAAAACATAAGATTTGGGCTTATGCTCTGTGAAATCAGAGAAAAATCCAAAAAATTCATCAATAATCTGACTCAAAATTTTAGACAAAAAACAAACAACTTTCAATCCAAATTTTGTTCATTTTTCATATAACTATTTTCTCTATAGCTTTAAATGGAATTACCAAAATTCTAAAAAATAAAAAATAAGAAGAAAAATTGAAGGTTCAAAATGCTGAAACCAACTGAATATTTGTCCTGACATTCAAGACCCATTTACACATTTCTGACTTGAAATTATATCTTCTGGAGCGCATAGCTCACAAAGAAGCTCAATACTATCTTCCATGCTTTGTATTTCATGAAACTAAATAAGACCTTTCAGAATTCAAGGCCAAATTATATTGACGCTGAAGTTTTCATATGACATGATGTTCCTGATGAAAGAGAAAAGTTTGAACACGATAAGACTGGAAGAAGTTGAAAAAAAACTCTAAATTGTCCTGACTTATGGACTCTGTAAGCATCTGCAAATTCTCTGCTACCTTCATGACTCTTTAACTCAAAACAGTCATCCATGATCTTGAGCACTTAACCCCACATAGATATTGATGGGTCAAAAGATAGCAAACAAGTCTGGTTTGTAGCAACTCCGGTTGCATCACAGTTCACTGCAAGTATTGAAGATGTTTGGTGGTAGGACCTCGGACAACCTCGTCCATACATGATACAACCAACAAGTGCAGGGGCATATTATCCACGACTCCTTTACAGTAGATGTGTGGATGGGTTTCTGGCACAGCTGAAAAAATTGCCCAAATTTTGGGGAGAACATGGGATGGGACAAGGGAAGGAAAATAAGATACAAATGTTATAGATTACAGAGAAATGTATTGGCATTTGACTTCTAAATTCAAATATGAAACATGGAATATCAGATTGTTGTATCATGTATCATCATAAAACTAACTGTAACAAGTCTAAATATTCAATGAAATGAAAACATAAGAATCATATGTGAGCCATGAGGTCTTGTGGGTAGAAGATAAAGTCCCCAAAACACTCAAGACATCTGGAATGAAGCCCCAAGGGCAAGGCATAGATTCTCTGGGAACTACTAGTAAATCATATTACCTTCTATCCACACTACAAGTCTGTAGAACACCTAAGTCCATTACAATCCAAATCTTACTCAAACCACTATCGAAAACTGACAGATGATCAACAGTCTCAGAATCCATCTCGCTCTACGAACATTGGCAAGGGCTGTGCCAACCTTCTTGTATCACATCCCATGTCAAAACATTATTCTTTATACTAGACACACATAAAACCTAGTCTCTAGTGATGCAGGAGCATCTCGGGCACAGGAACGATTTGCATCATCTGTACATACTTTTCATTTCTGTTGAAGGTGCTTTTGCATTGGTTGCAGTTTTATTTTGATCTCAGTGTTAGCCTGGTTCGGAGTTTTGATTGCAGAAATAAGAAAGATTGACCTTGTATTTCCGCAGATCGGTGAGACAAAAATGTTCTCTCCAATGTGGTATTGTCTTACCAATAGTTCTTTCGACAAATTTTGGTCGTTCACTTTGTCAGATCGAGAAGACTTGGAAAATCTCCTCTGATGCAGACATGTCACACTGATGTGTTCTCTGTTGTTGGGTCGGAGAGACTTAAAAACTCTCTCCCCGATAAAGGTAAGCCTCTCCGATACATCTTCATCAAGGATCGAGGAGACTTAAAAAGTCTCTCCCCAACGGCCGATAATTTGTTTTGGAAAGTCTGTCCAGCCATTGGACTTCTGTCACCACAGTTTGCAGTTACACTGCCCTCCTCAACCTATAAAATACAGAAATGAACAGTTGGAAGCAGTTGAGTTGTGGTTGGGGAAAAGAGTTGTGGAACATACGATGAACAAAGGAGTAGCTCTGGGAATTAGAGGAGAAGGTTAAAGTGATTGCCAGTGGAGGGAAAAATAAATTGCAGGTTTGATTGAAACTGCAGACTGAAATCAAGGAATAAGGGGATTGTTGAGTCCAACATCAAACGATTGTTATTTGAATTCAATATTTTGAATAAAACATCCCATTCTCCTTGTTGCTGTGAACTTGAAATTCTGTCATGCAATCACTCGCTGCATGTCTGGACTTATCCCCAGCCTCGACCATTCCAAGTGGTATCAGAATGGATTTGGGAATTGAAGGTGTCAGGAGATATGAAATTCTGAAGGAGATTCTATTGTAAGAGAACTTATGTATAAAGGCACATTGAGGATGTGGTAGAGGAAGAGGGGTGCGAAGAGAAGCAAACCCCCCAATAATGGAAATGAGAGAAACAGCGGCTAGGCTTGAAGCCGCTGAGATAGCACAACATAGAGGAGTTCATGTTGAGGATGTCAATGAAGATGAAGAAGAGGTTGAAGTACCAAAAGAAGACAATCAACCTGGGCTCGATGAAGGAGAAGAAAGGTTCATTCGGGCCATAACCAGAGTCAATATCAGACTCCATTTTGACCCTCCAAATTATAATGGTAACCTGAATTCAGATGAATTGCTAGATTGGATCTCTGAGATGGAGAAGTACTTCAATTTTGAAGGTACAGAGGAAGACAGGAAGGTGAAATATGCTTGTACAAAGTTGAAAGGGCATGCATCCCAGTGGTGGGATCATTTGCAGACCAATAGACAGTGAAGAGGCAAGGAAAAGATAAGATCATGGGATAGGATGGTGACCAAATTGAAGGCAAAGGTTTTACCTGCAGACTACAACATAAACCAATTCAGGAAGTTGCAGAATTTAAAACAAGGAGAAACAAAAGTAAACGAATATATCAAAGAATTCTACAAACTAAGCATATGAGCAAGCCATGTTGAGGATGAAATAGAACAAGTGTCCAAGTATTTGAACAGTCTGCGTATGTCCATTCAAGATGAGATTAGTCTCCTTAGATTGCAGAGCGTAGAAGAGGCCTATCAATGTGCTTTAAAGGCCAAAGAGAAGTTGAGCGGGAAGCAGCAAAATAGTATTAGGGGCAAAGGCAAAAATGATTGTGGTGGAGGGGAAAGCAGTGGTGGAAGAGGTTATTGCATTAAGCAAGAAGAAGTTGGCCCCTCTCAGACAAATGCAAACTCTCCAGAGACGAGAGGTAGGGTAAATTTTCGTACAAGAGGAGAATCCTTCCGAGGAAGAGGTAATTTTGGAATGGGAATAGGAAAAGGTTTCACTGGTACATGCTACCAATGCAGGGAAATTGGACATAGATCTTTTGAATGTCCATAGATACAAGGTGAACGTAAAGGAAAAGAGGCCAAAGTTCGCGTGGCCCAAGCTGAGGATGAAATCATAGGATCTTCAAAACATGGACAGGATCTAGAGAATAGAGAATCCTTAATGTTGAGAAGGATTTTGTTAAATCCAGCCAAGGTGGAATCTAAACTGAATTTGTTTAGAACCAGACGCAAGTCTGGTGGTAAATGTTGTAAAATAATTGTGGATAGCGGCAGCACAGACAACTAAAGTTGAAGAGGATGAAATGTCCCAGTCCATACAAAGTCTCATGGTTACAGATGGAACATCAATTGGTGGTAAGTGACCAATGTCTGGTTAATTTTCAAATAAGTAGTTATAAGGATGAAATTCTTTGTGATGTGATGCCAATGGATGCATGTCACATTTTGTTGGATAGACCATAGCAATTTGATAGACAAGTTGTTCATGATGGGAATAATAATACCGATACAATCTAGAAGGATGGTTGTGAATTTGTTTTAAACCCAATGAAGGGTAAGAAGATATGGAAGGTACTGGTGCAGGAGCACCCAAGGATCCTCATGATTGATTCAATTTTGGTTTTTTGTTTGCAATAGGAAGCAATTCCAATGGCCTTTGATGTTTGTCTATGTTTGGTGCAATGTAAGACCTAATTAGCCTAGTTGGGCAATTCGGGTCAATTGGGTCACCTCTGGTCAACGATGGTCAAACCATCCTAAATCATGTAAAATGTTCCAAAATGCTGTTTTAAGGTGTTCTTAGGTCTCTTGGATGGATTAGGAATCTAATAAGTCACTTCATGTGACATGCAAAAAAAATGTCCAAAAAGAGGTAAAATTGCTTAAATGTTGTCATGAGCAATTTTTACAAATTGTCAAGAAGTTGCTTCCTGGTGGTTTAACGGCTAGGAAGTTCAAAAGTTGGTTACAACTTATGGAATTGAGTTCTATTTGGTCATAGAAATCGAAAGAAGATGTAATGGTGGATTGGGCATTGAATGAAGGATATTTTTGCTTTGCTGTTCTGAATTTTATGCATTGTTTCTCACTATAGCCCGTGACATGTGATGTTCTATTGATTGGAGTTCAAAAGTTCTGTGTATGTCTTGGTAGGTAAATGAGTTAGGATCTTGATCCAATCAGTTTGGAGTGCTCTTGAATCCATCAAGGAGGAATCTAGACTTCGTTTTCTCTGACTGGTCCAGGAAGCAGCCCAAACAAGGGTTTTGGAAAGAAATGTAAATAACCTGACATTCCACCATGGGAAATGGTCATCTTTTGGGGAATGTTAGGTCTTTGTACATATTTTAGGATGCATTTGGTTTCAAGACAGGCAAAGCAATCTCTGATTTTTGTCGTGAAGCCCTAGGCTTGGTTCTTGGTATGAGGCAAGCCAGTGGCAGGGTAGAAGGAAGTTGCAGAAGAAGGGGAAGATTGGTGTGAGCATCATAGTTACACCACCCTAGGGGACAGGGGGACGGGGGGACAAGTTTCCAGGACGGGGGGACATAGGGGCCTCAATTTGGGGACTGCGGGGGACGGCGGCAGGGGACGAGGGGGGTGTATATAGTATATACTATACATGTGGTACTGAAAATGTTAGTTATGAAAAGATGTATAACAATATAAGACATAAAGATGTAAAATCATTGAACATTGAACATTGCATTATTATTTGTATGTGTTCGTGACAGTGTGTGAATATATATATATATATATATATATATATATATATATATATATACAAAAAAATAAGAGAAATATACATAATTGTAAAACTAAATCATTTCATAGTATGAATGTATGATGCTTTATCATTGATCAATGCCAAATGTCAAAGTCTTCATAACTAGGTCTTATGTAGTCTTTGTTGGTGGTTGTTTTCAAGCCCCTAGGTCCGGCAAATGAGGTTTGAGTGATTTTTGCCTATTGGGAAGTCATGTATGTTTGGGATTTGGGCGAGAGCTAAGCTAAGTCTGTCATAGAGATGGGGTCGAAACCAAGTGATTTGTGATAAAATGAGTTAAAACTCTTTGATAATCCTTTTGCCAGCTTCAATTTGACCTTAGAAAGCCATGATGGATTGTGGGAGGTAACCCTGCTGAAGGCTTGTTGAATCCTAAAATTTGGCTAAGTCTGGAATTTTTTGAAAACCCCCAAAATCTAGAATCTGCATCTTAACTCCTCTGAATCTGGAACCTATATCAAACATCCTAAAAGTATTTATACAAATATAACTTAAAGTATAAGAAATTAAATAAATCAAACTTATACTTAAATGTTATATTTGTATAAATCCCCCCGCCCATGAACTAGAAAATTGGAAACTAACGTCAACACAAAAAATTAAAAACTTGTATTTTTTGGCTTGCCATGACAGGGGACTTCTAGGCATCCCCTCAGGGATCAAGGGATGCTTGAGCGTCCCCAAGTCCTCAATGGGAACGTCGGGACGTCCCTGCTTCTCCTCGAGAACGACAGCGGGACGATGGCGCCATCGGGGATGCCAGAATGTCGTCCCCGGTGCGTCCCCGCTCTGGGAATGGCAGGGATTTTTGGGGGGGGGGACACGTCCCCGGGTTACTATGGTGAGCGTTATGGATGCATAGGAGTCCTTGGAGTGTCTTCTGCCAGGAAGGTGGTTGGTTTGATAAAAGATCTCGACTGGTGAAGGTTTTACACAAGCCTTGAATAACTAGGCCTAGTAGGCTAGTTTGGAGGCAACACTAGTTGACCCAGTCAAACCCAAAACCTAGATGTCATCTTGTGGAATTTTGAAGTAGGCCCAGAAGGGTATCAGAAACTGTGATTTGTTTTGGGGTTGTCAAGGACTTTTGGAGTTTAGAGACAGAATAGTCAAATAGGAGGGCTACTAGAATTAGAACTCCTACGAGGCCTCATAACACAAGATACATTGTGGGTATTTGACGGTGGGTCCAAACCTTCACAAATGTTCATGTTATATGGAAAGGAGTCAGTAAAGGCATTCACATCAATAGGAGAAGTGTTTTGATGAGATCCTAATTGCAAAGTGGAAGTGGGGTCTAAGGTAGCTCTTAAGGGTTCAAGGTTCAAAGAAGGAATTGGGAGTTCCTTATTGTGAAACAGATTGCCATATTGGAATAGGACACTTGGAATGGACCTAGGTGAGGCTGTGAGGAAGAGTCAACCTAGAATAGGTTGGAGTATAGGATCTATTGGAGTAGGTGCCTAAGAACCTTGTTTGGAAGAAAACCCTAGGGATACTTGTAGAACCATTGGTCACTCTGCATCAGGTACTTCCAGAGTATGTCTAGTCATAGGAAAGAACTTCCTAAAGGGTTTGAACAAGGATGGAGGTTGTTATGCTTTTGTTTCCCAGCCAGTACAGAACAAGACAGCAGAAAAAGAAGAGAAGCTGCCCGTGGAAATCCAAGAGTTGATAGACAAGTATGTAGAGATAATGGAGTTACTAGATGGATTGATGCCAGTGGGGGACATCTCATTGTGTCGATTTAATTCTAGGTCAATTTCACCAAACAAGGCACCGTATAGGATCATGCCTGAAGAGAATGAGGAAATAAATCGACAAGTCCAAGAGTTGTTGGACAAAAGGCTGATCAGGGAGAGTCTCAGTCTGTGTGGTACCTGCAATATTGGCGCCAAAGAAGGGAGGTCACTAGAGAATGTGTACTAACTCCAAAGCAATTAATAAGATCACCATCAAGTATAGGTTTCCATTGCCTACAATGGATGATTTAATGGATTGCTTGAGTGGGGCAAGGTACTTCACAAAGATTGCCTAAAGAGTAGGCACCATCGAATCTGAATCTGTGAAGAGGATGAGTGGAAAATAGCATTCAAGACGAAGGATGGATTATATGAGTGGTTTGTCATAACATTTGGGCTGACAAATGGACCCAATACATTCATGAGATTGATGAACCAAGTGCGAAATCCCTATCTTGGTAAGTTTGTTATTGTCTACCTTGATGATATCTTGTTTTTCAATAAAACAAAAGAACCTTTGGAACATTTAGGGTTGTATTGCAAAGATCGAAGGAAGAAAAGTTAATGGTGAATCTGAAAAAGTATACTTTCATGAAGAAGGAATTGGTTTATTTGGGATTTGTAGTCTCAACAGAAGGGTTGAACATGGATCTTGAGAAAGTGAATGTGATTGTTGATTGGCCATCTCCAAGGAGTTTGTTTGAAGCCTCGTAGTTTTCATGGTTTGGCATGCTTCTATAGGAAGTTCATAAGAAATTTCGGTGGAATTTGTGCTCCCATAGCTTAAACAATGGAGTAAGAAAAGAATTCAAGGAGAAAGCAGCAGCAGAGAAGAGTTTTCAATTGTTGAAGAGTAAAGTGACGAAGCAACCAGTGTTGGCATTTCTACACTTTGGAAAAGTTTTCTTGGTCGATTGTAATGCAAGTGGAACAGCTATAG
Source organism: Chamaecyparis obtusa (assembly GCA_027943335.1). Taxonomy (NCBI): domain Eukaryota; kingdom Viridiplantae; phylum Streptophyta; class Pinopsida; order Cupressales; family Cupressaceae; genus Chamaecyparis; species Chamaecyparis obtusa. The sequence goes on from BSBK01005999.1 coordinate 429,720, forward strand.
GAAAATTTCTTAGTCAAGAGGGAAGACAAATAGCATACTTCAGCGAAAAGTTGAATGAAGCTAACAAGAAATATTCAGTATATGATCAGGAATTTTATGCAATTGTGCAAGCACTCAAGAAGTGGTGACACAATCTATTACCAAAAGAGTTTGAGTTGTATACTGATCATCATGCATTGTAGTTCATTAACAAGGTAGGTTGAATCAGAGGCATTTGAAATGGATTGAATTTTTGCAAATTTATTCTTTTGTTTTGAAACATAGGAATGGTAAATCCAATAGAATTGTTGATGTGTTAAGTAGGAGTTTACTGTTGAATGAGCTGAAAGTGAATGTTGTTGGGTTTGATTCTTTGGGTGAGCTGTATGAACAAGATCCAGATTTCAAGGAAGCATTGATGGCATGCATGGATCCGATGGGAGCGGATTGAACTCCATGGTTGGAGTATTTCATTCAAGAGAACATGATGTTCAAGGGTAATAGGTTGTGCATACCCCGAGGCTCCACGAGGAAGAATTTAATAAGATAAAACCATAGTGGAGGATTGTGTGGACATTTTGGAATTGATAAAACAATAGCTCTGTTGAATGATAGTTATTATTGGCCAGAGATGAGTGTTGAAGTAAAGAAGATGGTACAAGGCTACAGAATATGTCAGCATGCAAAGGGCGTGAAGCTGAACACGGGGTTGTACCAGCCATTGCCAATTCCAAAGCGACCGTGGGAACACATTAGCATGGATTTTTCCTTGGGGCTACCTCGAACTTAGCGAGGTAATGATTCAGTTTTTGTCATTATTGACAGATTTTCTAAAATGGCTCATTTTATTCCCTATCAAAAGACTAGTGATACTTCCCACTTTAAACATTTGATTTTCAAAGTAGTTCAGTTACATGGTTTGCCCAAAAGCATAATTTCGGATCGTGATACAAAGTTTGTTGGCCAATTTTGGCATACGTTGTGGAAGAAGTTAGGCACATAGTTGGATTTCTGTTCAGCGTACCATCCATAGACTGATGGTCAACCTGAAGTTGTCAATAGGAGTTTGGGTAATTTGTTGAGATGTTGATTGCTGATAGACCCAATCAGTGGGACTTGATATTACCACAGGAAGAGTTTGTCTATAGCAATTCAGTCAACAGAAGTGTGGGAAAAAGTCCATTTAATATTGTGTATGGTTACAGCCCAAGGGGTGTAGATGAACTCAGGGACAGTGCAGATTTAGTGAGGCCAAGTGTTGTGGCAGATGATTTTGCCAAGTATATCAAAGATTTGCACAAAGAAATAGAAGAGAAGCTTGAAAAAAGTACTGCAAAGTACAAAGGTTATATTGACCTGCATAAAAGAGAGCAAGAATTTCAAGTTGGTGAGATAGCTTGGGTTCATTTGAGGAAGGAAAGGTTTACACAAAGAACCTATAATAAGTTAAAATGGAAGAAGGAAGGTCATTATTGGATCTTGAGGAAGCTTTCAACAAATGCCAATGAGGTTAACCTTCCAAAGAACATTGATATTGTAATGTCCCCAAACCCGTCCCCTGGGTTTTGGGACTGGTTTTCTTAATTCAATTGTGAAATACTTCTTTTTATCTATGATTTACACTCAATTCTTTAGTTTGTCACAGATGAGAATATGGTATAGTGATGATTAATAGGGGCAATTAACTTTCAACAATCAATTGTAAAAGACTTCCTTAAATCATGCAATGCCTTGATATGTATTATCGCCTATAGCAACATAGTTGCTGTTTCAAATGTGGATGTAAAACCTTGCAATAATAATCTGCTGCTGTGTCTGATATATGCTATTCTCCCTGGCAATCAATGGCGCCGTCTCAAATATGGAATTATGCACTTGCAACCGATTTGGCCCAGTAGGCAATTGCTCAAAGAGCAGATCCAATTAATGGATATGAAGTAATAAATTTCTAAACCCACCCTCTTTAGGATTGGTGTTTGCACTTCCTTTATATCTTCAACTTCTTAAGGGTCACGCCTCTTGGAGTATCATTTCATAGAAGAGTCACGTCCCTTCACTACAAATTGGTTTATTCAAACCAATCGCGCCCTTTCCTTAATTAATGTTAATCAACCTACTTGCAACTATTCCTTTCATTGCACTTTTCCACGCTTAATGATTATGAACAATTATAATTGGTGATGATATTATTTACTTAGCTCAATACCATTATTGATAGTTTGACTAAGTCTTCCTCTTGCTTGTGTCATTTCCTAACCAAGAGATTGACTGTACCAAGCTCCTCCCTCAATGCAAGATTTTATTCAGACCTTCATTTGTAATGTTTTATATTAATCTTTTATATCAGCCATTTCCCATTAATGTCTCGCGGCGACAAATTAATATTGAAATAGAAACTACATTGCTGATATCCTCCATCTTTATTAGTTGTTAATGATACTTAGAGGTCTCATATTCTTTCCTCAATTGAACAGTTAGAGAGGCCATATGATACTTAGTGGTTTGTGACAATCTGCAATAAACGTCATAACTGGTTCGTGGCTCAATACATGCAAATCTGGAAATCATCGAACTTATGCCCAAGACATTCACCTTCAATTGCCGCACTAGTAATGAGGACTCACGACAATATAGAAAAGATCTTCTGCCTATTAATATGCTCAATGCTTTAATGTGTCCATGTGTATTATTTCCCCCAAACTCCTCTCCTCCCCCATGTTGCTGGAATGAATCCCCTTTGTAGGCGTGCAAAGGAGAGAGGCAACCTTTCAAAGGTCAAGACGGTTGAGGAAATCAGGGCATCGTACCTTGATTTAGTTAGATTAATATTATTTAATATTTAGTATATATTATGATAATATTAATGTATTTCAAATTTATATTTAATATGTTTAATAAATATATTATATATTATATTGTTTATAATATATATTGATTGATATATGCATTTATTAAATTATAATAATATTATTCAATATATTATTATTTAATGTATTATAATATTAAAATATATATAATATTATTATTACATTATATACTGTATTATTTCAATAATGTATTATATTAATAATATAGTATTATTTAAATATTATATTATTTTAATATAATATTATATTAAGAATAGATTATTTTATATTATTTTATTTATTAAATTTTTTATTATCATTAATGAGGAGTTACAAGATAGTATTTAACAAAAGTAGAGGCTATTTTGAGGAAAGAATCTCATTAATATTTGAATTGCTAGCTTTGAGAGGGAACGGGATATTGGAATATGTGCCCTGCTGATGCTATATATTAAATCTATCACAGTTTGATCATTGAGTTCAACAATCAATTCAAAGACAAAAAGTTTTGAATTTAAGATCAAAGATGACACCCCTTCGGTTTCCCAAGGCAATCTCATTAAGGGGTTGTATTTGTGCTGAAAGATTTTGTTTTATTTTTCAGAAAGTATTTATATTTGGAGCAGCAACATAATTTAAAAGCAATTTTGATTCATATTTATATGTTGTCTATTTGATGATATTCCAGCATATTTAAATATAAATATTCAGCTCCAGCATATTTGTATTGTTCATGCAATCTATTGTTACAGCTTTCAAGCTTTGTTGTTTATTTGAGTATAGATTAAAAAAACATTATTCATCCAGCGTATGCTCTCACCTATCCCTCACAGGATTTTGGTGATCAAAAATTGCTATATTATAATATTTAGTCACTATATGCTCTCTCACCTCGCCTTCATGGAACAGTGTTGATCAGAAAATGGCAAATATAAATTAAAATGTGGTAAGGCCATTACAGCTCTTGAATTTTGAATGAATTAACATATTAGAAACTTGGGTAGCAAATATCCTATTATAATTTGTGATGGATGAAATCTAAAATAACAAGAAGAAACAGCACAATAAACCACACCAGTTGACATGACAACAGAAACCTGTAGTAAAATGTTGAAAGGAACAGCATATGTAAAGAATATAAAACTTACAAACCACCACTAATATTAATCCCACTTCAAGCACAACAGCAAGCCATTTATTCTTTTGATTTTTTGCTTTATAACCAAATATAGAGATAATGTACTTCCCTTCATATCCATCTTATTTGGTAATAAATCAGCATAAATAAAAAATAACACAGGTAATGCAATTATTTATTTTTCACGGCAAAGAACTAATGCCAAGTTATAAGTTATTTTTTCACTACACATAATATAGAGATAAAAGGAAAAAAAGAGTAAAAACTTACGGTGGAGTTCGAATCACAATCCCAAAAACTTTGTTCTCATCATCATTTGATACAGACATCACTTCTGCACCGGTTTTCTTATGCCTGTACAAAATGGCAGTTGACTTGTATTCATTTAGGAATTGTTCTTCTACCTTTTCATATCCAAGGTCCCTTACAACATCTGGACTAGCTTCTGCCAATTTTGCAGTACAAGATTTATTATCAAAAATCCGCACTATGAAATGAAAAATAGTTACTTGGGTTTATTCTGACAAAGAAACTGAATACACCTTCAGCAGAATCTAGATGCCTTGTATTTTTTGACAGATAAACCAACATAAGTTTTTTGTTAAAAAATAAAACCTGCAATAGTTTTTTACTAAATGAGTTTCTGGCTTGAAATACAAAATGTAAGTATCAGCTGTATCTTCCTGAGAAACATATATTTATATCATATAATTCCCACAGAAAATGTTGCATGGGACTCAAAACAACATTTATTGCAGTAAAGCACTATTGGTTAGTCCAAACACACTAACACTAAACTAAGTCGCTGCAAATAAAAGGTGGTAAATGGTAAACATGTCAAAGTAAGGAATTTTACTACTTGTGCCAAAGAATACATACAACAATTATCCCATCCTGCACCAAACCATGACTACAAGTCTTGATACAAGGTATCTTCAATGACAAAAAAACAAGAAGAATCTATCTTTCCTAAAAGCAAGACCCATATCTACCCAAGAACATACCATACTTCACTGACAATTTGAATCTCTAGCTTGATAGATAACAACTGAAACTGTCAACTACAAAAGGTATCCCGTTGGCAATATGAATGATGTCATGGGGTTTGAACAAGTGTACAAACTGGAATTTCGGACAGAACTCATATGGTTTTACATTGCCCATTAACTCAAATAAACTTCAGTTTCAATCAAAAGTTTCCAAAGAAGTGGAAAAGAGTTAACAGGCCAACATTAGATTGAGAGAGAAAATAAACCCTTCTTAACAAGAGAAAAATATGTCGAAGACTATTCTGTGTGAAATACTATTACTCAGACTCCAATTCTCTAGAATGATTTTGGGATTACAAAAAAGAATCTGTTAAAGGCAGCAACTGAAAGGCTCATGAAACACCTGGAAGAAAAAAAGATTCAATCCGGTATGGAGTCCAGACACTGCAATAAACAAAGTTGAATTAGCCAGCACAATTACAAAAGGCATTAAGTTAATTATAACTGCAGTTTGCCAACTTGAGGTATAATTCAGTTCAAGGTTTGAATTGGCTAATCATACATTAACTAGGTTTAAAAGTTATGCCCATTCATTGGCTGTTAGAAAATTACAAACGAAATCAAAATAGGATGAATTTGGGAAGTTGATTAAGCATCAATTCTATCATATTTGCTATTAAGAGGAAACTATTAATTGGTAATATTTCAGGTAATGACATGACCTGAGTGAAGCAAGCTGAAAGATGTGCAAATGAGCAAAGATGTGCAAAATTATGACAACCTGGTGAAGCAGATTATACATACTCAAGGAAGCCCATGTTATCAGCCAAACGCCTAAGGATATAATGAAGCATGTTCCAAAACCCATTATCTACAGTTGGACAAGAACAGCAAGGTGGCTCCAAGCCAAACGGGAAAGATCAATGGAAAGCTAAACATAATGCTACTCATACTTTTACAAAGAAAGAATCAGGAAACACTGTAAGCATTGTGACGTTGATGGTTGGTCATACAGTCAAAACATGTTGGAAATTGCATCCTTACAAGAACCATAACAAGGCTCTAACCTCCCTTGAAAGAAAAGACATCGATCAATGATATCAGTTACAGTATAGATGAGAAAAACGTTGGTATTTCTGTTCAAACTCAAAGAGAGGTATGCTTGAGTACCTTAATGGTGAAGGTGGGTTTGCTTCATATTTGAGGTTGTATGTTTAAATCCAGAGAAGCAGAATTGTACAGCTAAATGAACAATATATAAGGTAAATGGTAAAAACAATCCCCTTGTGAGACACTTGTTAAAGGGGGATCTCACATAACAATTTGATGTCTTCCTTGGTGGTGCTAGAAAAATGACTTACATTTACCCTTCTAGCAAATGAGAATCATGATAATTGTTAACTTGTCAAACTCTTCCATATCAAGATTCAAATTAAGAAGACAAAACTTGATGTTCTTTTAGACTCTTACTAATACGCAATTTGAGTTCCAAACAGATGTTAGATAAGCTCCGGTTACTTTACATGTGATCATCCTAATCTTTATTATTTGGGTTAAGTGAAGCATAGAATAGAGATAGAAGTCACCAACAACAAATATTCTAGTTTGGGATAAATGAGCATTTGATTAATAAAACTTTGGTAGGTTCTTCTTAATGTTTTTTGATGTTGTCTTCTGCAGCCCATACATGTATGTGATGCCATTTCAAGAAAATAACAAACAAGTACCATTTGGTCAAAGATTGGGAAGCCTGAATCATCAAAACATATGAAGGTAAATCAAAATTCTCCTTGATTAGTGTCAATCAATTCAAAAGATTGATTTATTTTAGTATGAAGTTTGTTTTGATTTTTTTGAAACATGAGCAAGATAATGAGATAGTTGAATATAAAGTTTCTTTAACCAACATGAGAAGGAAGTTAAAAAGTAGGTGTGGCAAGTTAAGGAAATTTTCCAAGAAGCAGAGGATATGTCAGTGAAAAAAGCAATTGAGCATGAGATTCAATTGCTACTAGATTATCCTCTCCCCAGCATTGGTCTCTATCAGCAATCATTGATGGAAGCTAACAATTGAAAGAAATAGAAGTAATCTTTGTTAGATTGAGACATGATCTATTAGACCATTTCCCCATGTGATTATCCTATTGTTGTTCTGCCAAAGAAAGGTAATTCCTAGATGATAAGCATATCATACAACCTTGAATAAGAAAACCATCAAGAACAAATACCCTCTCCCATGGACTGTTAATTTGTTGGACTCCTTCAGCATATTGCACCCTCTTCCAGTAATTGATTAATTAACCTTTAGCATGCTAGATACTTTACAAATATGGGTAACATCAAGTAAGAATGAAAGAAGATGATGTATGGAAAACAAAAAACAACACAATGCAAGGTTTTGTACAATGACTTCAAAATCTTTTCAGTTGATTTCTGCTGCATTAGTGAGATTGATGAATGAGTATTGAAAACATTATAAATTCTTGTGTCACTATTTATCAGGAATTGTAATAAGTATCGACATTTGAGACAAGTTTTTCAAGATTTCAAGACGTTTTATGAAAGAAGATTAAGGTATTAAGGTCTGACAATGGCGGGGAGTATACCTCCAAGGAGTCTGAGACTTTTTGCAGGGAAGCGAGAATCAAGGAGCTAACAATACCATATAACCCTCTGCAACATGGAGTTGCGGAGAGGATGAATAGGTCCATCAAAAGATAGCCAAATCCATTATCCATAAGCTAGATCTACCCATGTGTATCTGGGCAGAAGCATGTCTTATAGTTGTCTGTATTCTTAACAGGTGTCCTCACTGAGTGTTAAAGAACAAGACACCAGTAGAGGCATAACAAATGAGAACTTTCACATAGCACATCTTTGTGTTTTGATTGTCCTGCTTACATTCATAATCCCTGATAAGAAAAGAACTATGTTGGAACCTTCTAGTAAGTGTATCTTTGTGGGTTACAATGAGACCTCAAAAGCTTACAAAATCTACATTCCATCTCAATGAAAAATAGTTGTGAGTAGAGATGTCAAGTTTGACGAGGATGCATGATCCTCCAAATCTCAAGAACTTCCAACAAGAACTGAGAAGGTAGAGATGTCTCTCTTCCATCTAGTTTAGCAAGAAAGCCTAAGTGGTTCACCCAAACACTACAGGAGATGTAGGAGCAAGCTGGAACTCCTATGACTTAATTTGAGTAAGTCATCTTACCAAGAAATTTATAAATTATGTGGGACTAATGTCTTTCATCACCAATGCAAAGCGATCTATTTATAAGGTGGTAACTGTTAATAATTATAGCCTTTCGACTAAGATCAAATTGGACAAATAATTAATTGTTATTAATTATACCCTTTCCTAACTTGTGCGATTTTATAATAATAATAATAAAATTATAAAATGCAAGTAATTAAATATATATGGTGTTAATTAATTAAGGGCCCATAACTAGGCCAAGTCGGCCCTCTTGGAAGGGTGGCAAAATTAATATCAACACATATAAATGCTGATCGATTCTAGGAGAGAAATCATCAAAAACATAACATGTATTTCTTCTCCTAGAATCAGAGATATGCGAAATACTCCTCTACTCTTTGGAGCGAATTTGTCTTATCTTGGAGCAGCGATTAAGGAAGATAATTGTGCAGATTGGAGTGCAAGCTAAGGCAGATCTAATTAGGCAAAGGTTGGATCAGACTTCTTAGATCAATATCGAAACATTCTTATTAAGGCGATTCACATCTGGTTAGATGTGCGAATTCAAGTGTTTGAATTCACATATTGGAAGAACCAATTCATACCTATCTAGGGCTGGAAATCGGACCTGTGGTGGCAGCATCAGATCATTTCATTGAAGGCATATCCACATTGGATTTCAGCATAGTTGAAGAACAAATCGGGTGCCATCCTTCCATCTTGCTTCTATGTTATTTTGTTTCAATTTTAAAAGCCATCTATAGATTGTTCTTTTCCTTGTATTAATCTGAAATCTTAACAGTAACAGATCAGCAGGTTTACTCCATAATAGAATGATGTGGGGGAGATAGTAACTTGACCAAAAGGGAAATCAATGATCAACTCTAAATGGTTATACAAGATCAAGCATGCAGCAGATGGCAGCATAGAAAAACCCAAAACTCAGTTTGTGGCTAGAGGGTTCTCCTAGAAAGGAGTTGACTAGCTCGTATTCCCAGGTATACCTCTATCAGATTTATTATATCTTTACTAGCACCCTTTGATTGGCAATTGATAGATGGATGTGATGACATAATTCCTTAAAGAGTTGATTGAGGAGGAAGTTTACATAAATCAGCCAAGGGGCTTTGAGGTGCATAAGCATGAGACTCAGTTTGCAGATTTAAGAAGGCCCTTTATGGTCTAAAATAAGGACCTTGTGCACTGTAGTCCAGGATGGATTTATATTTATTAGGTTTGGGTTTCGCTAAGACAAATCCAGATTCCAATCTTTACTATTTGATTAATCATTCTGAATTTCTTGTTTTAGTCGTGTATATAGATTTAATACTTGTAGGAAATCCAAAGAAACACATGAAATGGTGCAAGACAGAGTTGGCAAAAGAATTTGATATGAAGGACATTGGCTTGATGCATGACTTCCCAGGGCTAGAAGCATGGCAAAATTCAGGTGAAGTTTTCCTTGGACAGGGAAAGTAAGCAGTTGAGATTCTACAGAGATTTCAAATGATGGACTGCAAGCCCGTGACTACTATGGAGAAAATTTGAAGCATTTGATGAATTTGATTCAAATTTGGTAGATTCGTCTGAGTACAGACAATTGATAGATTCCCTCATGTACCTGGTAAATACCAGGCCTAACATTTGTTTTGCAGTCCACACCTTTAGTTAGCATATGTGGCAGCCCAGGCAGGTTCCTAGGGTTGCTACAAAACACATCCTCTGCTATTCGAAGGGCACGATGCATTTTGGACTGAGATATGTTGGTGATGAAGACTTGGTGACATATGATTTTATACATTCTAATTGGGCAGGTAGTGCTGGTGGTAGAAAGAGCACTTCAGGGTGTTGCTTCCATTTAGGCTTAGTTATGGTTTCCTGGTATAGCAGGAAACAGACTTCTATAGCACTCGGTCCAACAAAAACAGATAATGGCAGCCAGTTCTACTAGTTGTGAAGCCACCTGGCTTCAGAAGTTACTATTAGAGCTAACAGTTCAAACTTTAGATGCTACTGTGATTTACCATTTCAATTAGAGTTGTATCAAACTCTCTGAAAATCCAGTATTTCATGATTGACCCAAGCATTTTGTGATCAGCTACCACTTCACAAGAGACAAGGTTCAAAAGGGAGTATTGTTTCTGTTATATATGCCAACAGATCACCAAGTCATTAATATCTTAACTAAGCCCCTTTCAAAAGGGAAATTCAAGATGTTCAAAGAAAATTGGGATGATGGAGAGTATTTCCCTTGGTAAGAGGGAGTGTTAGAATTCGTGTACCTCAATCAATCTTTTTAGAGCGCAGTAGTCAATCCTCTTCAACCTCAGTCAATCTTCTGAGAGCACAGAAATCAGTCTTCCTCAGCAGTTGCAGTTAACTAAAACCGGAATTCATTACTAAAGTCCTAAGCACCAGCTTTAGATAGTTGTTAAACAAGACTGAAAATCAAGTCCTGAGAGCAATCTTTAGATAGTTAAAAAAAGTTATCTGCAGTGCTGGGTTTAGGTGAAGGGTATCTTCAATTAGCATTCTCTTGTTTATGTTTAACTGAGATGTGGTTTAGATTCCAAGAGACACTTAACTATCTGTTGGAGTTCACCATCAAATCCCTCTATGTGGATCATGCAGATGTTGAGTTTGACTTGTGATAGCTCTTCCGTATGCCCCTTTCCAGATTGATAATTTAAAAGGGCAGAGGTAAAGTTCTAGTAATGAGAAATTTTATTATTTTTCTGTAGCAGATTTATGTTCAGACTTAAGGAAAACTAGGATAAAGTTTTGGCAGTCATACATTGGGATAAAGTTTGTCTTGATAGGCTTAGTTTCAGTTTTATTCTTCTAGGAATTAGATATCAAGTGCAGCATCTGTTTACCATGTATTGAAACAAATTAAAATATATGTTGTTGATGCTTTTGGAGGCCTCTAGAAGGTAAAAAGTTTATAATATTGCAAGGAGATAGTATCAAGAGAAGACAAGGCCATCTTCTACTAGAGTTTTCTCACGAGTTTCTCCAAGGTAAAATCCCTAGTTTGAACTATAATTTTCCAATTCCTTGTTGTTTCATCACAAGCCTGCAACAATCTATATTACTGCAGTAAATTGGTAACCCATTTCTAAGCACATTGACTGTTTTCTAAAACGAGTACAAATGAAACAGAAAAGAAAACAACTAAATTGCTTTATTTTTAAATAAAATTTTGATGCAAACACATCTGAGCCCATTAGGAAACAAAACAAAATAAAAGGAGGTTAAGAAGATTTTGGTTTCCATTTGTGGGTTTGCAGAAATGACATGAATGGATGGATCAGATGGTATATGATCATTCTGACGTCAGTAGCAAGACATCCTTCTTGTTGTGCATGATTTCATAGTTGCTGCATAAAGGTTTCCAATGGCTACGCAACATTTATTTGCTGTGCAACAACTCTGAGTGGTTGTGCAACAGTTCCAAGTTGCTACACAAGATCTTCAATTGTTGTGTAAAAACTCCTGCGATTCTCAACTGCCATTTAACTATTCTTGGTTGCATTATTTCATTTGACTTTTTGTCCAACACTTGGCATGCCAAGTCCTCCAGCCATTTCTATCATAGCAAAGCAGATGGAGTTACAAGGATTCTGTATGAGATATGTGGCGAAAAAATTTGGAACCAAATAGAGCTGAATAGGAGTTTTGAACTCAACCAGACCTTATTTAAAATGGCCACGTATGAAGACAAAATCTGCCTAGAAGACAAATGGGCAATATATGCTGACTGGGGATCAGTTTTTCAATCATCATGAGAATATTTGGAGTCAAGAATATTAAAATAATATCTCCGTAGATATCTTTCTATTTTTGTTTAATGATCAATATTGTAAATCTTGTACATATTAGAATGTTTCTAATTCTTATGAATGTTTCATTATGGAAACATCGTCTCGTTGTAAACTATAAATGAACTTCTTGTTCATTCATTAATCCATCCAATATTTTACCAATTACTTGTGTAATATGGTATTAGAGCCATGTTAATAATTTTTCCGAAAAATTTATAATTTCTTACTGAAATTAATAGTTCTTAAATTTTTTGAAATTATTTTCTTGGCATCTAGGGTTTTTGTGGCTTCTTGTTTGTGATTCATGAGCCCCTCTTGGCTTCCTATTTGTAATTCGCGAAGCCCATTTTGCAGATTTTTGTGGCTTCCCTTTCCTTATGCAGCGTCTTTCTTGACATCTATTTTCTTTGCTCACGTATGTTCTTTGAACGCCATCTCTATCTGCTGCAATTTGGTCTTTTTCGGGCTCATTTGTTGTCGTGTTTTTACAAAACCGACGATGGTTTTCTCTTTTCTACCTATTCGACAGGTCTCTTGCTTCATTCGACAGGTTTCTCTGTTCTGCAGCTTCTTTCCTACAAATTTTTGGCGCCCCAGACCATTTTTTTGGTCATTTTTCTTATTGACGGGTATCTAGGGTGTCGTATTACAGAAACAACGACTTTCTTTGTGTTTCGACCATCATTGTGGTTGTTTTTTGTTGCAGACCCTTCTCTTGCTCATAACTAGGGTTTTCTTCAACCCTACAATCTCCTTTCTGCATTTTCTCAAAGTAGTTGTAGACCATTTTTTCTTCAACTGACCAGGTTTCTTCAAAACCCTCTAATATTTTAGTCAGATTTGAATTTTTATTACAAATTCTTGGTGGGTTTCTCTCGGGATTTTCTGGGTCTTCTAAAATTCTTGCATTGGGATCTGTGCCCAAAAGTTTGTTTTTCTACTTCAAAATCAATGCATTCTTTCTGCCTTAGTCTCTTTCATTACATGATTTTTGTGTTGAAAGTCTTTTGTCTCGATATTTGTGTCGCCATCTTATCAACCACCTTTGACCTTGATTTTCACAATGGCATCTCTAACAAATATTCTACTTGAGGGGAGTCAAAAATTCAATGGCAAAAACTACAATACTTGGAAGCAGCGTATGATGACAATCTTTATCTACAAATGTCTTGACAAAATTGTTTTGGGCAAGACTAATCATCCTGAAAATGAAGGCAAGGAGCAAGACAAATTTGATGAGCAAAATCAAGAAGCAGTTATGCTCATCAAACTCTTAGCCACTGATGATCAATTGCAACAAGTTCCTTCTAGCAAAATAGCTACAAAAATTTGGGTGCATCTAAAAGGTTTGCATGAAACCTCTGATAAGAGTCATGTTCTTCTTAAAGAGCATGATCTTCACGATCATGATGGATGAACAGGTGTCCCTGCAGGATCATCTCAATAAAATCAACGACATTCCAGATCAGTTAGAAGCAATTGGACACAAAATGGAAGAAGACATGGTGGTGATTGTTATGAAATTAACAAGTGTAGAAAATTGCAAAGAAGAGCAAATGCATATAACACAGTATTTGCCTGGAAAAAACTTAGTAAAATTATACCAAGAAAAAAACCACAGGCAAATATCTTTAAATATTATTTCTCAAGAATTTTCACTCTTACAACAATGTTTGAATCATTCCTCCAAACATGACTTCAAGTTGCATATAACAATCGAGTTGTAGACTAAATTTGGTATGACTCATACAACTACATGTATAACACTTGTCAAAATTACTGTTTTTGGTAAGTCACCAAAATGACTTACTATTTATTAGAGTAACGAGAATCGCGGCGATTCACGCGATTCGGCAATTCGACTCACCCCAATTGATTTCTTTTAATCTGAATTGGAATCGTCTGATTCATCTTGAAGAAATCGCCTGAATCATGATTCAGGCGATTCATGCAAAAATCGCCGATTTTTGGCTCCATAAATCAGCCGCGCCCAGCTTTAAGTTAGACTTTTAAAAAAAAAACACAAAGATTTTTTATTATTTGTTTGGTCGTTTGCCTTAGTTATAACCCTAAAAGGGCTTCTATTTCATTTGTATGAGTTAAAGTGAGGGAAAGTGAGAGAGAGGAAGAGAAAAGAGAAACATAGGTTTCCAACCAGCAAGAAAGAAGAGCATCAAGGAGAGCATAAATCTATTTGGGGAGGCTTGAAGTTTGCATTGGGAGCATCAAGGAGCCAATAGCAACACTCCTCAACTCATTTGCAAGAGGTAAGTGTTGATTTATTTTTTCCATGTTAGTGTATTCTTCATTTTTTTGCAAAATTTTTTTAATTTTAGCTTTAAAATTTAGAACTTGAATGTTTTTTTGAATAAATTGCAAAGTGTGATCTTGCAAACCCTACAATGTGTTTACAACCAATTTGCAAACATAATTTTCACAAACAAGAATGTAGGGTTTAGGGTTTTTTATTAGTTTAAGACTGTTTAACAGCTATTTAAGACATGTTTTTAATTTTTAATTTAATTTTCTTATTGCAGCAGCCTTAACTTTCATTTTCCAAATTTCCACAATGGGAAAAGACCCTTCTTGGAAGTATACCGAAGACTTTCCAGGAAAGACAAAATATCAAACAAAATGTATTTTTTGCAAAGAAATAAATTCCGGTGGCATTTATAGATTCAAGTTCTATATTGCTAGTATACCCGGACATGATATCACAGTTTGCACTAAACAAACTCCTGAGGCACAACATGAGGTATATATGCAAATAGAGAACTTTGAAAGAGAAAAGTTAGAGAAGAAAAAGAAACTTGAACAGTTGCAAGCTATTGGTTCTCCATGTGCATCCGCAACTGCATCTGGAGGTTGTGTTGGAGAGGGTTCTTCCAGGCCACCATTTCGTCCTAATGCTAGTGCTAGGGCTACTGCCACTGCCACCACTGATATTCCTTCTACTTCTGCTACTCAGTATACCGAAGACTTTCCAGGAAGGACAAAATATCAAACAAAATGTATTTTTTGCAAAGAAATAAATTCCGGTGGCATTTATAGATTCAAGTTCTATATTGCTAGTATACCTGGACATGATATCACAGTTTGCACTAAACAAACTCCTGAGGCACAACGTGAGGTATATATGCAAATAGAGAACTTTGAAAGAGAAAAGTTAGAGAAGAAAAAGAAACTTGAACAGTTGCAAGCTATTGGTTCCCCATGTGCATCCGCAACTGCATCTGGAGGTTGTGTTGGAGAGGGTTCTTCCAGGCCACCATTTCGTCCTAATGCTAGTGCTAGGGCTACTGCCACTGCCACCACTGGTATTCCCTCTACTTCTGCTACTCAGTCTGATAGTATTACCATTGGACCTAGAGTGCGGAAGTCACGACTGGACAATTATTTTGTACAGCACACTACTCCTAGCTCACAGCCCTCGCTTGAGAGCATGACTTGGAACAAGGACATTCATGATGTTGCAAGAAAACAAATTTGCAAATTTGGGTACTTTTGCAATTTTCCATTTATTGCAGCCAAGTAATTAAAATTTTATTTACTTTATTTGGTTTTCCTTAATTAAGATTTTTAAGATTCTAAATTCTATTCATAATCTATTTGTGACACATCTCCTTATTGTTGTGAAATTAGGATCGTCCTATAGAGAATATATATGAGGCTGTACTGAAATAGATTACCGTTGTGATTGATCTTTTCACCAGCCATCGATATGCATTTATATCCTTTGAATAGTCATGTCTTGAAGAGCCATGACCATATGTGGCTTGTGCTACGTAGGGTCGTGACCCTTCATAACCGATTGTAAATATTAACTACATTGTAACATATACAAATATTAAATGATCTTAATGTAGATATATATATATATATATATATATATATATAATTGACTATTAGATTAATTTATATCAACCAATTCGATGCTATAATTTAACACTCCCTCTTAGCAAGAGGAGATTGATATTCACAAGTGAGTGTTATTGAAATCCCCAACTTAGTTCGAAACTAGATTTCTTTTAAATAACACACAACCACTTTGAATCAGGATTTTCAGCATAATCCGGAACATAATTCAGCCTAATAAGAAATTTATTGAAATCCCCGACCAATTCGGAACTGGATTTAATGATAAATATAGGTGTCAAGATATCCGGCGCAATCCGGATCAAAACTTGAACCATTCATTATCATGATCCCCGACTAAATTTGGAACTAGATTAGATGATAACTTACACACAACTTCATATCAAGATATCCGACACAGCTCGGGACATCATGATGTACTCATCCTAATAGAAGAGTTATCGCAATCCCCGACCAATTCGGAACGAGATTTAGCAATAACAGTCAAGATATCTGGCACATTCCAGGACAACAACTTAATGTAGTCTAATCTTGATTCACATGTTGTTATAATCCCTGACCAATTCGGAACTGGATTTAACAACTCCAAAATTCAGTGTCAGGAATAGTGACTACAATACATAGTCATACCTAACACTAGGTTAAGCTATTGTCTAAGTCGTCACCTAGCAATAGTAACCCAACACATATGAAAGATCGTCACCTTCCATAATATAGCACAAAAAGAATGGGTCCATAAAGTCACACATATGACATCCACCTTGACTCTTCTCAGAGGGTGGATCCACCATGGCTCATTCCAGAGAGTGGAAACCAAGACTTCCACCTTAGACTTGTCTATCGAAGACAAGAATCATTTAAGATACAAAATGATGGATCACAGAGGCTGAAACCTTCTTTTCAGCTAAGGCTTTACTCCTCAACATACCAAGGTTATCTGAAAGTACACAATCTCCTTTCTAGCAAGGGGTTTGGTGAGAATATCAGCTGTTTGTTCTCCACTGAATTGTATTTGTTGTACTGTCTCATAGTCTTGGTGAATTCTGAGCTTACAAAGTATACACCATCTTGACATGGTACACTCCCTCTGAATTTGTATGACCAAGATACTGGGGTGCCAACTTAATTTGATCTTCTAGCTTCTCCCTCTGACATATAGCCTTCTCACATGGTAATAATCATAATTCTCTGCTAAAATTTCTTGATTACTAGAGAACCAACAAAACATGGTCTACTCCCTCTAAATAAAGATCCTCGAATGTCTACTGATGCAGATCCTTTAACTTCTCCCTTTGTCACGAAGGCATACCCTGTTTATATACTCAACTAAGTGTCACTGCAGGATGCCACTTCATACCTTCCTTCCCGAGAGAACCAATATGAATAATCTGAATAGTCAGAAGGTTACATCGGCTCACAAGGTTACATCAGCTAGCATAATCTTTTCCAAGGCCACAACATTAATACTCCCTCTTGGACTTGAGGGAAGATAATAAAGACCTCTAGTATGATGTTTATCTCAATGAGTTGTAGTCTCATGATGTACAGAATGCCTTAATCAGAGATTCTATCCACGTGCATCTCATAGGCAATTTTGTCCACAAGTTCCCACTACTATAATCTCAGAATTGTTTTACCTTCAATAGTGAACTCCCTCTCAATCAATATGATCGAGTTTGTCCAAGTTGACTGAATCATTTATTTCCTTACAAGCTGAATTTCGCCAACTTCTAGACCTTTCTGAAGATGTCAAACTCCCTCTGAATGTGGATTTCAATGCTTTCATCCTAAAAGTATGTCATAGATAGATTACGAATAGTTCATAAGGCTAAACTATCCCGAACATAAAAAATGATGGAAGCATACAAAATTTATTATTTAATAAACTGCAAATTCATATGGATTAACAAGACATGAGATACTTATCTTTAAATATTTTCAAGTATTTCCTTTCGTAAGGTGAGCCCATTAATACAATACTCGTACTCGTACTTGATATCAATGTATCTCACAAGAATTGAGGATGCGTCAACTTCTCTTCATACTTAAGTTAATACATCCTGCCAAATTCTTTCACATCCTTGTGATTGTAATCATATTTATGAAACTCTCACAGATAAGAAGAAGTCATGGTTTACAGATTCCATGCTAGGACCTTAATGCATATGCAAGCCTTGACGATCTGTTGATGCTTCCGATCATGTAAAAAATGCCACATACTTATGTGAGCTTATTAAGGAGGTTATAGCAGAGGTGGGGAAAGAAAATGTGGTGCAGGTGGTCACAGATAATGCAGCAAATTATGTTGCTGCAGGTAAACTTTTAGTTTTAAACTTTTAAGTTTTTCAACTTCTCTGATTTAACTTTATTTTTGAATTCTAATTAATTTAAAATTTTTGTAGGTAAACTCTTGATGGAGAGGCACCCCACAATATTTTGGTCTCCTTGTGTGGCCCATTGCCTTGACCTCATGTTGGAGGACATTGGTAAGCTTGAGTGGGTCAAGTCATGCATTGATAAGGCCAAAAATGTGTGCAAGTTCATCTACAACCATGCACTCGCCCTTAGCACAATGACGAAATACACAAAGCAAAAGGAGTTAGCTCATCCAGGCATCACAAGGTTTGCCTCGAATTTCATCACATTGTAGTCCATCTTGAAAGTAAGGGGAGAATTAAGGACCATGTTTGTTGGGCCTGAGTGGACAGCCTCTTCCTTTGCCACCACCACTACAGGGATAGATGCCGCGAACACAATGTTTGATGAGAATGGTTTTTGGCTACCTGCGGCTGAAATATGCAAGGTAAAATTTTCACAATTATATAATTTTGTTTTATTTTTAGTTTAATATATTATTATAATTTAATACTTGACTCAATTGTTTGTTTTACAATGTAACTTACAACTTACATTATGATTATATGCAAGTTTGTGAGCCCCTTGTATCTCTCCTACAAATTGCTGATGGAGAGAAGCCCTCTATGGGCTACATATATGAGGGCATGGATAGGACCAAGGAAGCCATTAGAAGCCAGTATGTAGGAGTACAAGAGAAGTATGGGCCCATTTGGGAGATTATTGATAGGAGATGGCAGAATCAGCTCCATAGGCCCATTCATGCAGCAGCTTATTACCTAAATCCTGCATTTCGTTTCCGTCCTGACTACAAGACGGATGACGAGGTTCACAATGGCCTATTTATAGTGTTGCTGAAGATGAGTGGCAATGTCCCAGCTACAACCAGAACCACAGAGCTAGACAAATTAAATTATAAGGAAGGAGTCGTCTTCTCTAGTCCAATGGCCATAGAAGGTCGGTCATCAATACAGCCAAGTAACCATAAAAATAATATAACCTTAAGTTATATATCTTTTAAGTTTTTAACGGTTTAACGGTAACCTTTATGAGACTAATTGTTTTTTCTTTCATTTATTTCAGATAGATGGTGGGAGACATTTGGGTCCTCTGTCCCAACTCTTCAGAGAATTGCCATTCGGATTTTGAGTCAGCCAAGTAGTGCCTCTGGATGTGAGCGTAATTGGTCCATGTTCGAGCATATCCACTCAAAGAGACGAAATAGGTTGTCTGTGCAAAGGTTGAATGATCTTGTCTTTGTTCATTACAACCTCCGGCTTAGGACCAGACAAATTTTGGACCCTGACAGCTCTTCAATCACTCTAGACGAGGTTGATCCAGAGTCAGAGTGGCTAACTGAAGCTACCGATCCTGTCTTCACAAAGGAAGAACATGAGTCAGTTGACCAGGCAGATAGAGAGGCTGAGGCAGTGGCCATAGTAGAGGAGGAGCTTAGATCACGTTCAAGCACTGGTAGACGCACACGCGCACGTAGAGACTCTACAGTTTCAGCCCCTGCTGTTGTTTTTCAGGAGTCTGTGTTACTTTCGGGGGCTATGGCTACTGAGAGCTCTAGGACCTACCTTAGATGCCTTACTAGGAGGCATAATATAGATTACTCAGAGGCTAAGGCTGAGGCTGAGGCTGCGGTCGAGCTAGAGGATGATGATTCAAATTGAGGCACTTGGCAAATAGACTTGTTTTTTTATTTTGTTTACAAACATATGTTTCATAACTTCATAAGTATAACTTTCATGGATCTTCATCTTGACATACATATATGATTTGATGTCATTGGTTTTATCATTTATGCTTTATCATAGAGTTACATTTACATCAACTATGTCATTGAAATCCTATGTTTTCTAATTACTTCAGCTACAATTTACATTTTACGTATGTGATGGATGAACCTTATTTATGTATGTTAGGCTTTAGCTTCTATTTGATGATGTTATAGTGTGCTTATTAAGTCATATTCAATAAATGGTGCATAAAATAAGTTTTAAATCATTAAAATCTCTAAATTTCAAGGGTTTTTTCACTTTGTCAATTCGTAGCAGATTCACTAGCGATTCACCGCCGCTTCGCGATTCGATTCGGCCTTGCCGATTCCGATTCTCGTTACTTTGCTATTTATAGTAAGTCAACTCATAAAAAACTAGATGATTCTCCATGATGAATCAACCCCATTTGATGACTCAACCACAACTAAATGATTCTCCATGATGACTCAACCACTACTAGTGGTTCTCCATGATGAATTCATATTCCAACAGTGATCACACTGAAAAGTCTATCGTCTTCCTATGAGCACTTTGTTGAGACTCTCAACATTGCTTCAACTAATGTTGACTTGAGGTTTTCCGATCTCTACACAATGTTTTTACAGCAAGATCGTTGGAAACAACAATTCGGCAGTGGTACCAATTCATATTCCAAAGAACAAGCCTTCACAACCAAATCTCCATCTTCTTGGTCTTCTTAGTAGACACTCTCTGCTCCAGAATCAGAAGGCTCAAAGAAGAAGAACATTCAGTGCAACTACTGCCCTAAGTTTGGTCATATGAAAGTTGAGTGTTGTAAACACTTGGTTGCACAAGCCAAGCAAAGTGGTTCACAGCCTAAAGCAAATGCAACAAAGCACACTAAGCAGAGTGAGTCTGCCTTTTATGCGTTCATGGCTAAAAGAGTTGTAGACCATGTGCAATCTTCTGCCTGGTATATTGATTCAGGTGCCTCACACCACTTTACTCATCGCCAGGATTGGTTCATAGACTTTCAGTCGTTCACAGATTTTGTTATTTTTGGTGGAGGGGAAGAGTACATCATTGTCGAAAAGGGCAATATACAGATTCAGTCTAGCAAGAGGAAATTGCTTTTCCTCAGACTCAACGTTCTCTCAATAAGTCAAATTTTGAGACATTATCCTCGGCTAGACGTGACCTTCAATTCACATCAACGCAATATCATTGATCAAGAGACTCAGTCTACTATTGTCGTGGGTCTTGAGGATCATGGTCTATTCAGACTTGTTGACTCTCGTGATTCTTAGGAGCTAGCCATGGCAGCCAAGTGCTCCTTCATTAGTACACTCTGGCATTAGCAATATGGGAACTTAAATGTGCACTATCTTTCTCAACTTATTCGGGAAGATCTTGTCATCAGACTACCAAAGATCTAGACCAAGAACCTCAAAGTTTGCAGCATCGCACTCCATTTTCCAATGGCAACTCCTAGAGAGCTTCTAAGGTACTACAACTAGTCCATGATGATATATGTAGACCTATGGCTCCTCCTATTACTGGGTCCAGGTATTTTTTACTTTTTGTTGATGATTTCAATCGTAAAATGTGGGTGTATTTCCTTCATAAAAAATCTGAGGTGTTTGTTTTGTTTCAAAAGTTCAAAGCATCTGTAGAAAAAGCGTTTGGTCAACATATTGTTACTCTTAGCACTGACAATGGGGCAGAATTGTGTTCTTCTACCTTCTCCCATGTCTGTGAACAAAATGGCATAAAGCGCCAATTAACAACACCCTACACCCCTCAAAAAAATGGTGTCACTGAGCGGAGAAACTACACGATCATCGAAATGGCCTAGTTTATGCTTGAACACAAGAGTGTTCCAAAGAAATTTTGGGCTGAAACAACCAACACTATTGCCTATCTTCTCAACCACTCTCCTACAATGGCTATCAAGAAAAAGACTTTGGAAGACGCCAAGTTAGGCCGTAAGCCAAAAATGAGTCATCTCAAAGTTTTTGGCTCCACTTCTTTTGTCTGGATCCCTGATGCTTAGCGCACCAAGTTGGATGCCAAGAGTCAAAAACTATGTTGATCGGCTACAATGATAATCATAAGGCCTACCATCTCATTGACACTGAGACAAATATTGTCACTTTCAATCGAGATGTGGTTTTTGATGATGAACGAGGGTCATTTCAGCTCTCTCCTCCAATTATGGATTCAAAGGATCAACCTCTCAAGGCTTAAGACTTAGGTGTTCGTCTTCCATTAGATCCACCTACTAGGAGGGCCTCAATTGTTCCTATTCCTGCACCTCCAACAATTCCTTCTCCTACAGAATCACCTACATGCAGCTGGACCACCTGATTTTCCTTAAGATTCATCCAATCTTCTATTTGATGAACTTGATCCTATTGCACCTCTTGCTTCTAATGTTGGCAATTCTACTCTCTGACCTAAATGGTGGGCTAAGATGATTGGCGATCTTCATTTTGATGAGCTCGAGGGTAGAATTTCTCAAAAGAAGAGCAAACCTTCTGATTCTGTAAATTTTGCTATCATGACCAACATTCACAGTGTGTATGAGCCTCAAAAATACACAGAGGCGAGGAATACTTGAGTGGGAACAAGCTATGAACAGCTTGCCGAAAAATAACACTTGAGTTTTGTCAGATCTTCCTCCAAGAAAGGAACCCATTGGATGCAAATGGGTTTATAAGGTTAAATACAAGGCTGATGGTTCTTCGGATAAGTACAAGGCTTGTCTCGTTGCCGAAGGCTTCTCTCAACGTGAAGGAATAGATTCCGAGGAGACCTTTGCTCCGATAGCAGAGATGAGCAGCATCAGATTAGTCCTAGCCATGACAGCTCAGTGTGGCTGGAAGGCCCATCAAATAGACATCAAGGGTGCCTTCCTGAATGGTGAGTTATAGGAAGAGGTCTACATGACACAACCTCCTAGATTCAAGGTTGTCGATAAAGAACATTAGGTACTCAAACTGGTGAAAGCACTTTATGGCCTAAAACAGGCTCCTTGGGCATGGTTCATGAAAATTGATAAGTACCTCACAGATTAGGGTTTCCAGAGGAGTCCTCCTGACTCAAATCTATATGTCAATACTATTGGCGGTGATATCATCCTTCTAATTATATGTGTTGATGATCTGATAATCATTGGTAGTTTGGCATTTTTTATTCAAGGAATCAAACAGAATTTATGCTAATCTTTTGAAATGACCGACCATGGGCTTCTCCACTATTGCCTCAGTGTTGAGGTTTGGCAGTAGTCTCATGGCATCTGCATCTCTCAATCTAAGAATGCACAGGCTTTACTAGACAAATTCAAAATGCAAGACTGCAAACTTGTATCTACACCTAAGGAGTTTGGTTTGAAGTTGTCGGTCAAATCTTGTTCTCTAGCTGAGAATCAATCTGCATTCAAGCAACTAGTGGGCAGTTTAATCTATCTCACTGCCACTAGACCTGATCTCAATTTTGCAGTGAGTTACATATCCCGCTTCATCACGGCCCCTACTTCAAATCTTTGGATTGCAACGAAGCACATTCTACACTATGTCAAGGGCACTTCAAACTTTGGCATCCTTTATGGATGAACCAAAGATCCCAAACTCATTGGTTACACAAATTCAGATTGGGGAGGCTCTGTTGATGATAGAAAGCCCACTTTCGAATATGTCTTCAATTTGGGCACAGGTGCTATCACTTGGACCAGTAAGAAGCAACAAGTCATATCTCTTTCCTCGACAAAAGCTAAATATCAAAGATCAGTCAAAGCAGCTTGTGAGGCAATTGGGCTTCAAAGAATACTTTCCGACATCCATGTCTCAAGCAAGCCCTTCACCCCTCTTCTACAATAATCAAGGGGTGCTCCAAGTTGCCAAAAATCTAGTCTTCCATGAGCAAACCAAGCATATTGACCTTCAATGTCACTTCATTCGCCAGCTGATTGAGGATGGATCCATAGATTTGCAATATGTTCCTACAGCGAACCAAACTACAGATATTCTCACCAAGTCCCCACTTCCAAATAAGTTTGTTAAGTTCAGGGGGCTCATTGGTGTAGTAGACAGATTGACCATTAAGGGAGGGTATTTGAATAATATCTCCGTAGATATCTTTCTATTTTTGTTTAATGGGCAATATTGTAAATCTTGTACATATTAGAATGTTTCTAATTCTTACGAATGTTTCATTATGCAAACATCGTCTCTTTGTAAACTATAAATGAACATCTTGTTCATTCATTAATCCATCCAATATTTTACCAATTACCTATGTAATAAAGAAAATGAAGCAAAACAGCAGCAAGGATAAAAGGGAGTGAATAAAATACATAACAAGCTATTTTTCACAATTTTATCGCCCAAGGGAGAAATTAGGAAATTTTCAAATTTTTTGTTATAAAAAAAGAAATTTAGAATGGTTTGTTTTGTTTGGATAGAGATGCACTATGTTTTTCAAAAAAAAAAATGCCGATAACATGGCAAAAAAAACCTACAATTTTTTTGGCGAGTTACTCACCAGACCAAAAATCTGGTAGAACTCCCCAAGTTTGCCTCACCAAGGGATGAAATATTTAAGCTATATTAAGTGTTTTGAGTACCAAAATTTGGCCACTAGGTTTTTCAGTGTCCTGAGAAGGGGAAAGGCAAGTAGAAACAACAGCAAAAGTAGTTTGTAAAGAGTGCAAAAGCTTCAATAATGGATGAGCTTAAATCTAGGCTTGAAACTACCTTCACCATATGGTTTCATCCTTATACACTAACACCATTTCTAGCGTAGCATGCTATAAGGGCAGTAGCAAAGACACATGGCATTCAGTAAGATGCCTTTAAACAGACTTTAAGAGAAAAAGGTTAATTTACAAGTAGAACTTGGCAATGATGCCAGATCCTATTACTAATAGAATATATTTCTTTCTATATGTCTTCTAGTGATATTCTTGACATTCATGATGTCCTTTACGTCCAACTATTAACAAAGATTTATTTTCTGTTTCAGTTATGACACATTTGAATTGTGTAACTGAGTTAATGATCAGCAAGTTATCATCAGCAATTGCAGCTAAGATCTTGGTTAAGTATTGACCAAAATTGTTTATGAAGAAGGTCTTTAACAGACTAGTTGTTGATCCAATAAAGCAGGGATCCTTGATACATGACAGTGACAAATTGTGTAAGCTTTGGCACAAGATATTTGGCCACTTCCACCATGGAACTCTACCTCTTTTGAAAAATATGGTGCATGGATTACCTAACATCAAGGTAGAGAAGAGTGTTGAATATAAGGCATATGCACTTGGCAATCACATCAAGATTGCTTTTCCTAGCAATGAGCACAAATCAAAAGGAACTTGACATCTGATCCATTCAAATGTTTGTGGACCTTTCTCGGCAGCTTCATTGACTGAAAATATTTACCATGTTTAATTCATTGATAATTTTTCAAGAAAAAGCCTGAATCTATTTCATGAAGACCAAGAATAAGGTCTTTGGAAAATTTCAAGAGTTCAAAGCTCTTGTTATAAATCAAAAAAGTAGAAGAATTAAGGTGTTGTGATCTGACAATGGAAGTGAGTATATCTCTAAGGACTTTAATTATTTTGTAAAGATGATGGGATCGAATGGGAGCTGATAATGTGTGCCTTACAAGTCTCAGTAGAATGTCTGCAGAGAGGAGAACATGTCCCTCCTAAAGACTATCAAGTCTATGATTTGTGACTTAGACCTGCCCATGTTTCTTAGGGTAAGTGTGCAATTGTGCAAAATATACATATTAAACCAGTGTTCTCATTAGGTTTTGAAGGAAATGACTCCAAAAGAAGTCTTCGTGGAAGACAAACCTGATGTTTCTCACTTTTGGATGTTTAGAAGTTTTGTTTGCATTCGTGTGACAAACAAAGAAAAGGACCAAGTTTGAACCCTGCAACTTGAAGGATGTCTGTGGCATACAATGAATCTTCCGAGGCTTACAATATCTATGTTGGATCACAAAAATAATGCTAGTAGAGATGTTAAGTCTGATGAGGGTGATTGGTCCTTTAAGGTTGAAAAGCCTCCCATGGAAGTTGAGGACAATGAATAGCCTGCTGTTCCAATGTAATGCCATCGATTTGAAATAGGATTCAATAATAAAATTAAAATATAAAAGAATAAAAATAAAATTTAAATTATATATAAAAGAATAAAATTAAATGTAACATAACTAAAAAATTAGTTAAAGTTTAATGGATGGTCAAAAGGAATGAGATGAAAAGTTGTCTCTCTTTCAAACATGAGATACAAAAGGGAGAAGAGAACTTCATTTGTAAGGAGGAATGGAAGGAAGAGAAAAGGGAAGGTGTGAATTAAGAAAGAATTAATAGAGAAGAAAACAAGGAAGTGACTCCTTCAAAAGGCAAAAGTTATGAAGGGTTGTGACTCTTTCAAAAAGTTGTGATTATGAAAGGTTGTGACTCTTTCCGAGGAGCAGACATGATGAAGAGGTGTGACTTCTCCCTTACACTAGAAGATATAACGGGGAGAAGGGTTTTTTGAGGAGGAACCAAGGGAGATCACTTTGGGGAATGATATATTATTCTCAAAGAAAACAATGAAAAGTGGTGACTCAGTTCTCATGAAAGGCGGTGACCCTTAAATCAATACAGTATAAAGGAGAAATCATTCCAAGCATTCAACGGACTTGTCTATCATCACTCACCAATACATCGAATCAGCACTCACTCAATCATCACTTGTCACTCTATGAATTCCTATTTATTCAATAATCATTCCCTAATATATCAAATCATCAAATCAGAGGAAATCATTCAATTATCCATCAAACATCAATTGGGAATCAAGCAAACAGACCAGCAATCAATTCTTCCATCAATTCAATGAGTCTATATAAATAATTCAAACATTAACCAAGTAAGGGGCATGGAAGAAGTAACAGTGAGCATTTAAGCAGATAAAAGATAACAGAACTTAGAATTAATATAGAAAACAGCAGTTTATATATTGGTTAAATATTGTGGTATGAAATATAATGCATTAAATGATGATTTGGCTAATTTGTTATATGTCTAATTTGATAAGGAGTATGAATATATGCAGATATTCTATTGCTTCTAATATATGCATATTTAATAATGAAGTAGGCATTTAAAATGATGATGAGGATTCCTTTAACTCCCACAACCAATATGCTGTCCCATTACGCAAGGGAGATATGGTACATACAAGGAATGCAAGTAGCATAAGGGTCAATTCGAGTAGAGTAACCCCGAGTGTCATTCCGTGCTCCTGGGCTTGATGGATAGGCTTGACGCGCCTTATATGATCTCCCATGGTACTTCGTAATGCAGATGGGTTATTGGGGAAGACCTTAAGGGAGTCCTACATGTACATTATGATTAGAATTCTACTTTTAACATTGTGTTATTATATGTTTGTTCATCTTTCAAAATGATGACTATCCTGGTTGCAGGTCCTAATTCAAGATATAAAGTTGACAATCTACATTCTTAAATATACCTTATTTGGGGATTCTAGGGCAAATTACATTTAAGTCCCAATAGGGGACATTACATCCAAGTTCTGATCAGCAAAATAAGCAGTCCCTCTTTCCAGTCAGCCAAGTTCTAGTAAGGTTGAAGATACCTCTGCCTTATCTAAAAAGGACAAGAAGCCTAACTGGTTTACCTAAACTTTGTAAAAGGCACAGGAGCAAGCAGGAGCACTAATTACTTTTTTCAAAGTGAGCAATCCACCTAAAAAGTTTTCAAGTTATGTTGGTCTAATGTCTTCCATTATTGATGCCGAACCTTCCAATTTTAAAGAGGCAAAATTAGAGCAGAATGGTGAGATGCTTTGGCAGAAAAGTACAACTTCATTATTTAGAATGACACGGAGATTGTAACAAGACCTCATGGGAAGTCTGTGATTGATTGAAAGTGGTTGTATCAAGTGAGGCATGCAAAACATGGGAGCATAGAGAAATTCAAGGCCAAATTTGTTGCATGTGTTTTATCTCAAAAAAAGGGTAATGTTAAAGAGAATTTTTCTCAAGTTGCCAGGTATACATATGTATAGATAATTATGTCTCTTGCTTCTCATTTTGGTTTGCCTTCATATCAAATGGTTATAAAAACAACCTTTTTGAATTGCAACATAGACAAAGAAGTTCATATAATCAGCCCGGATGACTCGAGACACATGGGGAGGATACCCTTGTATGCTGGCTGAGAAAGGTCTTGAATGGGCTGAGACAAGCATTCCATGCTTGGTACTCTCAGATTGATGAGCACTTATTAATTTTGGGCTTTGCTAAAACTATTGCAAATTCTAATCTTTATTATTTATTTGATATATCGGATTTGTTATGTGGATGAGCTTATTCTTATAGGAAGTAATGCAAAGCTCATAGTATGATGCAAGAGGAAGCTGACATCCAAATTTGACTTGAAAGGTATATAAGCCTGCATTACTTCTTTGGTCTTTTAAGTGTGGTAAGGTACAAGAGAAGCCTTCCTAAGTAAAGGTACGTACAAAGTAGAAATTTTAGAAAGATTTTTGTAGGATTGTAAGTTCCTTGCTAGTCCAATGATTCCAAATCCAAAATTGACTACAAATTTTGAATCTCATTTGGTAGATCCATTTGTGTACATGCAGCTGATAAGTTCTCAAATTTACTTGGTAAGTAGTAGGCTTAATATTTGTTTTGTAGTAGATACATTAAGTCAATTTATGGTTGAACCAAGACAAGTTCACTAGACAACTGCAAAATACATGCTCCAATACTTGTAGGGCACAATTCATTATGGGATGAAGTATGTTAGAGACAAAGTGTTAAAGTTGCATGACCTTGTACATTCAGATTAGGCAAGTGGCATTTGTGATAGGAAGAGCGTTTCAAGGTTTTGTTTTATCTTGGGCTCAAGAATGATATCCTATTTCAGCAGGAAACAAGCAGTTGTAGCATTAAGTTCAAATGAAGTAAAGTAATAGCAGCTTCATTTGCTAGTTGTGAGGCTATCAAGCTTTGCAAGTTGATAGCAAAACTTATTGATTAGAAGTTGAAGCTCTGCAATAGTTTACGACAACAATCAAAGCCGCATTAAGCTATCAGATAATCCAATGTATCGTTATCACAACGAGAAAATAGATATTTGTTATCATTTTCTCAAAGACCTAGTTCAGAAGGAAGAAATAATTCTTTAGTATGTTCCTTCAAATGAGCAGCTTTCAAACATTTTGATAACTCCCCTACAAAAAAGAAGTTTAATATATTGAGAGAGAAGTCGAGATTGATAGCGAACATCTTTCTCACAAAGAGTATTATATTTTTTTGTACCTCAATGTTTCTAGGCACAACACATTAGAAAACTCAAATTTTATTGCAAATTTTCAAGTTATCTTTTCCTCCTAAGCTGAATACTTTTATGTGTCTAGTTTAGGCACAATTTTGACTATTTGCCAAAGCTGCTAATGTTAGGTGTAACATTAGATTATGGTTGAGCACTAAAATTATTTTTTTTAAGCACTGCTTTTGGTTATATTTGGGAGTTTGTAATATCCCCAATAGATATTTTCCCCCATATTTCTCAAAGATATCTCAGAAATTTAAACAAATAATTTCATGCAATAAATTATCGATTCAACATCAAATACCAGCAAATGCCCAGATAAAAATAATCTCAGAAATATTATTTCATTCTATCTTCAGCAGTTTAATAACACGATCCAATCTTAAAAACAGAAGTTACAGCCAGATTGGTAACTAGAGAAGAACCTGAAACACAATGTGAACTCCGTCGTGAATCCATCTCAAAAGAGGAACTGGGTTTCCGTCCAATCCACCAAGAAAGCTTGAAGGTTTCTGTCCTCAGGTTTCAGAATCGAAAGCTGAAAGCTTCCCGGATTCTCCAAGAGAAGAGAAATAAATTCATAAAAACTAAGCATGACCAAATGAGTCTCCTTTCCCTCTTTTAAAGCAACAAGTTGTGACTCTTCAATTTCCCCTTCTTTGTCCTTTCAGATTTCCACTTTATGTCTTAATTAAACCACTTTAAATTAATATGTCCATATAATAATAAAGTGGCATAATAATAGACTATGAAATCTTATGGCATTAAAATGGATGACCAAACGAACTCGGAAGTCGATGTGTGATAGCTTGTCGGAAAGCTCTCGGCGATACGCTCCAAGTCCAACACTTAAATGCCAAGAATACTAAGCTCTGCTAACTTACTATAAATAGTAAGTATCTGGAAACCCTATGGAAACTACTCTGATTGGCCAAAAACTGGAATTACCTAGGCCAAATGTCACACTGACCCATGTAAAGTCCTGGTTAGCCCACAGGACCATGATAAAACGGCTAATGATGCAACAAAAAAATAATGTGCTCGAAAAAGGGGACATTACAGAGTTGTTTTTGTTTTTCGCTATGGTCGGCTGGCCTCATTTTTTAGTTTCTTTTGTGATGAAAGACAATCTAAAATTACGGTAGCTTTGTTCTATTTTGGAGTTCTAAATTTATGGGTTATTCATGACCTTGTGGCATCCATCTTTTCAAATCAAAAATTGTCCTGAATAATAAAAAAAAATCCAGCAATTGCAGAATTCTAATTTTAGTTGTACTGTTCTATTATCTGTAATTTCTAAAGTTTGTATAAGCAGGTTATAACACTCAAAATTACAGGTTTGGTTGAAAGTTAAGTGCTTTTTCCAAACCGTGGAATGCAGAATCTGCATTCCATGTGCTGAATATTAATGCCACTTGCCTAGGGATGCTACTTGTATAATCCTTCCAATGACCCATGTCACTTGTAGAGAAGTGACCCATTGACAAGAAATGTAAAGAACTTAATGAACTTGCAAAACGCATAAAGATTCCCAAATCTGATTCATAGTTACTGATCTTCCACGTATCTCAACAATCACTTTCAAGCTATGTTCCACACGAACACAGATATGCTTCAAAAACATACCTGCGCCATCCCCTATCCCTGCCCTCCAACTAGAAACATTCCAGAAACTTTAGTTTGAAAGTTGGGCATGTTCAGAACATCCAACCAGCCAACCCAAGAGGAAAAACATACTTTTTAAAAAAAATCACCCATTTGCTTAAAAATTAAAAAGCTAAGAGAGGTGATGCTTAGGTCAGTGTCACTTTGGTTAATATTACAAAAACCATCCCTTGTTTGGGCAGTGAAACTAGTCTCAGCCTTGGCATCGCATAGGACCCTAGCCACATTATCGTATGGCATAAGCCATCGCAGTCTCCTCAGCACTATCAAATGTGCCAGCTACATACTAGTTCTTTTCAACAATCACAGATCTTTGTATAGTTAACCCTACAACCTTCAAAAGGCCTCCAACCCCCTACCATCCCAGAAACACATTTCTGCATTTCCTGCCATCTGTCCTAGAAATGCCATGGCACATAGCTTTCAAGTCTCCGAACCCCCTGCCTGGGTACTCTTGATTCTAAGGTAACCGATTCCTTCATTTTAAAAACCATCAATATTGTACAATTACCACAAGATATGTTTATTTTGAAAAAAGTTGGGTACTCCTAAGCTTGGTCTTAAGGTCAAAACATTGACAGAGAATTTTGAAAAATATATGAGCTAAACAGGAAAAGAAATCTCCATGTAGGATTCTACAAGGTGAATTTTGTATGCAAATTTGCACATGGCTCAACCAGCTTAAAAATCACCTTTAGCTTTATATTACTCTTATTGCATTGAATAACTTTTGTTCCGTCATTTTCTCCCTCTAACATATCTCTACATTCCTTGAAATCGGGACTTGTTCTTGTAGTTCCTCCCAATCAGTTTCAGAATACATTTTAAGAGCTAGTAACCATCTAAAATCAGCATAATGTTAGTTCTGATATCAACCAACAGGCACCACTCTGCAGTAAATTCACACCTATGTCATCCATTTGTATACTGCTATTTGGATGGAACAACATTAGGAGAGGCATCTATATACACATATTTGACCTTGATTCATATGGTTCTTATCACTAACAGTCATTTCTTTTGATATACATATGGATCTTTTAAAGTCAGCAATATCTCTGATGTTTCCTCCCAATCAGCTCTATAATGCAATTTGATTGGCCTTCAACTACCTCAGACCCACATACACTTGATATTGACATTGACTGACAGACAGCAGTTGCAGTGTTTAAAAAACCATGTAGTTTGTTACATAAGAAACTCCATATGGCTGCAAAAATATTGAGAGTGGTACTGACTGGCAATGCACTAGAGTTATTCAGGGGTGTAAGGATCTGCCAAAACTCTCAATGTTTTCAAAATAATGTCATTCTCCATACAAGCAATGCCATATGAATGAGAATACATTGAGAGTGACACTGATTGGCACAACTCATTCAGGTATACATCTGTTTTTATGTGTCTACAGCTTGCAATGTTTTGCATCCATGACATACAGTATTTAAACAATGAACACATGGTACTGATGGCATAATTCAAATTGAGCATGAGTGTGACCTAATTTTCTTATTTTGCACTTCGGAGGAGGCTGAGACAGAAAGGCACTTTGTCATGGAGTACTCACCTATAGTGACATCGGCCCATTCTGAGAAGTGACTATATGTCTTCCATTTATGAAGATTTGAGACTCAAAAACAGGGGAGTTTCTGATTAGGGTTACTAATAGAAAGGCAACTCTCCAGAAAAAATCTACAACTTGGCAAATTTGAGCCATGATTCACATTCACTACTTGTGCACTCTGATGCTATATCAGATTATCTTTGGTTTGTGGTCCATAGACTATTTTGATCTCTTAGACGTCATTAAAATCATCTGATTTCATTCAGTTAGTTACTATTACTTTTTTTTAAAATCCACTGGCCTGCCAATACACTCTAACTTTTATTCATTAAACTCGGTAACTTGTCTCCTGCTTTTCACCATCTAAACTAATGCTCTACTTTCAATGTCAACGGAAATGAGTGATTGAATCGTGAAGCTATCATATATTAGAAAAACAAGCAGATTAGTAAATGGCACATAAAGCAGATTATAATTGCGATGAAGGATGCATGATACAAGTTCAGTTACTATATAAAAAGAAAATGCTTCCAATCCTTCTCTGCAAGTACCAGGGAAACCTGGTTGAAAGTTTGCTAGTTACATTTGAATAAAAATCCGTCCTTGAATTGAACTTGGATTCTGGCCAGAGGTGAATTAAACCAGAAACTAATTACCAGTTAATAGTTAAAATAGTTGTACTAAATTTATATATTTCCAGTTGAGTCTGGTTAGATGTAGGAATAAGAGATATTACCGGAAGGAGTGGATTGTGGTGGAGTGACGACAGCAGCACGTGTTGAAAAAGAAAATGCCCTCTTTGAAGAAGAAAGGATCCTCTTTCCTCCTACTCTTCCTCCTGCTAATAGACCAAGTTGGTTGTTTGATACCACCTTTCTAATATCACAAACCAACTGCTTCTGATTCTTCTGCCCAGACAGAAATCTACCAGTTTTGGTGGAGAATAACCTTCTGTTACGAGCGAATGCCCTGCCCGAAACAGATACTGATAATGTAAACGACCTCAGAAGAGTCATGCTCTCCATGGCGCCTCCAACTCCTCCTCACAATACTCGGAAGGTCTTAATATCTTTTAAAAACAAAAGAGATTGGATTATACCCTTTGAGGTCATTCATTCAGCCACATCAGGTCCCCTAACTAAACCTCCTAAACCTCATCACTGGAATAGAGTTAAGTTACTTCGAAGGGGCTATTGAAGGATCCGCAACTGTTTAGCGTTAACCTGATTCTTGGGGAAGACGGCAAAGTTAAGGTGGTAAAAGTCAATCTAGGACCAAAACTCCCACAGACCGAACAGATATAGCCTGATAGTCTATTGTGGGGCTATAATTATGCAAATATTTTTAACCTTTTTTTAAATCATAATTTTATACTATTTTTTAACTTTTTTTTGTCATAGCTCTCAAATCTGAAATTAGATGAATGTTCATTTTGGACCAAAATTAGAATTCATTTATGTCAATTCACCGATTCTCGTTTTCCTATTCCTGGTTAATTCCAGCAACCAAACGGACAAGATTTGAGGAATGGATTTTTATTTCAAGAGTAGAAGATCTTATGAGATTGGGTCATGAAAAATTTATTAGAAGTTTAGTGGAGATTTTATATTTTAGTTTTTATATTCTAGTTGTTTAAAAAGTGAGTTTTTTTTCACATGGTGTCATTAGAATGTATGTACGCATTTTTAGCATTAATTACGACTAAAAATATGTGTGAGATTATTGATTTCTTAAAAATTTGAAATAAAAAATATTAACATTACTTTTTGGTATAAAATTCATGGAACCAACTAATTATCAAAAGCTCATAAATATTCTCAACAATACCCACTAAGAAATTTTTGGTGGCACTCCCCCATGGAATTATAGTCAAAACAAGGGAAGCCACAAAAAAGGGGGCTTCATTTTCATGACAACATCATACTTTGGTGTTCGAATTCATATAGCTTTGTTGTTGCACATTGTGCTCATGCGAATTACAATAGAATTTCAATGTGGGCTTTAAGCTTTAAATGTAAACATGAGAAATAAATCAATCAATTTCTTAAAATATAAGTTAATTAATTATTAAACAATTAACACATGGTCAAGCTAAATAAAGTAACTAAGCCTCAAAAGAGCACTAAAACATATATATAAATAAATGTCACAAAATTCAAACAAAAAAATAGGTAAGTGTATTTTTTTGTATTTTTTTTATAGATAATAGGCCTAGACTAGTTAATTTACTTTATTGATAAAATTAAAAGTAGAACTTCGTTCAGTGCAGGCATCGGTAGGAAAGAATGGAGTATAGAAAACCTTTGGTCTGGCCTGGGATCTTGAAAGATCTTGTACAATAAGAAGTTTACAAATTTCATTACAATAGGTCAAGGACTTATTACAGTATGGACCAAACTTAAATTTTATGACTCAAAGTTATAGGACATGACCATATTCACTTAGATCCTGTATACATTGTAGCCAGGGACCAAGGTCCTAACCAGATAGAATTAGTACAGATACATGTGAAGGATTTCCTTCATTTATGAAGTCTATATTTACATAACCTTCTAAGGGCATTCCCTTAGTGTTTATATATACCTAAGTCTATACTGACATAAAATTATAATTTTATTTGATGGTATGTTGTGACAACTGATAGTTCCATTTCATGTGTATTTAGTGAGTTCATTTTCTCACTCTATCCTCTGCATATCTGCTTATACATGTTCCTACACAAGTCTCAACACCACATACTATATCTACAACATACAATTTAGCAAGAAGACATATGTCTAAAGATCCTCTTTTTTGTTAGGGATAAGTTCAAAGGCCAAAGAAACATTTGTGATTAATTAGAAAGTTAAAACTCACATATAATATTTGTGCCAATTGAACATAGGATTTTCTAACAAAAAAATTATAAATATGTGTGTGTGTGTGTGTGTGATGCAGGACCTTTCGTAGGTCATAAACTAATACAAAAACTTCCAGAGGTCATAACTTTTGACTCAGATCTGGGTTTTTGCTGAAATTTTTCGGGTGTGTGCCTCAGGAGGTGGCATTTGTTTTGCTAATGATCTCAAATTGATTGGGGTTCGTTTTAGCACATTTTTAGGAGCTGAAAGTTTCATCTAGGGCTCTGAAATCAGATTTTAGTGTTTTTTCTCTAGTTTTTAGAAAGTTCTATTTTGTAATAAATTTGAATTTATGTTTCTAATCTCGGATATTAGTTGACAATTCATTCTAACTTAGTCGAGGGCATGTTTAGGGAAAAACTCAGCTTTTTAGGTGTTGTTTCAAAAATTACCAAAAATGGCAAAAAAACAACTATAGAAAAAAACTGCCAAAAAGGGTAATTTTCAGATTTCTTGATTTTCTAAGTTTTTTGGTTACTTAAGAGTTTGCAACGAATTGTAGAGGCAGTCAGTGATGAATGGAAAAATATTGAAGGTTTCAAATCTGTGTTATTTGTCTTGTGATTTAATTTATTGTTAACAGAGAGTATTGTGCTACATCATTTGGTATCAGAGCAGGAAGATGGCTGGGAGAGGAAGAGGAAGAGGAAGAGGAGGTGTCACGCCGATGCAGAGATTGATGATGGATATGAAGAGGTAGATTGAATGACTCAGTGAGCAAATATATAATCAAGGAATACAAGGAGGGAACGAAATTGATGAAGAGGGAAACCAAAGAGGTGCTAACCAAAATGAAGAAAATATAGAAGAGAGGCTAGAAGAAATGAGCTATGAAGATAGAGTTCTCAGGGCTTTGGAAGGAAGGAGTGAATCAATCAAGATTGTCATTTCAGACTACGCTGGTAGTCTTAAGCCAGAAGAATTAATAGACTGGCTAAACGAGATGGGGAATTTTTTTGAATGGAAGCCTATGACAGAAGAAAAGAAGATGAAGTTTGCATGCACAAAATTAAAAGGACATGCAATGATATGGTGGGATCATCTCCAAAAGGAACAAACCAGAAAAGGAAAAGAAAAGATTAAGACATGGAGCAAGATGGAGAAAAAGCTCAAACAAGAATTCTTACCCATGGATTATTCACAAACCCTCTTTCGCAGGTTCCAGAATTTGAAGCAGAACTTGTCTTCAGTGCAAGACTACACAAATGAATTCTACAAGTTATCCATGTGCATAGAGCATCAAGAAAATAATGAGCAGATGGATGCTAGATATATGAATGGCCTAAAATTCTCCATCCAAGATGAGTTGAGCATGCATCATGTCAACAATATGGAAGAAGCCTACCAATTAGCCCTAAAGGCTGAAGAAAAGTAGAATAGGCAATATATCCAGAGGAATAGAGGTGGTCGAAGGGGTACCTCAACTCCATTTTAGGGAGGTTCTAATAATGGTCGGTGAGATTCCTTTCAAGGATTTGAAAAAAATATAGACACCAGGAAAGATCCTCCAAATCAAGAAAGAGGAAGGGGGTTTCAGAGAGGACGAGGCTACGGAAGCGGAAGAGGCTGGGAAAATTAGAGAAGACCTTTCACTTATTTTAGGTGTGGAGAAGAAGGACGCAAAGCCTTTGAATGTTCAAATTATAACGTACAAGAAAGAAATCAAGGAGGACAACCTAGAGTGAACCTGGTTCAGCCAAAATTCATAAAAGCAGGAACAAAACAAGAAGTCCTACCAAACGTGGGAGAAACTCTCATGATGAGAGTATCGATGATCATTCCAAAGAAGGAAGAAGTCCCTGCAAAGAACTTTGATGATTCGTGGCTTCAAACCAACATCTTCAGAACTAGATGCACTTCAGGCGGAAAGGTATGCCAAGTTATTATTGATGGGGGTAGTTGTGAGAATATGGTAGCTAAGAAAATGGTAGATAAATTAATTCTGCAATGTGAGAAACATCCTCGTTCTTACCGTATTGCATGGTTTAAGAAAGGAAATGAGATTACTGTTGATAAAAGATGTTTGGTTAGGTTTACTATAGGAAAAATCTATAAGGATGAGATATGGTGTGATGTTATTCCTATGGATGCTTGTCATATTTTGTTGGGAAGGCCATGGCAGTATGATAGGAAGATCATGCACGATGGAGAGAAAAATATATATACCTTCTGGAAGGATGGCTCTAAAGTGACTCTCTTACCACTTAAGGATGAAAGGAAGAATGAGACCATGTTGTCTGCAAAGGATGTTGTCAAAGAAATGAAGGTGACAGGTTGTTGTTATGCATTGGTAGTAAAAAGAGGATAAGAACTAGAAGACATAATACCACATGATGCAGTAAAGATACTAGAAGAATTTGTTGATGTTATTCCAAATGAGCTACTTGACGGTCTCCCGCCAAAAAGGGATATACAACACCATATTGATCTAATTTCTGGAGCAACTCTTCCTAATCAAGCAGCTTATCGACTGAACCCAACACAACATGCATAGCTCAACAAACAAGTAACAGAACTAGTCGAGAAAGTCCTGGTTAGAGAAATCATGAGCCCATGTGTTGTGTCTGCATTGTTGACCCCGAAGAAGGATGGAACATGGAGGATGTGTACTGACAGTAGAGCAATTAATAAGATTACTATCAAGTATCAGTTTCCTATTCCTCGTATAGAGGATATGATGGATGAATTAGCAAGGGCCAAATACTTCAGCAAGATTGATCTACGAAGTGGATACCACCATATTCAAATTTGTGAAGGAGATGAGTGGAAGATAGCTTTTAAGACTAGGGATGGCTTGTATGAATGGATGGTTATGCCATTTGGGCTTTCTAATGCACCAAGTACATTCATGAGATTGATGAATACTGTCTTATGACCCTACATTGGTAAGTTTGTTGTAGTTTATTTTGATGATATCCTAATTTATAGAAAAAACAAAGGAGAACACCTACAACACTTGAGGATCATCCTGAGTGTACTGAGGAAAGAGAAGCTCTTTGCAAATTTAAAGAAGTGCAGATTCATGCAAAACAGATTGACTTTTTTGGGCTTTGTCATTTCTGAAGATGGTGTTCATATGGACCCAGAAAAGGTCAAGGCAATCCTAGAATGGCCTAGTCCATCCAGCATAACAGGGGTAAGGAGTTTTCATGGATTGGCAACCTTCTATAGAAAGTTCATTCGGAATTTTAGCAGTATTGTAGTGCCCATAACAGATTGTACGAAAGGAAGGGAATTCACATGGACAATAGATGCTGAACAGAGTTTCCAATTCTTGAAGAAAAAGGTAACTGAAGCTCCTATATTGGCACTTCCAAATTTTGATAAAGTATTTGAAGTAGAGTGTGATGCTTCCCATGTTGGGATAGGTGTTGTTCTTAGCCAGACAGGTAAACCAATAGCCTTTTTCAGTGAAAAGTTAAATGATGCGAGGAAGAACTATTCTACCTATGATTTAGAATTTTATGCTATTATTCAAGCCTTAAGGTATTGGAGGCATTATCTGGTCCCACGAGAATGTGTATTGTTTACAGATCATTTGGCCCTGAAATATGTGAAAACACAAAAGAAATTGAATAGTAGGCATGCTAAATGGGTATCTTTCTTGCAAGGGTATAATTTTGTTTTGAAGCATAAGTCTGGAAAGCAGAATCAGGTTGTTGATGCCCTAAGTCGGCATGTTACACTCATAACTACAATGGAAATAGAGGTCATTGGTTATGATGCTATTAAAGTTTTGTATGACACTGATGATGATTTCTGGGAAATTATAGAGAAGATTAAAGAACCAAGAACTAATCTTTTAGATCACATGAGAGGAGAATACTTTATGCAGGATGGTTACCTCTTTAGAGGAAAACAACTTTGTATACTAGCTGGTTCCAGGAGGGAAAATATTATCCAAGAATTTCATAGTGGTGGTTTGGTTGGTCACTTTGGGAAGGACAAGACAATAGCCTTGGTTGAAGACAAATATTACTGGCCAAAACTGAAAAGGGACATTACTAAGTACGTGGCAAGGTGCAGAATCTGTCAAGTGGCTAAGGGTCACTCCCAAAACACAAGATTGTATACACCTCTACCTGTACCCATCCAGCCATGGATAGATGTGAGTATGGATTTTGTATTGGGGCTTCCCCACACCTAGCGAGGTATAGATTCTATCTTTGTAGTTGTTGATAGATTCTCTAAGATGGCTCATTTTATTGCTTGTAAAAAAACTAATGATGCCACAAGGATACCCAACTTATTTTTCTCAGAAGTTGTTAGACTCCATGGCATTCCAAAGACTATCACATCTAACAGGGATACTAAGTTTTTGAGTCATTTCTGGAGGACCTTATGGAAGAAGATGGGAACACAGTTGCAGTTTAGTAGTGCCTATCATCCCCAAACTGATGGGCAAACTGAGGTAGTCAATTGGAGTTTGGGAAACCTGTTACAGTGTATTGTTGGTGAAAAGCCCAAGCAGTGGGACTTGGCATTGCCTCAAGAAAAGTTTTCTTACAACAGTTTTGTTAACAAATCAACTGGAAAATCTCCATTTTAGATCGTATATGGTAAGAATCCTTAGGGTGTTTTGGACCTTGTACAACTCCATGTGCAAGATAGAATTAGCGATGATGGGGAAGCATTTGTTGAACACCTTCAACAACTTCAACAAGATGTGAGGAGTAAATTGCAGGATAGCAATGAGTGATATAAGGCTATTGCAGATGTTAGTAGAAGGAGACAGATATTTAATGTAGGTGATTTGGTGATGGTGTACTTGAGGCATGAGAGATTTCCCACTGGCACATATCATAAACTGAAATACAAAAAGATGATCTGGATATATCTATT
Source organism: Chamaecyparis obtusa (assembly GCA_027943335.1). Taxonomy (NCBI): domain Eukaryota; kingdom Viridiplantae; phylum Streptophyta; class Pinopsida; order Cupressales; family Cupressaceae; genus Chamaecyparis; species Chamaecyparis obtusa. The sequence continues at coordinate 470,015 of BSBK01005999.1, forward strand.
GTCTTTAATGTTTTTGATTTATATGCATTTCATGGAGAACTATCCGAGCTAGACAGTACAGATGACGTGGATTGGAATCACCACCTTCCAAGTAAGAAGAAGGAAAAGATTGCCCACATTCTGGACAAGCAGTCTACAGTCACCCAGAATGGTCGTTACAATAGGTACTTGATTCAGTGGGAGGGATTGCCAGCAACAGATAGCACCTGGATCTCAAAATGGCAAGTGATGAAGTTGGACCACACAAAGTTGCAGCAGTTCACAAACAACCACTTGCAGGAGTTGCATTCCTTTAAAGAAGGAGAGAATGATGCAGGACCTTCCGTAGGTCATAAACTAATACAAAAACTTTCGGAGGTCATAACTTTTGACTCAGGTCTAGGTTTTTGCTGAAATTTTTTGGGTGCATGCCTCAGGAGGTGGCATTTGTTGCCAATGACCTCAGATTGATTGGGGTCTGTTTTAGCACATTTTCGAGAGCTGAAAGTTTCATCTAGGGCTCCAAAATCAACTTTTAGTGTTTTTTCTCTAGTTTTTAGAAAGTTCTATTTTGTAATAAATCTGAATTTATGTTTCTAATCTCAGATATTAGTTGGCAACTCATTCTAACTTAGTCGAGGGCATGTTTAGGGAAAAACTTAGCTTTTTAGGTGTTGTTTCAAAAATTACCAAAAATGGCAAAAAACAACTATGGAAAAAAACTATCAAAAAGGGTAATTTTTGGATTTCTTGATTTTCTAGGTTTTTTGGTTACTTAAGAGTTTGCAGCGAATTGTAGAGGCAGTCAATGATGAATGGAAAAATATTGAAGTTTTCAAATCTGTGTTATTTGTCTTGTGATTTAATTTATTGTTAACAAAGAGTGTTGTGCTACATCAGTATGTATGTATGTATGTATTTAACAGAAGAATTTATTAAAATTAAAATTAAAATTGATATGTGTATATGTGTATATGCATAAGAAAAATAAGTTTATCTATTGATATAAATATAATAATATAAATGAGTAAATACATATATAATGATGTATATGTATTATTCAGTTTGTCAATGAGTAGATATGCTTATATTTATGCCAATAGATAAACTTATGACTACCAATCTCTCTAAAAATTCTCTCTATTTTACTCATAAACTACATATTGTAAGTTATCATTTTCAGGTAAGATCTAGAAAAACCTTAAGAGAGAAATATACTAATATGATTGAGAGTATCTCCAGTGGAAGAGCTTTCAAAATTAATCGAAGAAAGTGCATAAATCTAACTATAGGCTTAAACTAAAAAACTATGAGGTGTTATTCCTTACTAACCGAAGCATAATCCTCTTCTTAAACCAAACCTTCTCCCACAGATTGAACTAGCGGAGATACCTCATACTACTTAAACGTGGACTGAAAAGCATTTACTCTCAAATTTTTAATTATTCTTGAGTACTTTATTCATCCAATATCCCTAAAAATATCATACTAAATTTACCAATTTGTAATCTGCCAACATATTAGGCTCCCCTATTCATGGAAGGCCAATGAGTCTAATAATAATCTATATAGGAAGAAGTATGATACATGCTGGTCCATTGAGATCCAAGGGTGGTCTAAAAACAAGACACGTTGATTTGAAAAAAAAATGGATTAAACCATCAATTAACCTTTCTTATACAACAAGTGGTCAAGACCATTTTGCATATCACCATGTTGTCTTAACCCTACAATATTGTTTTGAGTATTCATTTATCTAAAATTCTTGCAATCTCACATCTTTCTGCATATATCACTCTCAAAATTTAAGCAAACTATTTGTCTCTTTGGATTCATTTGATCATAAATATCAATATTAATGCAACCATAAATGACCCCTTAAAGATCAATTTACTAAACTATTTATATAAAAGTAGATATATCTTTAAATGAATGGTTGCCCAAGAGCTGCAGAATAAATGATAAAGAAAAAAAGAATACATATGAACCATGAACCTATGTTCCCTAAATCAACCGTATTGGTAAAGAGATCCAATATATAATGTGCTTCTATGAAGCTAAACCATATAAGAATCTGCTAAGGTTTTTTTCTTCAAGTCAACATGAATGTTCAAATCTCACCTTTTAGGACTGGTGTGACGCAAAAAAATGAAAGGTAAAGAATTACACAAGCTTACCTAAACCCTTTGCACAAATCCTTGATAGAATGCCTACAAATTTTAATTAGTTTGTAGAAGATTCCGCACAGATCAAATATCGTAATTAATTTCCAATTGTGCTATCCACAACCACCACTATTTTACCAAAATTTGAAAGGCACTTTCAAAAGATACTTTACTAATACTAATCTACTTAATAATATCTTATATAATTACTTGTATATAGATCAACTATTTATAGTTTACAACCATGATTTGAATCTATCAAAAATGTATTAACCCACTATAATTTCTAATAGAGTATCTTAACTATAACATATGATCAGTATTCTATAAACCTTTATGTCTAAAAGACTTAAAATTTCCAGGTACCCTTAGAGTATAAAATCCTACTTAGATACAATATAAAGAAAGTCTAGAAAAAATATTACAACATTTCAACCCATATATTTAAAGGGGCTCTTCCTTTGCCTTCTTAAAAACTATCATTTCCTCCTCTGAATCCTCAGCTTCCTCTAGCAGGGAAAAAGCGGTGTGTTTTCCTATGTGATCTTTTTTTATTGGGCTCTTGCTTAACCATCCCTTTTTAATAAAGACTGGAGGCACCGCTTGTAATGTTTCCAGGTCACATTGCTTGAATGAGGGGGGAATTGAGAAACCTCCAACAACTAAGTATTGGTATACCCATTCTATATCAGAAGAAGTTATGGTTCGAGTCCAACGGAGGAGGAAGTTCAAGTTCCTTTTAATCTTCGCCCAATGATCATCGAATGCATCTAGCTCTTTAAAGGTTAGTGTAATCACCTAAAAATGGACAAAGACAATTGAGTACCAAATCAAAGAAAATCTAGAATAAAATTGAATCAATTGAATCAAATCAAGCATTTAGCCAATCAAAATTAAAATCAAGTCCTAATTCAAGATAACTCAAAATTGAGAGCATTTTAATCAAAGTGCAATTAAATCAATTAATTGTATAGTTTTGGATTAAATCAAATTCAACCCATTCAAGGGGTACATGGCTAAAGAAATCAATTTAAATCAATTAATAAATCCTAATTTCCCTCAACAACCCAAAAGGGGAGGACAATCAATCAACCGATAGGATTTAAGGAAAGGCAATCACATGGATCAAACCAAATTCAATCTCAATCACTCAAAGTGAAAGAGAATCTTGTCCATTGATCTTGTCTACTTGTCCCAAGCTTTGAGGACACAAAATTTGCATTGTCTTCAAAGGGTGGAACCAAAGACTCAACTGAGGCTTAATCATGATCAACTACACTACACCCCCTACCACTGGGAAAATCTATAAAAGGAAGACCAAAACCTTCATAATTCATAACCACACATATGAGAATTGCATTGAACCTCTTGCAATTTGAGCTTAGAAAGGCAATATAGATTTAATTTAGCATTCAATTTGGAATTGAACAATTAGCTTTAGCTTTAATCATTTATCTTTCTCATTCTAGGACTGTCATTAATGGAAGCTTGCTGAGAGCTTTGCATTAACATTCTTAGTTAGAGAACCATAGGATGCTTAATTGTCAATTTCTAGCTTAGATAGATTGCTATATTGTGGTTTATTTAGTTTCTATTTCAATTATTGTCAATACTAATCCTATAAAGATACTATTTCTTGTATACAAAATGGCGCCCACCATCATCAATGTCTGAAGTATCCATCATCAAAAATCATGTTTAATCTGATCATCAAAGGTACATCAATGTCATCAAGATACATCTTCAAATGTCTATCAATATATCATCAATGGTACATCATCAAATTTCTTGAAATCTACATCATCAAATGTCCATCAATGTATAATCAAAGTCTTGACCAACATCATCAATGTCTGAAGTATCCATCATCAAAAATCATGTTTAATTTGATCATCAAAGGTACATCAATGTCATCAAGATACATCTTTAAATGTTTGATCCATCAAATGATCCATGCTACATCAAGGACATCATCAATAATCAATCATGTTGATCAACTAGGGGCAACCTAATCCTGTTCATCACCTTCTCTTCTATCATCCCTATTTTCCATCATGAGAACATCCAATCAACTCTATATCATCAAAACATCTAGCTAAGAATATGATAATCAAATATCAATTAGTCAAATCATCCAAGTGATCATCTAACATCAATCAAGTTATCCTATCATCCATTTGCTCATCTTGAGGGCATCAAATCTCCTAACTCTAGATCGTGAGGAAAGAAAATCATTGTTTTGTCTCTCTAGATCTTGAAAGAGAAATATCAACCCATCAACCTTATCCTATCAGATTGACATCAACATCAACCAAGTGATTCTGACTAAAATCAAACGATACCAAACCATCATCAACTTATCTAGAGCATCAACAACATCTTATCAATCAAATATTTTCTCATCAAATTCTCTCATGATCGGGGCATTTTTAAATTTTTATATCGGGAAACAAATCAAAATTTCCCATTCTCAACCCAATCATCCAAAATCATTTCGATTCATTTCCCAAGGGGGCATACCAATCAGATAATCAGCATCAATAGTAACATCATCAAGAATCGAGAGACCAATCAACAAATCAAAATGAAAGCTTTTATCAGGAAATTTTTTGTAATCAATTGAATGGGGCATCACATCAAGAAATCAATCATCAAATCATGTATCGCATCAGGATTTTTCATTAGGATCAACCATCATATCAAGTAATCAATCATCAGAATGACCATTAGATTATCACATCAATTGAATGAACATCATTAGATATGCATGAATCTCATATCATAAATCAAGGATCGACCATCAAAAGACATCAAATGAACATCAAAGACCGACCATCAATGAATCAGGACCTATCATCAAACAAGATTAGAGTATTCTTTGAATTGACATGCTTCACACGTCAACTCAAAGAGGGGCATTTGT